>JARDVY010000104.1:0-550000 GCA_029030555.1 Ornithoptera alexandrae
AAACCTACCTACTAGTGCACGTGCAGCGCGCAGCGGCGCGCGCCGCGTTGCGAACGGAGCAAGCTGAAGTTGCCGTCCGACTCAACATCAGCACGGACAGCGCGACACGTACGTGTTTATCAACGGCCCCAGTATCCATACTGTTACATACCGGAAACTGCAACGTTTATTGTTAAATGCACTGCAATGTACAATCATTTATTTCATTTGACAATGTACATGCAGTGAGGAGAACAAACAAGGAACCAATAAATATTAAGTGAACACGAGGCTGCCTCATTGTGCAAAATCAAATCGCCATCGTCGGTGCGCGTTTGCGCGCGCGGCAGCAGCGCCCAGCGGCGCACGAGCGGCGGCGTGCCCTCGGCCCCGCAGCGCAGCCGTACGTGCCCGCCCGCGCGCGCGCCGCACGCGACCAGATGCGCGCACTCACTGCACGCACACACATGTACGCGTTATTGCGACACTCCGCACCAAAACCCCATCGTCCCCCACCCCTTTATCCTCATGGCGACGATGACGACGTTGTTGAAAGAACGAAAGAAATTCTTCATTTCTTCAAAATCAATTATTTTATGTATAATATAATCCACATACAATGTAATAGGACAAACATGGCATGCGTACAGCATATGCAGCGCATGCGCACCGTCGGACGGATATTCCACGCGGCCACTTGATCGTACCCGCGCCTACTACTCTAGCTTAACAAACCACATAGCGTAGTATGTGAACGCGCGGTGGAGGAGTACCAGCAGCGAGCCCGAGCGCCCGGCACACGCTTTGCTGGTGTCACCGGTGGGTGCTGAACAAGGACCAGCAGCTACGTCCGCGTGATTTCATTAAGATAAAACAAGAGTCACACAACTGACTGCGTGGACTGCTATTGATATATTGTTTTATGACATAAAGTAATATAAGCCTATAGAAACAGTTCTTGACTACATTCTGGATATGAGAGTGAAATCTTCATTTTGTGTCTAAAGTAACGCCCAGATACACACACACACATATCCAACGCCCACTTAAGATTGGAGCCAGCCCAAGCAATGCACGTGAATTCCAGATTTGACTCCCGTATAATATTATATATTCCAATACTTTTCGAGACTCGACAAGTAACGAGTTACCGAGAACACAGTTCCTCCACAAGTAGTTTCCAATAGATTGAATGCGATCTGTGGTACTGTGGCTATGTGAGTGGTGATCCTCCCATGATGTCATCGACCCCATCCACGAGAAAGTCAAATTGGCTCCCATCCTCGACCGCGGCGCATGTCGCCTTTTCTATTGTAAATTTATTAGTGAATAAAGTTTTATCTTTTTTTGAAAAGACAATTCATTAATATCCATCCAGATAATTCATTATACGCGGCACGGCTGGCCAGGCCGGCGCCGGACGCAGCCTGCGCGCGCACGCGGAACTCAAAAGCGGCGCGCGCGCGCAACCCAGCCACCACGGCGCTGCACTCCGTGTTACTGTCTCCCTCCTGGCCTTCCGCGCTTTCCGCTTCCCTCATTATGTCGACGCGCTGTGACCACTCGCCGCCCGATCTACGCATAAGAATTTTTGTTTTATTTCATTGTAGAGTCAAAGTTAACGTGCGACTAATGCGACAGCTGACCGTTTACCGAGAGCAACAATCGCATAACGTACTTGCCGAGCTCCCGCACGTGCAGCGTGTAGTGCGTGAGGCGCGCGGCCGGCGCGGCGGGCGGCAGCCACGACACGCGCACCGCCTCGTGCGACACAGCCACCGCGCGAACCGTCTGCACCGTGCCGGGCACTGGGCGCGTGCACAACGTACCGTTATATACAATGTAAATGTACTTACTCATTTAAGTAGTACGCATTTTTACATGAGATCCCGTACCATCCTCGCGCATCGTGCACCGACGCGTAGAGGGCGTCGAAACCCCGCAGGGCGAGGTCGGCTACGCGCGGCGGGCCCCAGCGCACGCGCAGCGAGCGCGCGCTCTTTGCCGCGCACGAGACGCCGCTCGGAGGTGCGTCGGGCACTGCGCGCACGTCATTACACAAATGTTACATATAAACATCAGTATTGAACGTCACGTTATATGTTACAAATGGAGCGAAGGCAGGGGTTGCGCGCCGTGTACCGACGCGAGGCAGAGCTTCTCTTTATAATAACAGAAACGAACCTCCGTCCGCCGTGGTGGCGTGCGCGGCGGGCGAGTGCGGGCCTGCGCCGGCCGCGTTGTACGCGCGCACGGTGACCGCGTAACGCGTGAACTCACGCACACCGCGCCCGCGCGCACCCCCGCACCCTCTGCACCCTCTCGACGCTCTTCCTCGATGCGGTTCAGTTCCCGCCATGACACCGCGTAGCCCAGCAGATCGCCGTTCCATGTGTTCTAAGCGGGCGCCTAACATCACATTTACAATATATTAGGTCCTTACATATGAAATTATCGTTTTGTCGCACTGACCACTTTGATCTGAAATATCTCCTCTTTGGTTAAGAATTCCAAATTCAAATTTATAAATTCATTTAGCGAGTAGATTTGACTTTTGAAAACAGTCATTCATTTGTTTTTTCTCATTATTTTTTTCTTTAGCGTCACTTATTACCGCACAATGCAAAACATGAAATAGCGATATATTTA
Organism: Ornithoptera alexandrae; assembly: GCA_029030555.1. Classification (NCBI taxonomy): domain Eukaryota; kingdom Metazoa; phylum Arthropoda; class Insecta; order Lepidoptera; family Papilionidae; genus Ornithoptera; species Ornithoptera alexandrae. Next base: position 2,629 of record JARDVY010000104.1, read on the forward strand.
CGAGTAAGAGTTCTACCGTGACGCCAGTACCAGTGCTGCAGGAACAGCTCCAAGGATTAATGATGTGTACGGCGCTGGAGTCGCAAAAGAAAGCACGGTACTTTTTTGGTTTCAACGTTTTCGTTTTGGAAATTTCGACCCCCGTGGATGGCCGGAGACCAAAGTGGAAAATGCATAGATTAAGGTTCCGCGGGAGGTTCTGAAACAGCGAAGAGCGAAGAGCTGAGAGAAAGAGAGGAGCTTATTTGTGCTATGAACTGTCGTTCTAGTACACACACGGCCCACTGCTGGCGAAAACGACAGTTTCAGGGTCTTGGTAGTCTTACGCCAGGGGTCGGCATTAAGCCCGTATCTCTTCCTTCTGGTAATGGATGCACTGATATCAGACATATAGGAGGAAATACTCTGGTGTATGCTTTTGGCCGACGACATCGTATTTGTCGGGAAAAATGAACGCGAGGTGCGGACCAGGTTGGAAAAATGGCGATATCAATTGGGAAGGCTGGGCTTAAGGTCAGCAGGACCAAAATTTAACTTAAAATTTAACAGTGACATCGGCGGTCCCACCAGCTTTTCTCTAATCGCTTTAAATGCTAACCATGCCAACCATACCAACCTGCTCCGATTTCAAGTACCTAGGTTCACTCATACAATGCGAGGGCGATATTGATCGAGATGTGAGAAGCCGAATAAATGCAGGTTGGATGAAATGGAGACAGGTCACTGGAACGACTTGTAATCCACGAATGCACCTTAAACTTAAGGGACAGATCCACAAGTCGGTCGTTAGACCTGTCGTGTAGTATAGAGCCGAGTTTGGCCCACCAAAGGTTCGGTTGAAAGGAGATTACATGTGGCCAAGATGCGAATGTTAAGATGGATGTGTGGTGTGACGGGGATGGATGAAATTAAGAATGAGTATGTTAGAGATTTGAAAGTTGCTCCAGTGACAGAGAAATTGAGGAACAAGAGGTTAGAGTGGCACGGGCATGTTATGCGGAGGGATGGAGGACATATAACAAAGAAAGTAACGAGAATGAACGTGGATGGTTATACTCGTAAAGGTAGAGGAAGACCGAAGAAAGTGTGGATGGATTGTGTGAAATATGACGTGTGTAAGAAGAGTGTTAATTCAGATATGACGTCTGATAGAGGTATGTGGAAGAGAAGTACATACTGTGCCGACCCCACAAAGCTGGGAAAAGGACAGGAGGAAGGAAGATTGATAATTATTACTCCACCTCCCCACATTCGGTTATTACAATCGCAACATCCAGTATCCACTGACTAAATCGCAGTTACACGTACCGACCAGGATACGAGAAGCTCCTCCGTGTTCACCGGCTTTACGTGAACGTCTTGCGGAGACCCACTGGGAGCTGGAATATACCAATTAGTTAATTATTAAGTTTTTACAATCTCATTGGTGTTCGGTATAGGTTAGGTTTATCCCTATCTATAGGAGGGTAGGACGGGCAACATTTTATTCGCGTCCCGCATTGCTGAGAATTAGCTGTCACGTAGGGGTCGCCACGATAGTGTAGCGCCGCCCTTCGCGGCTACATTGTTATCGCGACAAGGAGTGAGCTGCGCTGCACGTACGGAGTCCAGCAGCTATGGGACATCGATCACGCGCCAGGATTCTGACTTTATGACTTGAATCACCCGACCTAAACCTTCGACTTGATAACCAAGAAGCAAGTGACAGCCTGATTGCGAGTAGTAAATACATATGTAGTTTAAGATGAGCATTGAGCTGAATCCGGTTTGTATGGCAAAACTAGTTAATAAAGAACGCGCAGCGTACCTTCCTCCAAGGTGGTGAGGAGAAGCGGCGCGGAGGGTGACGAGCTGCCCACGCGATTGGCCGCCAGCAGCCGCAGCGAGTACGCCGCCGTGGGGCGCACGCCACGCACCCTCGCGCTCAGCGCGCGGTATCCTTGCAGGTCAGGTCTACAATCATAATTATATTTCTGATGTCAAAGCAATGTCTCATACGAGTGCGCGGCTTTCGGGCGTAATAATGTTAGTGCGCACCCCTCGTCGTCCCCAGTCTCTAAAGTCAAGTTGAGCAGGTGCGCCGCGTCGCCGGAGCCAGGCATCGCGTGCAGCGGCGCGCACTACGCGTAGTATCGTGCGCCGGGCTCCGAGCGGGCGCGCCACCGCACGCGGATCCAACGTGAACTGCTCCCGACCGGCTGTACGGACTGCGGTGCCTCAAGCGGCTCTGGGGAAAATCATTGTAATAAAAAAAAACTTGTAGTTATTGAAACAGTTTTTAAAACGTTTGTAATTCAAACGAGTTTAATAATTTTTTTCAACTTTAAGGAAAATTACAAAATGTCTACTTTTGAACTTTGTCTGCCAGCGTGCCTACCCGCCACTCCTGCTCCCTGATGGCCTCTAGTGGATGTGCTGGTATGATCACGTCGGTTACTTCACGTTACGTTTGGACACAATATCATCGGTGACGCGGTTCCACGGCTACCCCGCGATGATTAGTCATGCCGTTTGGTTTTGTTAAAAGTGTATCGCAGGGCATTTAGTTAAATCAGCGGTATTAGAAGTACTAACTATTGCTTCCACTAACGCTAAAAATTAAATAACAGAACTGTTTCGTACAGTGTGTAGTTTTGCGCAAATTTTTGTACCTTATATTTTTTTCTTGTATAATAATTGTACCTTCGACGTGCAGGAACAGGGTCCGCTCACTGCGACCGAAGCGGTTGTGCGCGAGGGAGCGATACTCGTCGGCGTCGGCGCGCCCAGCCGCGCGCAGTCGCAGCACCGAGCGCAGGCGCTCCTCCGCGCCAACGCCCCCCGCCCCTACCCCCGCCGCCGTCGCCGCCTGCGACACCCCACCGGACCGCATCTCTGATATGCTCCACCTGCATGCCAAGTATTTAAATAAATCTTGAATATACTTTTATTGCAGTAACTAAAAAATAAAGATATTGATGTGATTCGATATAACATCACGTCGCATCGTGTGATGTAAGTCTCAATCGTCTCGTTAATTTGTTCTAAATAAAATACTTGAATAATTCGTGCTCGAGCGTGCGCCCCCGGTGCGTCCAGCGCAGCGCGACCGGCGCGTCCCCGCGCGGCTCGCACTCCAGCTCCACCGGCGCGCCGCGCACGCCGCTCGCGTTGCGCGTCGCGCCGCCCGCCCCCGTCAGCTGCGCCGGCTCTGCGAGCGGACACTTACGTACAAATAACAGGTGCAACGATGCTGCTTGTGCTCCCATGTCAGCACGAGCTACGGTGGTTTACTCGATGCCTGCTGACGCAATGCCGCGTGATACTTGACCGTGTACAGTGACGTTCACTTGTTTGAACAGTGGCGCGCCCACGCCGTTGTCGGTGCTGCATCGGTACGCGCCCTGAAGCTCGCGTGTCGCGCTCCGCACGCGCATGCGCGCCGTCACCACGCCGCCGCTCTCTCCCGCGTCAGGAGCGAGGTTTCCCCACTCGGAGCTCGCTGCCTCCGTGCCTTCAACTCGACCGTCTGCGTTACGCAAGTTCACATCTCCTGTATATTCCCTTTCCTTTTTAATATTGACTTTATTTCATAGAATTGATTCCTTTCTCCTCGCCGAGTGCAGCGCCAGCACTCGGACAGTCTAGGCTTCGAACATCCTACTGGGAGTCTCATATATTCATGAATCTTTACTTATACTTTCTATCGTCAATCACACAGGAGCAGCACATGTCGCGCTCTGCTTTAAAGACATTGACAAGGAGCTGAGATTTAAATTTGTCAAGTTACTAGTTGACCACACCGTTTGGTGTTTCTGCCCAGAAGCGGATGTGTACACGACTCTGCACGAGTTTTATACTTCACAGAGCTTCATTGTCGACCACGGGATCATTCACCGCCATTATTCAGTTTAACTTAACCTACGAACCTCAGCGCGCGGACTGTGCTCTAACACGGGGTTTCCCAACGTGGGGCAATTTGTTTGTTAAGGGGGGGCAATTCGAAAATGGACTCAACATGAATTTAACCGTCTCGCTGCGGGTCATTTAAATGCAATCCTAGACTCTCACTAAATCAAAATAATTAATTAATATAGAAAGATCTTCATAACAATTATTTGGAATTTTAATGTCAGGTTTCATTATATATGTTGAAACTTTACTTACGGCGTTTCGTTAAGAATGTCTTAGTGATTTCTTCCCAACACCTATCATTTAAGTTTCTTAAGTGAACAATTCATTAATTTAATACAACAAATTATGTACATTACATGAATTTTAGAAAGGCCAAGGCATAATAAAGGTTGAGGAACACTGCTCTAACACATTAATAATCCGATGAGATTTTAGTCATCAGAAACCATAGTGAGTGCAATGGAGTACGATTTACCCGTTCTCCTGTACCAGACGATGGTGGGCGCGGGATGCCCTCGCGCGGCGCACTCCAGTTGCAGCGGCGCGCCCAGCAGCACGGCCGCGTCCAGCGGCTCCCGCACCCACGACGGCGCAACTGCGATGAGCAACTGTTGCAACTACCGCCACCGCAACAAGTGGTTTAACTAAACTACTTGTTGCGGCGGCGGTATCAGTATCGCGGCACGGGCGCGTGCTATCACCTCTGACGCTGAGCACGACGGTGTAGTTGGCGACGGCCGCGTGGTTGGAGACGCGGCAGGTGTAGGCGCCGCTGTGCCGCGCCATCAGCTCCGCGAACATCAGCAGCGAGAATTCATTCAAACTTTTTTCTTCTACCTGTGTATTGAGTGATTGTCAAAACGTGCAGACGTATTGTAATTACTCCGTATAAATTTCGCTCTTAGAAATATCTGACTTTAAGTGGTAACAATGCAGTGTATTGTGTTTATAATATCAAGATATATTGCGTAAAGTGTTATCTCAGTGATTTGTGACCCAATAATCGTGATTTTTGGCTGCTGAACTCAGTGACTGACTCTCCTTATTTCGGTTTACCCTTCTTCGAGTTAGGCTTCAGGACTTGATGCATAGTCACGTTTTTACTATTTAAATTCTTGCAGGCACTTTGTTCTTGAAATTGCTATTTATTTATTCAAAGCACTTATCACTGCCACCTAAACATCATTAGCTAATCTCACTTGGGGATGCTGCGCCGAAGGTAATGACGTAAACTTTCACGTAAACTGTAAGAGTTGTAAAAAGGTTTAGTACTATGTTTGTTTGGGCCTTTCTGAGAAAAAAGCTCTAAAACCGGGAATGTGGAAGTGTCCATCAAGTCTAGGCTATACCTAAGAGTCACGAAAATGATGAAACACCTCCGAAAAATGTAACGAAAAGAGGTAACAAAACACGTTGTCAGTACTACACCTGCATCTCCTGCCGATGCACCCGTTACTCGTGAAGACGTAAGTAATATAGTGACCAGAGAGATACAGGAGCAGTTTCATTCATTACTGTCTAAAATGAATGAAGCAATAACTAATATATTGAATACCAAACTTAAATCGATTCAAGATGAAATGGCCGAGTTGATTCATTCTATGGAACATGTACGCACAGTTCGAGGATATCATTAATGAACATAAAGTTATTAAGGATATCATTGAAATATTGCAATCAGAGAGGTTGGAGTTAATGAAAACTGTTTCCACCTTAAACAAAAGGATAGACCAACTTGATCAACATACTCGTTGTAAAAACATAGAAATACAGTCTGTACCGGAGCACAGACAGGAAGATCTTGTTAACATGGTTGTGCAGCTAGGAAGATCAAATAATTGTAACGTGGATACTTCTAATATTGTGCAAGTATCTCGCGTTGCTAATATGCATAAGGATAGTGCGCGGCCTCGCCCTATTGTGGTAGAATTTGTGTCTCGAAGAGTTCGAGATGAAGTATACGCAAAATCGAAATCGATAGGCTGGTTGGCGAACCCAACATCATAATGGAAGCCAAAGCCCACAGACTTCGCTGGATGGACTACTTGCTAAGGATGAGACGCCCGTAGAGCCAGAAAAGCGTTTCTCGGTATCCCGATTGGACGCCGACCTATCAGCCGGCCCAGATATCCCTGAAAGGATACCGCAGAGCACTCACACGAGATTCAAGCAGTGGACTGGCGAGAGATAGACAACTTTGGCGCACTCTTGTTTTGAAGGTCAAGACTCCCTTTTCGTCGCTGCGCCAGAGGAGTAAATAAGTATTGATTCCCAAAATGACTGTCTACTATTACAACAGGACTTAAACAGGCTCGCACAGTGGTGTGAAGATAATCGCATGCTCCTAAATAGGTCTCTACCTCCGGCACGACCACTACCCTGGGCACTTTTCGCGAAGCTGGCAGGTCAACCTCTCAGGGCGGAGATTACAGTAATCCCAAGGTTCGGGACCCTGTTCAGCCCGCTGGCAGCCAGCCGACAGAGCGATACATGGTTAAGTGACCGCCGCCCTCCGCTAGTCGGAGGCACTTTATTTATCTTGCACTAGTAGTTCTTAGGTCATCCGTCGGCCAGGAGAAGGAGTTCAAGTTCAGTGGTTATGGGCACTGACCGGAAGTGTCCAGTGTTCGGCCGTCACGGTACCAGACGACGGCGCCGCCCGGCGTACGACAGCGTAGCGTCGCCACGCCACCTGCCACACCGGCGGCGCGTCTACCGCCGTTTCCCGCGCACCTCCCAGAGCTGTCGTGTTATTGTTAATTTAATTATATAAACAGACAGCGAGCGGAAGCTACGTGTCGCTTTACGGTATCTTCACGCACCAGGCAGCAGCGCCACCGGGCGCGACAGCACGGCGCCGCGCGGACTGGTCGCCCGGCAACGCACCGCCTGCGCGCCGTGCGCGCGTATGACCTGCAGCGACCCGTCACCAAGCACGCGCCTGCGCATAACATGGTTTAACTGTATTGTTGGATAGACCTCGTATCTCACACGAAAGTCTGACCCGGCCCCCTCTCGCGGCGGTTCCACGCTACGGAGCCGAGGCACCGCGTGGCCGGTACGTTCCCAGTAGTGGTCACGTAATAAACTGCACCCGTGTAGCTCCAGCTCAGCGACCTTTGTGTGTCGAAGTGTTTGTGCACTCACCAGGTACCCGGGTCATCCAACAGTGGGGTGCCGTCGTTGCTGAGCCAGGAGATGCGAAGCGCGGGGTCTCTGCGAGCAACGCACTGCAGTCGTGCACCCGCCGGCCCAACCGCGACCTGCGTCGGCGGCTCCTGAATGAGCACCGGCCCAAGCACCGGTCCCAGGGTTACGGGTTCGCTCGCCGCCGTTTCTGGACAATCTCATCACTTATACATCATGTTAACAATCACGTGCCCTTTGATTCATCTTCTGAAAGCAGTTACAATACTCGTTTCGGAACAAAATTATTCGAATAAATCAACAAATAAAGAGTCCTAAACAAAAATAATCGTGTCTGAACTTTTATCTTTTTTCTAAACAATGAAAAAGAGCAACCACGTATGTATATGTTCAGCGACACCAGAAGCGTCGCCGCCACCGACGCTTTCACAGCAACTTTTTAGAGCGCGACCGCGGAGGAGAAGAACAAACATGTTCGCCGTAAACAATGCCCCAAGTTTGTGAAGAGCGCATTGAGCTGACCGATGTGCCGACGTCGCTGCTGTAATTATTGTCTACAGTTCCCTCTCCGCAGAACGAGCTCTCAGTGCCTTGGAGTCTTCTAGCGGTGTGCTTGCTGTTTCATTTAATTTAATAATAATGCGGTTCCAAACTGGTGACAAAACCAAAACATCTTCTCCGTTGAAATTAATGTGTTGACTTCTTGTAGACCGATTTTTGATGCACGGGGTCTTTGACCCTAAAAGAAAATAAAAAAACTTGGAACTTACCTCCCGAATAATATCCGATGAGCAGTAGAGCGAGCCCGCGAGCCTGCACCCGCTCCCGCGCCCGCTTCTGCTTCCGCGCCCGCTCCCGCTCCGCGCGACTGCTCGCCGCCGCCGCACTGGTACACACACACAACAGTAAAGGATTGCCTCGCGGTACAGGCACGCCGGGACAGATGTGACTCCGGAGCGTTGCTAAGTACTCCTGCACAGCGTCGAGCTTACACACAAGCCCGCCTTCACCAAATTTTTTATCAAAACTTTAAATTTAGCTCCCAAATCACAAGCGTTAGCGTGTCGTAGGAACGTTCGTCTGGAATCATTGCGCTCGCATCGCCTGATCTTCAGTCATTTCGAAATGTGTAGTAACAACTCGCAAGAGATCCAAAAATGAGTTGCGCGGACTTCCGGTAGCTCCATCGTGAGAGAAGGGGAGAAACAGACACAGGCACACTCGCAAATTTTTGGATTATTACTGTTTGGCATTCTTGAAGTAATTTTGTTTTAATTATTAATGGCATATTACAGCCATTTAATGTAAAGAGTCGAAAGTGAATGCACTTGGCGACGGCAGCAGACATCCGGCGCGGGAGGAACCGCACCGCGGATGGTCGGTGCTTTTTCCGGTGTATTGTGATGCTCAGACACGTTATTGTAAGATGTACAGAATTTGCAATATAAATTGAAAACTTTGATGTTCTACAAAGGCGTCTACGATTTTCTCTAAATTATATAAATAATACTTTAGCGTTTAGTATTGTAGCCCTATTGTGAACTAATCACGACATAACTCTAGTGGTAAAAGGATAAAGATAGAAGATGTCTTATTGTACATGTCTTCGACACTTGAAGCCGCTGATATCTGAACTAGGAATTTAACCTGTATCTCAGGAAACAAAAATGAGTAGTGGATTGAAACCTGCGGGCCACGACACAAGGGCGATGTGTTGACGCAAGTCAGTGCGCGTTGTGTGAGAACGATCCGTGTTGTTTACATTGCGCTGCGGCAAACAGTGCTTGCAGCTGGATCTAGGAGTAACAGGAACGCAATATGCCGCAGCGCCGATTTCCGGTCCATCGGTGCAAGCAGATGGTAAGGTTTTTAAAACCGGTGAAAAGCAGCCGTAACGAACAATGATTACCACCAGCGAGTGTATTGAATACCAGCCGCAGTTTCCACTTAAATTGCTATTGTTACTTGTTGATATTAATGTAAAATACGCAAACAAACTTGATTGTTAAACTATTTTTAGATATTACGGCTGCAGTATTCATAAGTGCTCTGCCACAATATGTATCAGTTATTTTTTGTCCTCAATGTGTAATTAAACTCAAGCTTTATTTTGAGATGTTTTTTTATATTTCTTACAAGTTTCACGGGCGAGAATATTCGTATAAGAGAATAATCGTAACTTTCGCAATAGCGATTTCTTCAAAAATTTAGTTAAATCGCGTTTTTCTTTTGGTCTTCTTTTTTTATTCGATAGGTTTTAGCACCCCGGCTACCCCCCCCCCCCCTGCTCGTTTTTCACCACTATGTGAAGAAATTTTTTTTCGATCCCCTTACAAATCGTAACTTTTCAATAGTAATTTCTTCGAAAATTTTCTTAAATCGCGTTTTTCTTTTGGTCTTCCTTCTTTATTCGATAGGTTTTAGCACCCCGTCGACCTCCTCCTCGGTTTTTTGCGAAAAATCTGGTTTTACGGCCTACGGTAATGCCTATCCCCCACGTTAAACAAAAAAATAAGAAAAATCTAACCGGTCGCCCCTCCTTCCCTCCAACGGGTTCTCGCCGTGTCGTGGCGGAGAGGCTTAGTAACCGTGGGCCGACACACGGTGAAGCTAAGTGGAACCCACCCGGCTAGCCCGCGGCGAAGGGCTGGCCGAAACGGCCGCTCCAGGTTCGAGCACCGGTTGGATAACTGGAGCTCACCGGAGCGGTCGGGGGCCGCAGGGGCGGCTTTATGCTGCTCTAGCGGCCAGGCTGCAGGGGCAATTTCGTACCGCCCCTCGCAGCCGAAGTGGGGTCGCGGAGGGAGTTCCCTCTGCGGCCAACCGGTGTCGCACCAGCGATGCGGCGGCGGTGGGGCGCTGGGGAAGAGGAATGTCGGTATTGAGATGCACCGTTCTCTCTATCCTCCGCGGCCGTTGACAGGTAGCAGCGGGCCTAACATCTCTCCGCCGCGGAGAGCTGAGAGAGGTTTTCTCCAGTGGCTCCCATGGCCTCTAGGCGTCGGGTTCGGGGGAACCGTTTGCCCGCGCGATGAGGTCGAGGAGGGGGCGCGCTGCATGTTCCGGCGTGCCCTGGAAAGGGAGGGTTTATCCCTCCCTCCCGAGGTGAGGCCGCGCAAGCGGCCAGCACCGGCAGGGTCGCGGTTGATTACGCACCCGCCTTTCCGTGACCCTGCCATCATGGCGATGAGGTGGAACATCGTGGGGGTTTTAATCGATGCAAGTCCGACATAACTCGTCCTCGCCTCAGCGAGGCATTTCCCCCACGTTAAACAAAAAAAAAAAAAACTAATCTAACCTAACCTAACGGCGTCGCTCTGCGGTTGCACACACAGTCCACCACCAAAAACAGTTTTCCACATCTCAGAGTACGAAGGGCAGACGGCACTAGGCACCGTTGGATTCCCCAGCCTTAAGGTCTAAAATGTTTGCATCGATATGTGTGTGTATATATATATATATATATATATATATATATATATATATGTGTATAGTAAAGTTGGTAATATCTTGGCTTAACAAATTACTTAGTCGTGTTTTACACAAAGAACTATACTTATCTTTTATGATTTCACACACGTAGTTGGGCATAAATATATGACATGACGCCTCTCTTCTACAGCGCCTAAAGATTAATATTATCGGAGCACAATATTGTTGTGATGGCCATAAGAATGACAATAATGTAAAGTAATATACCTACGTATATTACGTTGCCATTCCACTTCTGGAATGTTAGCTTACCCTCCAGTTGGACAAATAATAGATGGATTATATTTTACTTATTACTTTTAATCAATACACAATGAAATATATACAATACTCTTAAAACCACTTAATGCCAACTAACCTCACTTTGCTCTCGTTAACCATCCGACGCGTCCCTTATTCCCTACGTCATCTTGTCCGCGCGTCCTTGCCGTGTTGTCATATTTTAAATGTTGCCAACTTAATAACAACATAGTAAATAAACAAAAGTATACAGATATAAAATGCAATATATTTTAGTATTTATTTGGTAACGCTAACAGACGGCCCTCCTGCTGACGGAATGTCCCTCTTCCGCTTCGGCCATTCTCTAGCGGTTGTATGTCTCTATGCAACATTTAAATTCCTAATTATTCCAATTAGAAAAGTACAAATTATTTACTTCTGTTTATTAATGAGATGACGTGATTGATGAAAATTTATTTAGTACTAAAACAAAGTATTATTAAGCGCCTATGAGTGCAATCAAAATAACTATACATAGAATATTTTTTTGTACATCTCGATTCATAATTTTAAAACAATAACAAGTTTATACTTCTTATAAAGGTTGAAGAGATAACAAATTGTAGATAAATCTCTACAATCGAAGTTAATAGGTATGTTTTTGTTTAAGTATTATAAAATATGTTGATGTTTTCAAATTACCCCGCTTGGGCTGGTATCAGTAGGCTTGGCAACAGGATTCTTCGTCGTAGGTATATTTGAGGACTTGAGCTTTCCCTGTAATTGCTTTAGAAGAATTTTAAGTGCTCATGCCAAATTAGCCATTAATTCCAAAAAAACAACAGGACAAAATATTTTTTTTTTTAAGTATGTTTACTAGATTAAGATACGATTGTCGTCAAATGTATGACGTATAACTAAGCGTCAGTGAAATCTTGGGGTCCTTCTTGACGCATAGATGGCAGTCTCTGGTGGTCTCTCAAACCAAACAATTAATTTGTGTATGATGATGAAAAGGATATCCAGTTACATATTTTCAGAAAACTCTGCAAAATTAATAAAAAATTAAAGCAAACATTAAGTACATAAGAAATATATAGATGACAGCATCGAAGAGTTATGAACGCTTTGTATCATTTGTGTCGCTTCCGCAACGTTTTGTTCGTTTACACAAAAATAATGCTCATTAAAAGGTTGCCTATCTCCTTACTGGATTTCTCCGACGTATGGTATACTGATGTTACTAACGAACTTCCAGGCAAATTGGCACAACTTCAAAACAATTAAGTTTCAGCTTCAGCATAGGTAAGTACGAGCACGTCTCATCCTGCCGATCAGTCAAAATGGCTACCGACCGCAATCGCAGTACTTTGGGGCGCTGTGTACTCTATTTTTTATTTTGTTCAATCTATTTGCCCCTAAATACTTAAAAAAAAATTCAGTATTTGGGTGACTCATGGACGTTGTCTCCGTTCTACGGACAACTCTTCACTGCACGCTTCCTCTCCGTAATACAGGCTTCCTGTATATCTTGTTTACTTCTCAATCAAGGAGCTCTGCACCTCCCACCCTCTGAACATTCCCAAAGTGGGCAGTAAGCACTATTTCGGGACCTATTTAAGCGTAAGCTCTGGTAATATGATTACTTTACTTTGAACAAATCTAAGTTGACAGTGTTCTGGTTATAAATTTGAATTTAAGTCTTCTCGTTTGTATTTTCTTCTTATGCATACGTGTGTACATGTATACACATCCATCCTCATATATGTTTGTATCTTGTAGACAAATGATTTGTAAATATTTTATAATGTTTATATCCACGTTCGTACATGTACTTTACTGTTAGCAATATTTTTGTAAAACAACCTTAGCAACCAAGAAGATTGATTGGCAGGTAACGCCTTGTGGTATTATGTCCACTTTAAGATTATTTTATATCTATTGTATTCTTGTCTTAGTTTTTTTTTGGCCAAACGTTTAATTAAATAATTTAAGTAATAAACAACACTAATTACTGACATTAAGTAATGACTAATATGGTAGGGAAAGAACTAACAGCGCCGCGGTTGCTACAATTCATCTTGATCTTAACCATACAATGGTCACGCGGGGCAGGCTCACTGCGGGGGCACTGACAACGGTGGTGATCATGCAAGTGTTGTATAAATTTTAGGCCGAACTTTGAAAACTTATCGGAGATCGCGTTCGCGCTGAGCAGCGAGACGGGACAGAGACAAGAGGTGGTGCTGATGACGTACTTTGTCCGATATTGGGAGCACTATCAAAAAATTTGCACTTTCCACATGGCTTGACGCAGTTGATTCCAGGTCTGCACCAACTAACTGGATCACAAAGTTTTCTCCACTAGGTACTGGTTGTAGACTGTTCACCGAGTAATTTTAGGAACACTTTGACAAGTGCAACGACGGGTATTTGCAATAAATGACTTTAGCACAAACGCATAACGGCGCGTTCATTGAGGTCACAGCGGCGCGACGGTTTAGTTGTTTTTGAAATAGATGGCGCTGCTCGCTTGCCGGAAATGTCTTCGATTCCAAATCGAGTAGTGAACTTAAAATATTGATGCAAGAAAATTTAATCTTCACCAAATTATGCTCTTTTCGGACGTTGTATGAAAATTAAAATACCTATTTTTATTACACGAAAATATTACTAATCTGTTACGTGACGGAACATCACTCAAATTTTAACATAACTAAAGATAGGAAGAAGAGAACACACCATCAAAGAAGAAATATTCATAACTTTTAATTTGCCATATTGACTTAAGACGTCTCTTTTTACTTTGAAAAAAGGTGAAGAAAAATAACAAGAAAACTGTAAACAACTGTACTTTTATTTGTGCAAATATAAAACATCTCATAACAAACAAATGACCTCGACCATTTTCCATTGTCTGTGAATAATTATTTTCATTATAACTAGACAACGCTGTTTTAAATGATAAAATTGAACTATATATCAACATTTATAAATATTATTCCGATATAATTCCTTTAAAATTCACACTTTCAATATTATTCTCATATTAAACCCATAATAAGCCCGATTGCATTCAATTTCTGTGATGCAAATCCGCGTCGAAAAAAGAATACGTCCTGAGTGCAATAACGTAATATTACAATAATTATCCGATTTCTGCTCCAAAAACTCAGTTTTAAAAGAAACAAATATCAGATTCTGAGACTAGCAAAAACACCGAGTGCAATGAATTCAGCCGTTATTAAAGCCTATTTTTATACATCAATCGGTGTGTAAACAGCATATATATATATAAATCAAAGCCAACAATTAATGTTTCATAATTTTCACAAAAATCCCAATATATTTAAAAATACAATAGTAAATTCGATGTTGCATCCAATACTTATTAACAAAATACAATTTACACAATTATAATGATGCATTAGTGCAATGTGATCCTTTTTGTACTTCAATAATTGCAAATTCTATATGTGCATGCCCACACTGGTGCACGGCACCCGACACCTGCAGCAAAGCCACACCACGTGAACCATTCGCAAATCCTCAGTTCCCCTAGTCAAATGTTTATTGCCAAAACTTAGAAATATTGCATTAATAACGATTTATAGTCAATTGTATTAAAAATTCATAACATGAAATGGTTACATTGCGTCAACGTTACATTTTATATAATTTAAAATTAACGAAGCCGTGATCGTACTTCACGTGCTAGGTCAAGAAGTTGTAGATGCTAGAACTTGTTGGGGTTGTTCGCATCACGCGGCTGAACGTGGATCATAACTTTGATACCAAGTCCCTGCCGCGCGACCTCGTACGCCTCCAGCGTCTCCTCCAGCGAGTAGTGGTGGGAGACCAGTGGCTTCACGTTGATCTGTCCGCTAGCCACCATAGACAACGCTATTGGATATCTGGAAAAAGTGTTACAAATTAATAATGCAACATTGCTATTCCGATATGAACGGGCTAAAGGGTATAAGGAAATTACTGATTAACGAGCTGTTGCTGTTGTCCAAGACCGAGGCTATGACGCGCACGCGCACACGCATGCGCACGCGCACGCGTTCTCCTCGCCACGTTCGCCGCTACGTGAGTTAATAGATAACGATACGATAAGTTATGTATAAAACGACTAAAGGCGGCGAAGGTATGTGCAACAACATAGCAACACAACACAATACAACACAACAGTAAACATTAGCTAGCTTAGCCTAATGTTAGGTGCAAGTTCTGGTTGCATGGTCGCGCCGCGACGTTGTGAATATAAAACAATGCACTCACTCGTTGACATATCTAAAGATGCCGCGAATATCGACTTCGCGCGAGACGGTGCCGGCCAGGGGCACCGTCAGCTCGGGGCTGCCCATGCCCACTAACACCGCCACGCCGCCGGACTTCGTCGCCTGCGAATCGAACAATCAAGGATCAATTATAATAATAATAAAGGCCGTAACAATGTTTCTGCAGGACGAAGAAAGCGCCTTCATCGTCTCTAGCTTTGCAGCCGCCCACGGGCTATGGGCCCTGGTTACCGCCCGACAAGCCGTGTGTCTGTTCGCCAACCGTACGAAAATAAAGAAAAAAAATACTAAAGTGCACCAAAAAGTTATAATAAAAATGTACAAAAAGTAATGATGATAACGACAATTAAATTTCATACAAAAAAATTGGCACAAAATAAAACTTATTGAGGTTATAATGTGAGTCGCGCGAACAGATGACGTGCTGTAGTGGAGAACTTAAGGCTGTGCCGCAGACTCCATCAGCCAACACCTGATGCCGTGCGTTGGCAAGGGGTACGACGAGGGGTATGGCTTTCGGGGAACTTTTTAAATTCTTTTGTGGTCTAAAAGTTTTTTCATTATTACAAAATTAGTTCAGAAATTATTAAATATCACATAATTAACTTCATGTAAATTTTTAATAATTTTTGTGGAACAGTCACGACCTTGGACGACCTTGGAGACCCATTTATTGTATAATAATAAAACTTTAAATAGATTTAAGAGGATGAGTGTGTTTAGAAAAGTATAATTTCTGAACTTGCTCACCAGCAGCGCCAACCGGACGGTGGCCTGCGCGCCGCTGGCGTCGATGGACACGTCCGGATAGTCACCCAGCAGGTCGCGGATGGTCTGCACGAGGTCCGCCTCGCTGCTTTCGCGCGTCACCAGCACGGTGTGGTCGGCGCCCATTTGCTTCGCGAAGTCCAACCGGGACTGCAGGATGTCTGGACAACGGGTTGACAACCGTGTGGATTATAGAACTGATCATACCAAGAATGTAAATAAATAAATTTAGTAACCGGTTTTGTAAAGTTCTTCTTATTTCGAAACTTCGAAACATGTGCGAGAATTGTTAATAGCGAATGGTTCGCTCACCGGTTATGATGACTTTGCTGGCGCCCATCGCCCTGGCGGCGAGCATGGTCACGATGCCGATGGGTCCGGCGCCGAGCAGCAGCACGCTCTGGCCCGCGCCCACGCCGCCGCGCCGACACGCGTGGATGCCCACCGACAGTGGCTCCAGCAGCGCGCCCTCCTCCATAGACACGTGCGGAGGCAGTCTGCGGAAACGAGTTCAGCTTGCATCACGTTTCGAAAAAGAAACCGATAGCGAGTTTGTAAAGCAGTGGTCCTCGCTGTACATTCTAAACGACTGGGTGCAATTCCCACTGAGCTGGTGATGGAAAACAAACTGCACTCGAGGAGATAAATAAGCGAGTTGTTTATTTACGATGTAAAAGAATTAGATTTTGAATAATTAACATGTTGTTAATCATTTAATTTTGACAACGTTCCTAACCGCGGGACCCCCGGAGCCGTACTTCCGTTTTTATCATCGATGGTTGAACGTGTGTGAGCTCACTTGAAACAGAAATCGGCGGCGTGCTTGTAGTATCTGCAGAGGTTGCCGTGTATAGGCGGCGTCGCGCAGAACCGGATGTCCGGGCAGAGGTGGTACCGGCCCGTCTTGCAGAACTCGCAGTAGCGGCAGGGCACGCCCGGCTCGACGGCCACGCGGTCGCCCACCGCCAGGCTCTTCACCCTGGCGCCGATCTGACACACGGAACGACGTGGAGACAAACAAATACGTGAATATTATTTATATCAATACACTCGCCGTTCCTCGGTGACGATGCCGAAACCGGACACGATGACTAAGTGGCACCAACTCCCACTTCTGCAAACTTTAACTGTTGCAGCTTTCCGCGTGAACCGTCTGGACATGAACCACCTTAAATGATTTTCATCAGGTGTCCAACATGCTGCACATCTTGCTTACTGCATCGCTTCGATGTTTACTACTTGTTAAGAAATCACTTAATAAAAAAAATCCCTGAGTTTGGCAAAAATTAAATAAAAAATAATATCAGGCAGAGTAAATACAGGCAAATTTGAATATTTACTGTATGTACGAGACGCGGCTAGCGCACGAGGACACGAGGACATCAGGACACGGAGACAGTTCAACGCATGACCAAACTATCTCATAAAAGAAGATAATTAACTTTATTTAAAAATCTTTAGACGTTCGGTTCGCACTTTTTAAGATGTATACACAGCACCGCAATGCGCTCAACGCTTTCACACGGGACTCGCACGGGATCCCCTCCCTTAGTAATTGTAGCACCGTACCCAAAACTGCTATCTATATATATATATAACGTATTGGATGATTGATAGAAGTGAAGTAAAGCTGATGACCCTTGCCAGCGCGGCCAGGGCCACAAAAATGTATCGTTTTACAAAAAGTTTCGACCTTATGGTACATGAATGTTATCACTTCAGCGGGAACCCGTCGCCGCTCCAAATATACTGAATGAGGAGAAACAAGTACATTACTGCACACTGCAATAAGTTAACGCGCCGGCAGCAAAAGTTACCCCCTGACAGTGAGCAGCTTGGCAATGTTACTGTCTGGGATCGCGGCGGGAACGGCGACGGGGTGGAGAGCCGGCCTCCCTCAGCAGCTTACTTATTGCTTAAAGCATTGCGTGTGCGAGCTGATCTACTGCAACGGTCTGCTTTTGTATCGAAGCACATTTCTAAAAACTAACAAAAACTCTCACTTTCAAGTTATTTAGCCCTCACCCATTATGCCGATACATAAGCAATATACAACATACCTATTACACTCACCGCACTCGCTAACAACTACATACATATAATTCAGTTCACCGTCACGCAGTGAAGTTACTTACAAAAGTAAAACGTTACGATCCTTTACCAGCGCGCACGCGCATGCGCACGCGCACGCGCGTCCCGTAGCTCGTCCTTCGGTGTTAACATGTACTCATAACGGAATAGAGCCCAATGACTCGTCAGCAGCGTGTTTTATCGTTTTAAGCTCAGTATACATCGAAGAGGCACGGGTTCTATTCCAACTGACAAACATCGTGAGGAAACCAACACATTCCAAGAACATTAAGTGTTGGAGGATGTGGTATTCACCAACATCCGCTTGGCCGCCGTGGTAGGTAAACGGCCTTGACATTTTCGTTGAAAGAGAAATACGAAAAATTGTGAAATACTAATTACGATAACTAAACGTCAAGCACGAGTTGCTGTGCGAGCGTACTAACTGGCGCCTCCTCGTTACCGGCAGCCGTGGTCGGTCACCACGGGGCGAACACGTCCACCTCGTCGCTTCTTTGTTGGAAGAAAATGTCGTAAAAACTGTCAAAATAATACAAAATCAACTTAAAAATTGTACGAATACTACTAACTACACACTACAGGCCGCCTCCGAACCAGCCGACGGAGTGATGGTGAAGGTCGCGCAGAGCACACGAGGCCCACGTTCCCGTACACATCAGCGTGCAAGTTTCGCGCTTTTGCAACTATATAACATACAATATAGTAATATACCGGTTTCTCGATCTAGTTCGATTGCCGGTCACAGTGTGCCGTTTCCGTTGCCACGAAATGTTTCAACTTTTTTAATAATTGCAAAGGACAATCCGCTGGCGGCCGGCCACGGCAGCATCCACTCAAATCTACATGACTATATATAAAAATGGTTGTTGAGATCAGAACTCGGTGAATTCTAGAAAATACTTCTAAATGACGTTTATCAGTTTTATTCAAAGCTCTATAGCGGATATACGCTCGTACGGTCATGTCTTCATCATCATATGAGCTCATTACCGTCTACGCGGTTACATATAAATATATTACGTAATACATATAGCGATTTCACATACATAACCATTCACACACAACACCACTTCCGTCGCCACCAGCGACCACCCGCCCCTCGACCTCCGTGTGTTAAACAACAAAGAGATACATTTATTATACTCGTAGTACAAATAACGCGCCGTACGACACGCGAAAGTGAGGATGTATACTTACCGTGTAAGTACACGGTATGCATATGCATCGTCACCACCTACCACATTTGCAAGCGACACACCCCAATTAGAACCGGTCAGCGGAGTAGACCGTCTGCCATTCATTTGTTAAGTTCAAGGTTATACAAGACCACGGAAAAATGATACGCCTCGACAAAGAGCACGACCTGCTGCATTATAAATATCCTAACCAGAGCTTTATTCCTGCTCAAATAGGTAAACATTTGTAAAAAAATAATGTTGTGTACACGTCGATTCAAATTTAACTAAACAAAAATACTGGCAGATGTTAATTGCATTGTGTTTCAACGAAACTACATTCGCAAGTTTCCAGTAGTTGAGCACCATGGCTCCGGTGGCAGGAGCAGTAGCAGCTGCTCTCAACCAAGTGGTCCATGAATGCATCGCGGCCCATTCTTTGGAACGGTCTCGGTTAGTGCTAAAAGTAAAACCTTCTCACGGTAAACATTCTTTTTAGCTGCTGTCACTGTCATCCTGTGAATATTTTACTTGATCACCCTTTCGTCATCCCCCATCATTACAGCCTTTCCGGCGGTAGGCTGTAATGATGGTGAATATTTTTTATTCCAACCCTAATAAGTGACAAGTTAGAATCTTAGCGCATTTGTACTTTTTGACTCGCACGAAATGATTATCACTTCTTCTACCACCATATAAGACAACGCCCCTAATCCCAGCCGTGGGACCATTAAAAGAATCTCCCAACTTATTGGGAAATTGGAAATGAGGATCTTATTTCTCACTATTAGGATTTTTTTTTTGATGTATTTCTACTTGAAAAATAAATGTATACATGAATAAAGGTCTATAACTTAACTAGTAATGTAATAAGTAGTACAGTTAAGTGATGCTTCAACACACACGTAAAGCAAACTAAAACTAAAACTAAAACTCTAATCAATATTTAAACATTAATCGATGCAACATAACAATTACGATGAACAATTATTTATTATTTATAATAACAACAGATGACATTGAACGTGGCGCGGTGCATCACGTTTATCGGTTGCAACAAATATCAGTTGCATAACGAGTTATGTATTTATTTATGTGGAGCAAGCGAGCGCATCGCCTCTGCGCATGTGATTAAAATTCATTAACGACGTTTTATCAGCAAGCAGTAGGAGAATAAACGACAATTAATTAAACGATAATGAATTCATGAGAAAGTTTTTTTTATTGCAATCCACCTATATTTATGTATACATATTATATATATACATATACTTATATATTAGCTCCTTACATAGGAAAGGAGCGTTTCCTCGCACTGACCACTTTGATCTGAAACATCTCTTTGGTTAGGAATTCCAAATTCGAATTTATAAATCCATTTAGCTGCTGCATTAGAGTTTTGGGAACAGTCATTCATTTGCTTTTACTTTGGCGTCGCTTATTGCCGCGCAATGGGAAACATGAAATATCGGTATATTTACGAGTACGAGCTCTGCCGTGGCACCAGCACCAGTGCTGCAGAACCAGCTCGACGGATTGATGTTGTGTACGGCGCTGGTGTCGTAAAAGAAAGTACGGTACGTTTTTGGTTTCAACGTTTTCGTTCTGGAAATTTCGGTCTTCAGAATCAACCCCGTAGACGGCCGGAGACAGAAGTGGAAAATGAAGATTTAAAAGCTATTGTGTAAGCGGATCCATCACAAAGCTGTTCAGAGATAGCTGCAGGCTTCGGGGTAAGTGACAAAACTGTATTAATCCACTTGAAGCAAATCGAGAAAGTAAGAAAACTTGAACGATGGCTACCACATGCATTGAGTGAATGGAACTTGCGAACACGCGCCGACTGCTGCTGCTGTGTTACTTTGCTCAACCGACGCAATGATGAAGGGATTTTAAATCGAATCATTACTTGTAATGAAAAGTGGATACTGTGAGATAACCGGAAGCGCTGGTCGCAATGGCAGAACCCTGGAGGCCCAGCCAAATCCTGCCCTAAACGAAAATTGACGAGATGTTTCTCAGGTCATCAAGCTAAAAAACTTCATTTGAATCTGGTTGGAGCCTTTACTTGGGTCTTTTTTAGTAACACGAACGATTAGCGTATCTTCTCTGGGAGTGGTTTTTCTTCGCCGCGCCTGTCTAAGAACATTTTTAACAGTTCCATGTGTTTTATATTGTATCAATTGCATTAAAAACTTTCTTAACAGAACAATTTAAATGCTAAGCTATCCTTCTGTGCGCCAGCTTCACTTCACTTCAGTTATCATCATCTATGAGTAAAGTAATAATTATTTGCTAGTTGGAGTTGACGCGTCACAACTTTTATTTTTGCGCATTTGGAACAAAATAAAATTTAGATTAAATTTTGAATTGTCGCCAAAATAATAGAAAAATCCAATAAAGAAATGTTATTCTCCAATTTAAAAAAAAAAGGACGAGCTATGGATCCTTTTTTTAAAATGTGTCTAACTGGGCGTCCAGGCGGGCGGGCTGCAGCACTAGAACAGACAATAAACTCCTACCTACATCTGTTAGACTCGTTTTGTAATTAAAGGTAAAATATGTCCCATATTTTATGCATTTAATGAGTTTTTTATTTGAGTGGCTATATTATTACATCATTATTAATTATTGAACGTGTATATTTTTTACGAACATTTGTACGTTGAAGTTATACTTTTTTTATTCATAACAAGTTTTTCTAATTATATAACCACCACTGTATATAACATATATATATTACATACATATATATGTGTGTAAATATATGAAAATGGGTTCCCTTTGTTCGCCAATCACGTGAAAACTAGTGAACGTACCGACCTGGGAATGCGAGCATTCCCCGCGGAATGGTATGGTAGATGGCCACAGGCTACTTGTTATATGAATTTCATAGATCCTTCATCATTTTATTTCTGATTAAATTTCATAAATATTTTCCTTTGGTTTTATTTACGCTGTTGCCATAGTAACGGTTGCTATAGCTCTCAACGAATACTTCGGAGAAATTTCAAGTGTAATTTTTAATTACAGCCAGCATAGCAGCTGGGCAGCAGCTGGTAGATATATATATATATTTATACATATATAATTTATACATATATAATTTATACATATATATTTATATATATATACGCAATATACAACATACGTAAATATAGGATAAAAGTTTCTTATAATTAGATTTTAAAACTATACTCAATTATTTGAGATTTTGAATAATTTTTCTATAACTTTTTGCATTAACCATTTCTTATTTTAATAGGGATATTACCAACGTACCTTAGCGACGACTCCAGAGGCCTCGTGGCCCATCACCATGGGCTCCTTCATGACGAAGGAGCCGCAGGCCCCGCTCTGCCAGTAGTGCACGTCCGACCCGCATATGCCCACGCAGTCCATCCGAAGCAGTACCTCTGCCAATGTAAAATAATATGTCACGTGGACTTACCGGAAACGGAGTGGGATATCATTTATTACCTATTTTAGTCTTCAAGCAAAGAGGTCAATGGTATTCAGTTTTGTGTGACGCCGCTGTGTACCGATTTCTGAAAGCGATTGGTGCACATGGCGGCATCCGGTGCCATCCGGTGCCGTCGCCCGACGGTACACAAATGTTGGCCGGAGTACATGCTGCAGAATACTCCCACAGCCTAGCCTTCCGAGAGAAGTTTCCACGTAACAATCTTTTGAAGTTATCTAAAAAAAAAAGCAACGTACTTACCATCGTCATCTATTTCTGGGACTGGTGTTTGTTCCTGAAACGATATAATCATACGTTAGCCACAACTAAAGAATTTACTCTCTCGGCATCAGACCGTTGCATGGATTCTGGAGTTAACCGTCTTCAGCTCTATGTCCTGTCCATTTCTGTTTAAATGGAGTTTTGACAAAGTCCTCTTTGATCTTGTATTCAGCATGATATACGCTGCACCGCACCGCATTATGCCTATCGACACAAGTCATAAGATGTTAAGTCTCGTTACCTACTGCAGCCGACAAAAACAGTACTGTGCAAACGTTACTGTGTTCCGGTTTGAAGAGCGTTGAACCTAGTGAAATGTTAGAGCCAAAGGGGCTCAATATTTTGTTTCAAAATGACGAGCGCAACGTGGTGCAGTGTTTGTCATCCTAACTAGCGCCACGTCGTTATTGGCAAGCGCATCGTTTACCATCAAGTATGAGCGTCTCGTTCATCTCATCGTTTTGTTAAATAAAAAAATCCTACTTTTGTAAAGGATATGAGTCGGCGGATGTCTGTTAGTAAATTTTTAACTTGGTGGATATGTAATTAAAATGATTATCAAATATTGAACTAGTCTACCATGTCATCAATATATACTTACTCGTACATTCAATTCAAATGTTATTAGCGGGTATCTATAACAAAATCTTTCTAGAATTTGTTTACTGGCAAGTGCGTCGTAACTTTTTATTGCAGTAATTATTCATAGTAAACAGAGCGCAGTCAGATAGTGCAAAATCTTATCGAAATAGTTATAAAGCGGCGAGGGTTTTAGATAACCACCACCATTCGCAATTAATTCGATATTTATATTAAATTATCCCTCCTTACTTTTGTAGATGACTGATGAAGGTCGCTTTGCGGTTGCTACAGTCGTATTTATTTGTAAAAAAATAATGCAAACGGAAAGAGTTGCACACAGACTTAAAGTACTTGTTAAGTAATGTGTTGTATATTATCAAGTTGTCGCGGAATCATTAACGAAGATTATGTATGATGATTTATGTATCTTTACACATAACTTAGCAAGCAGCAATAACAAATTACTGTTTCACGACAACAATAAGCTGCCTACTCAAATGCTGCCGCCGCCTGTCCAGAGCATCCGGCGTCAGGAACCGCGTGATGTTTGTTCGTTTTTACCTACTGAATTTTAAATTAAAAAGTTCGATCATTCAAAAGTATTGAATATTTAAAAAATAATAAGGAGAAGCTTGCTTAATTCATTTGATTTCATTATATTAAACAGTTATATTTATTTACTGAAAAAAAGAATAAAACGACACATCAAGAGTCATCTATCACCGGCCTCACACGGGGCGAGCCCGACCGGCCTGCGCGCGCGCGCCCTGTAACCTCTACTATTTACGGCTAGTGTATAATGCGTGTAAATATGTACATACATATAAGTGTGTGTATATATATACATACATATGTATATTACCTCGGATTCAAAGCCTGATGTGAGAATACTTTATTACATACATTTTATACTCTAACCGACTGGATGTAAATGAAACCATGTCTTACCATCTTACCATCGTGTCTAATGACTTCCACACATTCGGTGAAAGATACTTTTTCAATTATTTGCGTTTTCCGGTGTCTCAGGAACAACCTCATTCGTAAATTGATTGATACGCTTATAACCGTCGAAGTAAAGTCACCTTCTGCTGCGGTGGCCACGTGCTGGTGTGCAAGGTCAACGTGTTTGTACACGTTACAACAGCACATCGCTCTCATCTCATTACACAGATGTGAGATGTTGACTATCTATACCTCAATAATGTCATGTACCACAGAGGTTACGGTTTTAAAGCGCTACATATAACAAACTTACTGGATTGACGATATATTTTATGAGTCAATACGAAAACCGCTTTATGCCCTGTATAAACATCCTAACCAACGCTAAATTGTTATGCGAACCTAAAGGACCTCCCGCAGGTGCAGGTCATTTCATTAAATAATTAAGATGTAAACAGTTAGCGGCTAAATTAACTGGTGATAGGACTTTGTTGTCGGACACCGTCTAGGTAGATACCACCGCAGCGCCCATTGCAGCCGGCAAACAGAACTGTGCAAACATTTCTGTGTTCCGGTTTGAAGGACGCTGTAGCTAGTGCAATTACAGGGGTAACGAGACTCGGCATCTTATGTTACAGGCGACGAGCGCAATGTGGTGCAGTATTTATCATCCTAACTAGTGCCACGTTGCTATGGGCGAGCGAATCACTTACCATTAAGTGAACGAGTCCCTCGTCTCGTCGCTTAATTGAATAAAAAAAAGTGTCTATAATTGACTGAATCATTAAAAACCTTTCAGCAATTATTGTTTATTAGCTATCATCGTGTTTTGTCGGCTTTGAGGCCACAGGACACGTGTATGCAAATAAAATGTGGTTCCATCAACCAACAAAAAAATGTTGCCACTCTAAAAATTAATAATTTTTCAATATTCAATTAGGAGACACAAGCAAGACGTGACTTAGAGCAGAATTTAGAGGAGGTAGAGAAGAATAACTATATTTGCAAATGTACTATTTTAATCATAAGTGAAATCTTTAGAAGGCACCTTGCTTCAAAGGAGGAAGATAGGGTAAGCTTGTGAAATCTTATTCCCTAGACCACCACCGGTGGTCACTCTTAGCATGTGGTTAGGCTCCTGGATAAAGAAGGCTGCCCGACGGGTTCGAGAAAGGACAGATCCCGCTCGGAGAAGAAGCCGTCGTGGCGCGGACGAGCGTCGCCGCGGCGCACTGGCGAACGGTGTTCCCCTAGCTCAGTGGTCGGCACACTTATTGACCAAAGAGCCAAATATGCAAATTAAAACGATTGAAAAAAATTTGAGCCAAATCTGTTTGTAAATGTAGTAAACATTCATCATAATTTTAGAGATTCATTAAATGGCCCATGGCAAGCCCGTAGCAATCTTGTGCCAAAGCCATACTCAAGAGTTCGAAGAGCCGCACTTTGCCGACCTCTGCCCTACCTTAACAAGGCGTTTGGCGTCGTTGCCGGTCAGGGTGAGGGTTCCCATTCTCATCTCCTTTTTAACAACCCTAAGGTGGACAATGGCCGGACATGGTCTCCTGCCATTAAAGTAATACTCCGAAGATGATAGAAACTCCATAAAACAAATCCCGGGTCGGGTTATCTCAGCGGAACGTTAGCGAGGCCGCCATTGCGTCCTAACGGAGATCGCGACTTTTCTAAATGCGTGAAGATGACCACCGAGAAGGTTTTAGTAGGTAAAAATTTCCACATAACTCGTAACTTCGTCCAGAAGACAGAGTATATTTACGATTTCCCCGCGAAGCCAAAAATAAAACGAAGAAGTCCCTCGATAAGATGTTTAGAACACATTGGTACACTTCCCTCCTTGCACAGTTCAAGCCAGTGCTACGTAACCAATTTTCACGAGAGCCACAAGCACCTATTAGTGAGTGTCGCCAGCCGCCAAAAGGAATAAAGAAATATGTAATAATTTTTTCTTAGGTTTTATTCCTTATTGCAGATTTTCATAAAAACCTATTCAAAGATTCATTGCATGTATAATATTTTAAAATGTCTAACGGGCTATTATATTTAATGGCGTGAAGTTCATAATGGTTTAAAGTAAAGTGACCACCAGATGGGTCACCAGATGGGCAAACCCCAAATCGCCGGGGGGTCATTTACCGTTCGCGGGCTACAGTTTGGGTATAGCTGTTCTAAGCACACCCCGAAGAAGGCTAGAAGTCAGCTCAACATACTCGCTAAGCTATGACAAATACTAAACCTCCATGTATTTGTCGCAATCATGGCTTACTTAGCGGGCAATGTGGTCACCACCTTCAAAGATTTCCTAAAACTATAGAGTAGAATTAGAAATATACCTTATGTATTTTGAAATAAAACTTTTTAGGTTATTATTACCCACTGCTTACTTAATATTTTACATGCCGCAACTAACACGCTATTTCCCATTCATAGTAATTATTGATAAGTATTCAATAACATGGGAACTTTTGTCTTTACAAAAACTATTTAATAGTAAATATTTAAACATGAAACACTCGTATTATTCGCAGACTCCTTTTATCCCCCTTTTTTTATCCGGTTGGAAGTAAACGTAATTACAAATATTTTAATTAAATTCATTGGACACATCGTTAGCGACAAGTAATTTTACAAAAAAATATATATCTGTAATTATGTGAACCTTATCATCAGCCGGCAGACAGTCCGGCTGGACGTCGTCCGCCCCCCGTGACGGTACATTTCTCGTGAAGGTATCACAAATAATAAATTATCAAATGTTGCGGTTACCAGGAGACCACTTTATTGATGAACGCATTAAAACGATTTCGTCCTAACGAGCCGAGCCTGTCCTGCCGCCGACGTCTGATGGAACCGTTAAAAATCAATATTAAGTATGTTACGCAAGTAATATAATTACAGAGTACGAAGGATAAACAATATCTTTCCAAAAAATGATAGATATATAAAATATGGTATGTAATTGAGTAATAAACACATACCAAACGTAAATCTTTTGGCTTATACAACACCGCCGTTAGGTTATCTTGTGCCATGTTGACGCGTGCGCGAGCTGGGCCTGACGGGGCGCTACTGAGAGTACCGAGCGCTACCGATCACTACCGAACACTACCGAGCCACTGAGGGCTGCGTGTCGGCGACAGTGCTCAAAAATGCCGACGGAAATTGCTGTTCATGTGTAGTGTTGGAGTGTAAGTGGCGGTGGCGCGGCGGGGGATCAGCGGTGGCGCGGCGGGGGCACAGTGGGGGCACGGCGGGGGCGCGGCCGGCGTGTGTACGGGCGGTGGCGCGGCTGGCCCCCGGCCCACCGCCGTGTTGTTGACGCGCGCGTATTTTCGGACTACGGCTGCGGACGGCAGCAAGTACCTTGAATATGTAATGTTATATACAATTTAATTTAAAATGTCTATTCATATCTATACCCTTTCACTTGTAGGTATATGGTTCAAATATATACTAATGCCATTTCTTGGTTAACCAAGTTTATAATTTTCGTTCTTGGAATTATTGAAAATAACAATCGAGACTTTTTTGCGTCATGTTTACGTCGGTCTGGTAGCTCGAATATCATTTCTATTTTTCTCATAGTGCTTTTATATGCAACTAACTCATTCGTTAAAATTTTTAACCTTTTTTTTTGCTTTACGTGAGAGAAATGCCTTCGCATACCTACCCGCTCATGTCGGACTTGCACCTACTAAAATCGGCAGGGTCACGGGAACGCTTTTGCACACCTCCGCGACCCCGCCAGCACCGGCTGCACCATGCAATCCCACCTCAGGACCCACCCGCCGCTTTCCACCTCAGTAAGGGTGCGCCGAATCATACAGCGCGTCCTCCTCTCAGCCACTTATAGTCATCTTGGCAACGGATCCCCTCCGAATCCGTCACCCCAAGGCCATGGGAGCCAAGAGAGAGAACTCTTCCGACTCCCCGCGGCGGATCTTGTCTTGGGTTTCGCTGCCAAACGTTATACGGCCGCGGAAGATAGGGAGAGCGACGAAACGCAGTACCGACACTCCTCTCCCGCGCGACTCCACCTCGGCTGCCAAATTAATCCATTCACAATGACTGTAGACCTAATAACCCGTTTTTTTCATAACCTATCGTTATGTAAAATAAATCAATACAAAAAAGTAGAAAATATATTTATTACAAAGTTATGATAATAGACCACCGCCTACTACCTTATACCCCTAAAGCACGAGCAGGTGCTCGTGCTGCGTGCATCCCGTGACGTCAGTCGTGCGCGCGCAAGTGCACGTGCACTGCACCGCTCAGCGCCGCTCACGATTCATTTTGTTAGAAAATAAATAAATAGAAAACAATGTAATCGCATTTGTAAAATGTATCCATTTTGCAATAATATCATAATATTTTCTTATCAAATATTTAATTAGGTTCAGTAATATGAGAAACATATGTTTCATGTTTTTATATCAATAAGAAAAATCTGCCTTTTTTCCACACTAACGATTCAAAGCATTCTTTCATTTAATATTTTATAGATTTTAAGTATTATTTACTAAACATAATGTATTTTTACGTGAGTATGATGATGGTACAATGTAGTTCCCTGTATGCAGAGAACTACATTGTATTATCGCCATCACCCATAACAAGCGTTGGTACACCTTGTTGGGCAGCATTTCGTCTATCAGTAACTTTCTAGTTCATTGCAATATAAACATATTTTCTATTCACTTGTAACTGGTGTAATTCGTTTATAAAAATTGTACGTATATCGCTAGCTCCGCCGAGCGGACATTACAATGGCCCCAACAGGTATTACGTAGCGTAACGTTTGTGATATTTACACTAGTTCTACTACTAATAGGTTGATGAGAGCACTAACGTGTTATAATAAAAAGCAAACTACACATACAGATATCAATATATAGACTCAAATGTGTCTATAAATATATATCATCATTTTTCATCAGCAATTCAACCGATGGACGTCTACAGCTGGACATATCTATCGTAATGTGTTCCCCAAGACACGGTCTTGCGCTGTTTGAATCTAGTTACTCTCAGCGATTCTTTTATGTTCTCAGCCTACCTGGTGAGGGTCTACCAACGCTGCGCTTTCCGGTGGGGACTCGCCATATATATTATATATAAATATATGGGAGTTTCAAGGATTATCATTTGTTCTGTTCTTAGGGTACACACATCCGATCGTCCATAAAATTATAAAAAAAGACTACGTGATAAAAGCTTAGCAGTGTTGATTTTTTTTGTTTCAATAAACAGATTCTATTGCGTACGATGTCGGCGGACGGCCGCTCCGGTGTGCGTGTGTAGTATGTATGGTGTGTCTATCGCGTGTAATGCGTGTATTGCGTGTATTGCGTGTAATGCGTGTAATGCCTGTCTTGGCATGTGACCCCGCCCTTCATTACGCAACACAGAGTACATAAAATTACATAAGTCAAGCCATTGCGTAAGCGCAAATTGTCGATAAACGTTATTTAAAAATTTGCAATAGATTATTTTCAATCAAAACAAACTCCTTAAATTAAATAACTAAAACCTTCCTTTATTCAATGAACTAAAACCATTTTGTTTTTTTATTAAGACTTTTGTATTAAAAAGTACATTATTTTTATTTATTCGTCGAAGTGTCTAGATGTGCAGGACTTTCATCTGATGGTGATATGCCCGGACATAACAGAGTTGCGCTATTTATGGACGATGACTTTTGCGCCACCTTATATATATATATATATATACACTGTAGTTCATATTTAAGTCTTGTTACCTCGATAATTTCACTAGCTATAACGCCTTTCAAGTCAATACTCGGTAATATTTGTACACTAGTTGGTCAGCATAATACAATGACACACATTTCTAAATTCTTATGGGGGTGTACATTACAAAATGTTATATAACTACATAAATTACTTCTTAATATGGAATTAATATAAAAAATAGCTCACTTAATATTTCCATTGCTGGGACAGGGGCTCACTCTCACATGGAAAACGTCAAGTCCGTTTATCCGAGGGGTTGATCCGCGGAAAACATAAGATACTTAATCAATTTAGTATAACAAGTAATATGGTACGTGTTTGATATAGATAAATAGTAAAATATTGAATTGCATAATTGGCCATAATCCTTATCATCACAAAAATTATATTATTATAATTTTCTATCTCTAGAGAATGATAACGCTAAGTACTTTATCAAACGTATCTTAGATAATAATTCAACGGGTTTTTTCTATATTACTACGATTTAGTCCGCTTTATATTTTAATCAAAAAATAATGAGTGCATATTAAATATATTTTATTTGAGAGTAAACGCTTTTTAATTAGCCTTGTAGTTGCTTCGTATAGTATTAAAAGTAAATGGTTACATATAAACAAAACGTGGTGATAAGTGATACTTCTAGCCATGACAATGGATCATCTAGCAATATACTAACACAGATTTAGTACAGCTTCCTTGGTTTAGACACTTTCTGCGCCGTTGTTACGCCAGTCTCCGATTCGATTCTGGTGCCACGTGTGGTAGAGTTTGTGATGATATATTTTTAGAACCACTAGCTTCTACCTAAGTAAATCAACATGCATAAAGGGCTATATATGATGGGAGACAAATTTTACAAGGCTCCATCCCCATCTGTAAGTCACATAAGATTATGTGATATTGATGTAAAGTGTTGACTCAATGTCGATAAAGAAAAAAATATTTATGTGTATACATAAATGTGCAAGGGAGTTATTTTATTCACTTTACTTATTTTGAGTTTAACTAAACAAACAAAACTAATAGTATACTGGTGGTAGGTCTTTATTGCCCCAGACCCTTTACGCGTAGGTAACACCTCAGCTCCTATTGCAGCCGACAAACAGTACTATCCTAATATTACAATTACCTGATTTGAAGGTCAGTTTGTTTGTGTGGCACATTATGATGCAGTGTATATCATCCCAATCAGCGTCACATTGTAATGGACGGGCCTATCACTTTCCATCAAGTGAAGTGAACGTTTTGTTCATCTTGCCTTCTATATAATTTACACTCTCTCTCGAAATTAAACACAAATTGTGAATAAAAAATCATAATCGAATTGTATTGTCATCAATTAATATGTCTGGAGTAGATACGCCTGAAGGAGCGGGTGTAGGGTACGCTTCGTTTCGTAAGCTAATAATAACTCGCCGCCGTTCAAATGTTTATCATCAAAACATCGGCTTTTTCCACTCTCTTAATTTATTTGCATGTTTTGAACTCTCAATGTCGATGTTTATTTTAACTAGCATATATCAGACATATATTAAAGTATTTAATGAATAAATAACGCCTTTGACATGCACATTAAATCAACGTTAAAAACATTGCGATAACAATAGATTAAATTGGTGTTTGTTGTTTAAACGGATCACAGCAGACACAACTATTACAAATCTAGCCAGGATGTAATTTACTATTTAGACTAGACTTTATAGAAAACTAGTATTAAAATAAGCTGTACCGATTTTCTGAGAGTGACTACATAATTTTTGTAGTATAATTATATACAAAAATAAATTAAAGTAAAGGTGATTAAAGTTATAAAATTTTAGAAGATGGCTATAAATAAAATAAATCTTCTAATTGTTCTACATAAACCTATATTAAAAAAACGTTTAAACAATGCGAAGATAACTTTTATTAAAGCAAAATTTAAAAAATAAGATGTCCGTCTCCTCTTGTAAATTATATGCTTTTGACTATTTTCGTAGCGCAGCGGCAAAAAAGAGACTTGTACGTCAAAGGTCTCTGGTTTGATTCCAGAGCTACGTTTGGTGTAGTTTGGACGATGATTGGTATTAAACTGGTTGGGCGTCTCTACACAATGATTGAAATCTCCACGTTCGTTAGATCCCATAGGCTTTCGTTTTAACACCGTGTGTAATTAATGTCAAGTGTAGACCTATTGAGAGTTTTTTTTTATTTATTAATATCAACAACCTATTTATATTTAATGTTGCTTCAAAATAAAAACAATGCCAATCTCAAGTAGTGGCGCATGCGCAAGTATGGTAGGTCAAAACGAGCTGGGGAACACAAAAAAAAGTGTAATTACTAATTATCGAGATACTTACTGTTAGGTATACATAGGTGTATTTACCTTTTAATATAAACCTGAACAACCTAATATTAATTAAAAAGACAGTAATTTTAAGCTCTTTATTAACAACTCACTCCGCCCAACCCCACAAGCCATGACTCTCTCTTATAGTTTCCCTGTTATTTCTTTTCTGTCTTGTTACAGCGCTCGCTTCTCCCTTTGCAATCGCCTTCTTCTTCTCCATTTTTGACTGTCTATAGTCTAAATTCTTTTTGACTTGCTGTTTTATAACTTCCGGTGCTATAGTGCTCGCTGATGTGTATGTCCTCATCGATTTGACGTCAGACAGCGCCTTCTCAATCATCGCCAACCGACATTTTTGAGAGTTTCTGTCTATTTCTGATTGCTTATCTACTTTTATCTCACTTTTCACCAATGTGGGGACTTTTTCTTCTTCTATTGATAAGGTGTTAGTTTTCACAGTGAAATCTTCAATTTCCGATTTTCTCCCATCCTTTAAGATTGATTTTTCCACCTAATAGAAACAGGCTTATTTTTTATTTAACTCTGTTAACAGGAAATCTAGGTACATACTCATTGAAACAATCTGTTATGTTGTGTATGGTTGCTATGCCTTAAGCAAGACGGCGGAAACTTCCGGCAAAGCGTTACCCATAAGTAGATGGACATAAGCAGCTACCCATTGCTAGTATAATAACGCAAGTAGCATAAACTTTAGATTATGCAACATAGATAGGATAAGGGAAAGGCACGAAAGCTTTTACCCATGATAGATCTCCCTTGCCTGAAATCATCTGGATGGGTAACACCACTGCACCAACTTCTATTGCTAAACAGTTGTATGAAAACATTAATTTGTTCTCGTTTTAGCTTGTGTAACTGGGGTAACGACATTTAACTTAGTGCATCTCAGAGCCATGAGTACAATGCGGTGCAGAGATTATCATCGTAACTAGTGTCACATTGTTATAGGTAGCAGTATCATTATTCTATTTACCTGGTAAAAGTCTTGCCTGTCTTTTTGCAGTTGGATAAAAAAAAGCTAAAGGTTTCAATTAATTACAGTGCTCTGAGGGAATAGCTTGACCACATGTTATAAAAATACACCATGCATTCATGGCTACAGGGTAAAAGAACTTAACTTAAATATGTATGTACATAGAGAATTATACAGTGATTATTATTTAAAATTACCTCTTTCCTGAGAGCTGCTACTTCATCCTTAATGTAACTCGGTTTTATATCTCCCTGCTCTTCGTCTCCACTATCAGAGTGACTTTTCTCATTATCAGATACCTGTAGTTCTATTCCCATTTCCTGAAATATAAAACAAATTCATGTACTGCGCATAACTGGCAACTGCCCGCAGTCAATGAGTCATACTACAATTACAGAATAGTGGTGGCAAAACTTAATATAGACAGTGCATAATCAATCCAATAACTTTATTAGTGGTTCCTAAAATGATGAAGTTACACTCCCAAATGCAGTTCCATATATTTTTTTCAGAATAACAAAAGAAACACTACATAAAACATAGTGGCGACAACTTATTTATGCAAAATACTTTGTGCGGTGTCCAGTGAATGGGGAGCAGCTTTTCTCGTGATCATTTATATAAAGGCCTATGGTAAGCAACGGACTTTAAACTTATATGAAATTAGTATCCATTTATATGATAAATGTAAAATTACCTGTAATAACTCATCATCGTCTATCTTGTTCTTCTTATAGCCAGAGCAAGCAATCTCAGCGTCGAGTTCATCATCACGTTCCAGGTCCTCGAACTTTGGGTACAGGTCGCTCTGGTACCCAAAGCGTTTCTTGAAAAATTCCCGAATGCATTTCACGTCACGGTCAAAATACCTGATAATATATATGCATTACAATAAGAAGCTGTAAAATACTAATATGAAAAACTGATGCTGAATTAGTATCTCTATAGATTATGGTTATTAAGAAAATGACTATAGTAACCTTATCCTGTTGAAGCATTTTTTTGAAAACTTTCTGCACCAATTAACAAGAGCATCTTTTACTGGATATTGACTATCTACCACTACAAGATCAACTAATTATGTTACTGTCTATAATTTGGAGACACTAACGTATGTTCTAAGACTGTGACCATACATTCTATGTGATAGATTGCAATCCTAAGTAATATCGCATTGTTGGATCTAAAGCTAACTACTAATAAATCTGATCTTGCATTTGTGAGGCATAGAAAATAAAACTACAAAATCTAGATATGTCTGCATGCAATTTGTTATGATGATATTGATAAAGCCTTAAGAAAAGCTTCTACTCTTTTATCAGAAATATACCCTTTTAGTCCCCTTTTATGCTATTATAAGTATTATTTGTTACTATCTATTATGAAGAGTATTTTGATCATAAAATATTTTGATTAAAAAAAACTTACAATTCAGCATTAGGATGATATGTGGAAACCATTTGTGGGAAATCAATAATAATAGCTTGGCCTACTCCATCCAGCATAATGTTGAACTCATTGAAGTCTCCATGTATGACTCCACAGTTGCCTAAACGCACTATAAGATTCATTAGTTCATCATAAAGGGCTTCAGGGTCTTCTATGGAAGTCACATGTGTCCTAAAAATGTGTATTTAAAAAAATATTTTTAATTGTTGCTATAGCAGTAACCACTCTGTGCTATAATATAAAGACTTTGGTATTTAAACACACATTTCCACACACATAACTCACAAGACCCAAGCCAACCTCACCTGCTCCTGATGCAACCTGCTAATCAACAAATGAGGCTCTGGCTCCCATCAACCTGCGTTGGGCCAGCATAGTGGGAAATGGCTGAAATCTCCTAATATAAACCCCTACAGCCTCTAGTGCCAGGCATTTTGCAAGAAAGCACGAAATGTTAGCAGCACTGGATCGCTTGATGTGGAGAGTTTTGAGAAAGGCCTATGTCCAGTAGTGAACTTCTATAGGATGATGATAATGACAAATATTCAGAAATCTTGATATGAGAAGAAAGATAAAAAGGATAACAAAATTCTATTACATCATAATAAGAATAATAATGTTGTTAGTCTTATTGACAACTGTTACAGTTTCATTGGACTCGGAGTTAACTTTTCAAGTTCATGCCACTTGTGCAAATCTGTCAAAATTATGTTTCATAAAGAAAATAGTTGTAGTTCATTTTCATTTTTATGGCAAAAACTGCTAAATAGGGCTTAAATATAATCAAAACATTAAAACATAAGAAAAGATTAATACATACAATGGCCCTCCTTTGACAAGCTCCATTACAACACAATGTCTATTAAAATCAATAGGCTTAGGTACAGGAAATCCTCTATCATGTAAGGCCTTCATGTATGCAAACTCTTTAGTGGCCGATATTCTAGATAAATAAAGCCATGAAGCACGATTCCTGTGTGCATGATAGTCCCTCTTGTCCTTAATGTTACGGAAGCATGTTCGACCCAATCTAAAAAAATAGGAATTTATTAAAAAACTTACTACAAAAAAAAATCTTATCAAAATTCAATAAACATGTAATTTAAGTCTGTACACATTAGCAATGACCTATTGTTTATTGGTCTATTAAATGTTAAAAAAAATCTTAATAGAAATATTATTGTCATAAACTATACTTCAATTGTAGACTTAAACAAAAGATAAAAATAATTATTAATAAAAAATAAAATATAATTATCTACAAGAATGATTTTTTTTATATAAGGTAGTATGCCAACTACTATAAAATTTCTTCTTAATATGTCACATTATTTTTTTATCTACTTTCCATATTCAGTAGCATCATAGAAATAACCTAAGCAACCTATAAATAATATGAAATTTAATAAAGAGTTGATATTTTTGCAGTGATAATTATCACTGTAAAGAGTAAATAAATGAAAAAATGCCAATTACCTGTGTAATTTCAAACATAAAGGATTTCTGTCTTCATCGGCTACTGTGTAAATGTTAGACTCTTTGCCCACCCCAATCTGGTTACCAAATGATGCAATAATCTTCCTGTTAGTTAAAGCTTTCAGAGCCAAATAATCATATCCTGCATTTGTTAAACGGTAACCATCATCTGAAATTCATAAACAATAAACATTACATTTAATATTTTTTAACTTACGGTTCAATAGAAATAGGCAAACATTTTCATATAGAATAAATATTTAAAAAAGAAAGTTTACTTTCACATGCACATGTAAAGATTTGACTGCAAGCCTACCAATTACACTTGTGCTGAGAAATTACACTTTACTTTCTTATAACTAAACTATAACAAAAGCCTGTATGGCTTTAATGACCGCCTTATCGAAGTTGTATTGTAAATGTTAAAATATTAATAATAATAACTTACAATGTTTTCCACGTTCATAGGTCAATAGTCTGTGTTTACATAATTCTTTCATCAATTTATGTACTCCACCGTGACGTAAATTAGCTATAGATGCTACCAACGATCCCGGGACCAGTTCGTGGTTTTTCATTCCCATTTCAACCTAAAAAAACATTAAATGTTACAAACAGGTTCTATTTTAATATACATAAAATAATTGGTAGCTCTTACCGCTGTTAGTACACGAAAATCTTCCCCGGATAGATAACGTAATATAGCCACATCCAGTTTACCCATTTTTAGTTTATACAGTTATCTAAAACACGAATGAAGATATTTATGTAAATAATAAAAACGTGCTTAACGTAATAACTTATAACTCGAGCAAGTATGCACGAATTTGACACCTTTTCGGCAGTGGAGCAAGTTATCTTACTTCCACAGAGAATTAAATTTATATTAAAAATTTCTTGTACCTAAATATATTATTGTGTTTAAACAATTTTTACTTACTATTATATCTAGTTTGCTAAGTGATTTAAATTTCCTTAACATGTATGGAGGAATATAGTCGCAAATATAAACATCTGATCCCTCATTGAATTTTAATTTTTTTAATTAAGGTTTATATCTGTATTATGGAACATTATTTGAAACTTAATTTTTAACAAGATATTTAAAGAAATTGTAGTCTATTAGCAATATTTTAAAGTTAGGACTACGTGGGTAATACTGGTTACAGCTGGTATCAAATTTGCCTAATATTTCCACATCTAATCTACTGTATGTACATAATTTGTTAACTTTAGTTTTAAAATGTTATAAACGTACTATGAATTGATTTATATTAGTACATTTTTAATAATTGTGATTCTATATTGTAATTTTTACTTTCATGTGAGTTTTGTCTTAGTGTTTATAATTTAATACTTAATTAATACTTATACATTATAAATATTGTAATATTCTTACACTTTTCATTATTGTGTCTAAATCTAGAAATGCTTCAAGTATATGATTGTATTTAAATATTACTCACGGCTCATTTTGTAAAGATTAGGAAGGAAATCAAAATGAATCTGAACGGCATCGGTTTTAACAATGGTACAATAACTTTGGATGAGCCACTTGATAATTATTATTCTGGACAAGTGTTATCGGGAAAAGTCACCTTCGAATTAAATGAGCCCTTAATATATTCAGGTATGCGCTACACCGTCTTTTTGTCTTGAGCCTAATATTCATATAGATAAATGACTCCATGATCAATATTGCAATAAAATAATATTATTATAGAAGCAAAAACTTACTTTTAATGCATGGATTAAGGTACAATTGTTGCCGATATTTAAATATTTGTTTTTTAATATTTATTATCAATCATGGATTGCTTTGTGGGGCCTTATAAATAGTGTGTGCATTATGTATAGTGTTGCATTGTTTTGGGCTGAATTTACTCTAATGTAACTCAACATAGTTAGTAGTAGCAATAAATTATTTAAAAAAAGTTAAATATATTAAACCTTTTTACAACATCGACTTATTGGCTTAAATACATTCACCTATGATTGGTAAGCCCATTATTTTAAAACAAATTATGTATAATATAAACTTAATAATATATATATTTTCAGCTATAAAAATTTTATATACTGGCAGTGCAAATGTTGAATGGATGGAGCAGCAAATTGAAACATATTCGGGTGTTAAGAGATATAAAGAAGTGACCTACAAGGCTTATGAGGAGTACTTTAATATCTCACAATGTATCGATGGGGGTGTAGGTAGGTGTTACAATTAATCTATTTATTTTTGATATTACATCTCAAACAACATTACATTAGGGGTTGCCAACCTTGAAACAATATCTTGAACATAATTTGTTTTTCTTTTATACTTAATTTATGGAAATAAAGTGGTTCAGTTAAAATTATCAAAAGACTATCAGTAACCAATTTGATAATTTCAACTTGCCATAGGCGAACCAACAAGCTGACCACAGGTCATAGATTGAAACATCACAACTGTTTAAATAATCATATATTTTATTGTAAGCTTCTATCAAAATGTAGACAACATGTTTCCATGTGTATAACCTGTCATTAACATTTCTTTAATCAAAAAATATATTTCATTAATCTTGCAAAATAAAAAATATAAAATGCTTTTATATCACTTGGTCTGTCTTTGAAACTTATTATAAAAACAGTCAGAAATTAAAGAACTCTTTTTCTGCTACCAAACAGTAGTGTATGAATATTACAATATTCTGGTTTGAATGGCGTGTTAGCTAGTAAAATCACTAGGCTAATGAGGTTTAACATGTTTTAAGAAAGAAATATAATGTGATACAGTCACTATAGTGTCACATCATCCTGGACTGGCCTGTCAGCTGCCAAGAGGCGACACCCTGCATGTGTAGTACTTTAGGCATGCAATAAAATAAAAATTAGCTATCGTTAATTTTTATTGCACAGGTGCTGAAATTACTCTTGCCGCGGGCCACCATTCTTTACCATTTACTTTTCAAATACCCTACAATGTACCATCATCGTTTTGCGGCGAAAAAGGGAATGTGACTTATAAAATTACAGCTTCTCTTGAGTTCCCACCTACATTTTTGCAACAGCTAACGAAAACCTTTGAAATTATCGCTCCTTTGGACTTGAATAAAGACACTACAGGGAATGTAAATGTATGTATGGAAGTAGTTTAACAATAATGAAATAATAAAGTTAAAGGCTTATAATATTCTTTTAATAGCTAGAGCGGCACAGCAGGTGTGTCCATGCGTCTGATGATAACTGGTGACCAAAGTTTGTAAACTGTCTTTGGAGTATGCTGCTGAGCTTGCACCAACTAAAACTTCCTGTTTCTCTGTTGTTGCGATAAAACATGCACTATGTTGTTTGCCCAATATTGCAGCATCTTAGCTGGTGGAATCCTCCCCTTTTCTTCAACTAACAGAGAACCGAAAACATCTCAATCCGCTGCCCAAGTCGTCGTTCTTCAACTCCTTGGGATAACTTACACATGATCTTCATTTCATAACATATAGTTTTCTGATATTTCAAATATCTAATTCCAATAAAATTTTTAGAGACCAATTGAAATGGAATTCGATGAGTTCTACACATGTTGCTGCAGCTCAAAGCCTGTTACAATCAAGGTGAAACTGCCCGTGTCCGGTTTCTGCCCTGGGCAGGACTTGCCTATCACTATAGCCGCATATAACACTTCCAGTACAGAGATCTCCAAGATTATATTCCAGCTTGCATCGGTGAGTTAAAGAAATGCAATAGTGTGATATTTTGTCCTTTAAGTCAAATATTAATGTGAAGTTGTGAAACCAATAAGCATAATGTGGTGAAGTGTATATCAAA
Source organism: Ornithoptera alexandrae (assembly GCA_029030555.1). NCBI lineage: Eukaryota > Metazoa > Arthropoda > Insecta > Lepidoptera > Papilionidae > Ornithoptera > Ornithoptera alexandrae. The sequence continues at coordinate 42,832 of JARDVY010000104.1, forward strand.
TTACATACCGCCACGTTATGGGCACGCAAATCTTACCATCAGGTGAAAATCCTGCTTGTTCTAAAAACTTTATCAAATAAAAACCAAATTCATGTCCTTCGATACAGTTGAGTGCAATTTATCTACTTCAGATTGTAATTCAAACTTTTTTCAGAGAGAAAAATACCGCTCCTACAACCCGGTATCGGAGTACATAATGCCGGAGAAACTGCTCGCCACCATGAAGAAAGGGCCCATATTAGCCAAAACCAAGCGGGAGTATCAGTGCGACATGCCAGTGCCGGACATGGTCGCACCCAATCTTACCAACTGCAATATTATAGATTTATCTTACTTCTTCAAGGTCTGTATCATGATACAAGTTAAAGCCCACCAGATCATGTTCAATGGGCCACTTGCAGAGAATGGAAGGATGTTGCAGAACTTACATGATCTCTAAACAGTTGATTCGAAGTAAAGATGTTCTAGTGTTGTGACACATGTCCATGTGCGGTGCTAGTTAGGATGATACACAATGCACCTGATTGTGCTTGTTTCTGTGTGACAAAAAAGTTAAGTCTCATTACCCCTGTAATTTCACTAGCATTTCACTTTGTTGGCTGCAATAGAAGCTGCAGTGGTACCTACCCTACCTAGATGGTTTCCGGCAACAGATTGCGTGATGTGCTCAATGAATATACTACAACATTGATTTATCTTTCCAGGTGACAATCAAATTGTCAGGTTGCAACAATGACTTCCATGATGAGAGTGAAATATATATTGGTCTGATACCATTGGATATATCAACCGGTGGCAGTTACTACGTCCACCCGTTGAGTCACAGCCTGCCCCGGGCCTCTGTTCCTGATATGCGTAACATCAACATGTTCACAAACAGTTCAAACAACATAAATACACTCGCAAACAGTTTAAGTAACGTTAACACATTTACTAACAGTTTGAATAACGTTAACGCATATGCAAACAGTTTGAATAACGTTAACGCATATGCAAACAGTTTGAATAGCATTAACAATCTCTCTTACAGCAGTAATAATGATGTAACAATGATATCACCTTCAGATGGTCGAATCAGCCCGAATCCGCTCAATCCGACACCATCAGCGCCGTACCCGCAAAAGCACCGAAACTCTTACGTGATAGGTTTCAAAGTGTAGTGGCGCTGCATGGATCGGTAATGGCGCTCGAATGTCTCGGAAGTCATAGTTTATATGTTAATGATATGTGTCAATCGAACAATACCAACATTGTAATCTGCTTACTCCTCTTAATTTCTCCTTCGGTGTAACTGTTTTCTTAATTTCTCCTTCCTTGAACATCACTTATTCACCACGTTGTGCAAGTGCGGCTTGGTGTTACACGCGGTGAAAGCTTTTGTGTTCTTGGAACATGTTGCTCTCCTCGAGATGTTTTCTTTTCGCCGAAAACGTGAGTACGTACAGTGGAACCGCTTCGCCGTGCCTCAGTAACTCTAGCACGTACCGCGCGTGCGCCGCCTCACTCGTTGAACCATCGCGGCTTTCGATTCAAACGCTCACCATGCCTGCCGACGGTGGCAGTTTGCACGGGCTTAAGAGAAAATGTTTACCTTTATAGAATAAGTAATAAAAACTGTACCATTACTGTTAAGTTGTGCGGTGCTGCTGACTAAGTCGAGGTCCTTAGTGAAGGATAAAAATATAGTAGTGGTATTTTGTTGAATTTAAAAAATAGTAAATTGGAAGCAAGTGTGGTCAGATGCAGGCAGAAGTGTTCTCCGAAAACTCTGAACACGCGTCTAACGGCACGTGTGGTGCGACTCGTAATATTTTTAATACATTTTGTTACTTTAACGTTATGTCCCACTCTGTTTATTACTATTTTTATAACGATTTTTTTATTTAGGAGAACGTCGCATAAAAAAAGACCGGTAAAATTTCGTTTCATACTTTTTATTACTGTTTAAAATTTTCAACTGATTTTAATACTTTTCAGTAAATGAAAATTATATTATTTTTGCGCCGTTATTAAATGGCGGATTGCAGTTTCAGCAGCAGATCCAAGACATTAATATCTTGGATTTCATCATTTATAACATTAACAATTCTCTTCCTCCGCACTCTCTCTCCCCTCCCCCTCTCTCCCTCTCTCTCTCCCCTCTCTCTCCCCTCCACCTCTCTCCCCCTCTCCCGTCTCTCCCCCCTCTCCCCCTCTCTCCCTCTCTCGTTCTCCCGCTCTCCCTCCCTCTCTCTCCGTCCCTCCCTCACATTATACAAGAATTAAAATAACAATTCTCATCAAACCCAATAATATACTTCCGCTAAAATACCTCCCATCCATTTTGTACGTTGTTGTGTACTGGTAACATTAGATATATTTACTCGTTTAAGACTTAATGATACGCGCACAGATATTTTATATTTTGTAAATTAATAAAATAAAACAAATTACTGGAGTAACGATATATAACATCATAACCACATTCTACTGCCTTTTATGTATGTAACAGATTGTTGTATGGAATAATTATACTTGTTAAATTATATAATATTCAAGTATTTAAAAAAACTAGTCCAAACTACACACACATTTGACCGGAACGCAGGGAAACGCTTTTATGGTTGCAGTAGTGACTGCGTGGGTGGGGGCTAGGGGGCGCAAGGTGCTTCGCCCGCGGATGCGGCTGCGGCTGCTTCGGGGGGTAATGAATTCGCGGTGGTCATATAAACAGTGAGAACAAATCTTTATATAATAAAGCTTTTTATTTTTGTTACAATTTTACCGGTTTATAAAACCATTTTTACCATAAATTTTTATTAAGTTTTTGTTTATTGTAATTGCAGTTAAAAATAAATCTTTTATAAGTATCAATGTTTATTTATTTATTTAACTTGGAGACAAACAGAAACAAAAGATAAAATAAAAGTACAACATATAAAATATAAAACTATTTACAATTGTTCCCTTTAAAGGCCTCGGCCTGCGAACGTATTTTATAATGTTTCGCATGTTTTTGTTTTTGTTTGATATGTAAAGTAATTGCAGCGACCCATTTAGTTCTTAGAAATATTGATAAGAACAGAAGGAGCAACAATACAAAACAATCACGGGTATTTGAGTTTACAGAAAGCAATGAAATTGTGTTCAAACAAGGAAAACAAAAACTACAAATTTAAATCTGAAACTCTATTGTGGTGCAACCTTTTGACACGGGATTTATAAGTCGAGCGAAAGCATGAGAATATATCTACCCTGTTGAGCATTTTATGGTGGAGGGTACACATTCTGTAAAGAGGTGCGCGTTGACCGCTGTTGGTTCGGGTCGTATTTACGTGAAATAAGTTTTTTGATAGGGTTGTCTTTGACACAATTCGAAAGTTTATCTGGGATAACAGTATCTCACACTTTACGTCTCCTGTACAAATATTTCTAAGAGTGAGTGCGTCTATTAATGAACGTCCGTCTTCTAACGATAAAATATTGTATCTTTTTAAAAGTATGTCGTAGGAATCCCGAGGATAGCACAGACGATAAATAAGAATGCGCAAGAACTTTTTCTGTACATTTTCAATTTTAGCCTTGTAAACCGAGTAAAATGGGCTCCAAATTGGAGATACGTATTCAAGGTGGGGTAATACCAAAGATTGGTAAAGGCATACTAAGTTGTCTTTACGCTTAAAAGATTTTGTTGTGCAGGTAATAAATCCTAGCATACGGTATGATTTACATATTATCTGTTCAATATGTTTGTCCAGCGTAAGTTTTATTCATCGTTGAATAAATTGTATACGTTAAAACCAACAAATATATCTTAAATTTTATTTGTGATATCTCTGATGATAGATCTGATATAGAAATTGTTTTTGAAACTCGCATTAAATTTATGACTTCTTTGTAATTCTATCGAATAAACCCCTCCCTTCGCGTCCATGTGCATTCCTTTCCATTTTTCCAAAACTTCTTCACCGTTACGGCGGTTCGCTTATGGAACTCTTTACCGAACCATATTCGTACCGTCAAATCCCTGTTTTCTTTCAAAAAACATTTAAGTAACTACTATCATAAAGTTTAAATTGTGCTATTGCTTGCATCTGTCACCAAGCGTTTTAGTTTCTAATAATTTAGTGCACCACGTATCTTATCTTTGCTTTTAGCTCACGACTTCCTTGCCAATGGGTTGGCTGGAAGAAATTGCATTTTGAGCAATAAGACCGCCCATTGTACATTTATTTATATATATATATATATATATATATATATATATATATATAATGTATTCCATATTTTGTAACTGGTGTACAATAAAGAATAAATAAATAATAAAAATAATTCCGATTTGCAGTGTGCGCTACACTTGAAACTTGTTCGAACAAGCGCAAAAGGGTACACGGTGGCCTTTTGTTTCGCGGGGGCCACTACACGTGATACTTGTGTTGTCGCAGCCGAAAAAAAAAAAATTAAAAAGTTTGGTAATTCAAGTAAGGTAAGATAAATCTTATTACATCCCTACTTATCCTATAACAACATGGCGATAATTAGGATGATATACACAGCACCACGTTGCTCTTGTCGCCTTCATAAATAAAATGTCGTCTCCTTACCTCCGTAATTTCACCACCTATAGCGTCTTTCAATCTGGAATACAGAAATGTTTGTACATTACTGTTAGACGGGGGCAATAGCCGCGCGAATACTTACCTAGACGGTCTCCGCCAACAGAAACCAACCGTGAACGGATTCATCAGGATCAGGATATTTTATCATTTGTAAGGGGCGCGAAAAACTAAATGATAACACCAGATAGATCAACAATAAAAACTCGTTGGTCGCAGGTTAGACATAACTTTGGTTCTTTTTTTCGTGCGGAAATTCTGCATAGGATACACCTTCGTTGCGAGATTCCTACCAGCTGAGGCCCCATGGTTTCCTTATCGTCATTAATAGGACGGGAACGCATTCGCACGCTACCGCAGTTCCGGTGGCGCTGGTCCTCATCAGATCACATTTACCTGTGCATTGTATAGATGTTATACCTATGTAATGCAGCACATGCTATCTACTCATTAGATTTACGATGCACTGGATATTAATGTGTCGGGTGATATTTTGTTGTTATCAGTAATTAATTTATGAATTTTTTTGGCCATGGTATAACAGTAAATAAAGAAATTACTGGTTTACCAGAGCGAATAGTTTTTTACTAGGCTAGTGTAAGGGGCGTAAGTAGTTCCGCACAACTACTCACGGCACCCAGGTCAACCTCACTTGCTCTTGGTGCGCCCTGCTGATCAACATACCAAGCTCTGGCTCCCACCAAGCCCCAGTGGGCCAGCGTGGTGGTAAATGGCCTAAATCCCCCTCTATAAACTGCTACAAATGACGTCCCTTATGCGCGGCAGTACGAAGGCCATGCTAAATGCATAACGTCGGGATCTGGCCACGCAGGGCCGATCGATGTGGAGATCTTTGTGGGAGACTTATGTCCAGCTGTGGACGTCTATCGGCTGATGATGAGACGAGTGCGTTGTATTATATACTGCATCACTAATTGCGTCAGAAGTGGTCGCAGTAAAAGAAAAACCTGGATCTAGACCGGATAAATTAGCGATTTATGGACAAAAATTAAAATGAAACAATAAACGTTAATTAATAATAATTATTTATTCTCTCGTATAATCATTAATATATTAACGGTGTATAGGCTATAAACATTTCGAAACATGCGTATAAATGTACTTACAGACTACACAATACAAGCTACGCTGCGCACGGTAGTAAGTAGTAAACGCTTAACCGCCTATAGAAGGCACACGGGTATGTCAGTGAATCCCGACTACTTTTTGGTGTTATTTGGAATATAATTTTTTTTTTTAATTAATAACAAATTGTTTGCTTTACTTTTATATAGTACGGACATACTTAAGGTATTTATTTTCATAAAACATTACAAACTTTAAACAAAAACAAGTGGTGCACAGTTTGATAGATTGTAAAGAGGTTGTAACAGTTTTAAACTGTATAAAACCCTTTCAATATTAAAGTAATAGTTATTAATTATACTTAAAATTAACTTATGTAAACAACATAAAAGTATGTGATTACTATTTCTTTGCGAGCCGACGAATCCCAATAGTGGGAACAATATGAGCGATGTTTCCAAAAGATTTTATCTCCATTATATTTAATAGACATAATCATTCTAGATTTATTAACGAATATTTTCATAAAGAAAAAAATACAAATTTTTGACAGTAATAAAGTAAAATATATGTATGTACATACTTACATGTATATTTGTATATAAATATATACACATATACATATTTTTCAATATTTTCAGCTGCATTAACGCAATTTTTTGTCGCGGAGACCAGATCTGCGAGCCCCAATCCCTATCAAGCTGCACTAGTAATCAACAAAACTTGCAGGGCATACTTCATCATACAAAACGCAATTTTAAATAATTTGAATTCATTGAAAAAATATATAATTGAGGTATATATAAAATAAATCCTGTATAATACTATTTTCAGATTAAATGCATTGTCTTGATTGCTTTTTTATTCAACAAAATAGACCTTTAAAAAATAAAACAACTAACACAACAACTCAATCACGTACATACGTAAACTTAAATAACACTAAGTTTGTATTAAATTTAGCAAACGTAAGGAAACGAACAAAATGTCAACAGAACCGGCGAATCCTACGTTATGGCTGCGATATATTATAAATAAAATGTATTTTATCTTGCAGTATATTTCATTAGCAGAAACGACGCGGGAGGTGACCGGCCGCCGCCATTTTATCCATAGCCGCCATTTTAGCGATTCATAATAAACAAGGCGGCGGCGGCGGCGGTTTGGTCATAACGAAACCGTTTTCGAACATTTGTATGGTTCCCCCGGCAACCGTCCTTTTTACCCGTAACGTTACACTTGACCACAATTGCACACGGCGTTAAGTGACACGAAGGCCGTGGACGGCGAGGCTCGCGCTGAGCACCCCGCCTCCAACGCGTCGGCAGGCAGCCGGCATGCAGCGACGTCGTCACGGTGGCACACGGTGGATTCATATTCACAATGAGAAAACAGTAGCTGGCCAGGCGGGGCGGGTTCTAAAAACCCGTATCATTGAAACTGCGCATCGTGGTGCCGCGGAACGCAACCCGTGAGCCCCGTGTTTATACCGGCCTTCTACTTCGCTGTACTAACATTTGTATTATTTATAGTTTTTCCAATATCTACCGGCTGCGGAATCATTAGAAGACCAGTCCAGTATCCAGGAGTGGGCGTCCGTAGATTTGGATGACGATGACTTGATTCACCGTGCTTCATTTTAAATCAATAAGATTTATTAACAACTATGCCGGGATAGCTCCGCTTCTAGAGCGGTCGTACGCGCTGTACGTCTCGATGAGGCGCGGGTTCGATCCCCATCACCGGAAGTAAATCGACAACATGTTCCAGGAAAAACAATCTTTGTGAACACGCAACATCCGCCAACCGGAACTTGGCCAGAACGTGGTAGATAAATGCTCTCGACTTTCTCCTTCAATGGGAAAACTCCGCTGACAGCGAATGGGCTCTTTATTTACATGGACATTAATTGAATCATCTGACCATTATTTGTACTCTACATATTCCCCTTACAATAATTTCTAATATAGAAAATGTATCGAAATAAAAAAGATTAAAATAAAATAAATTTGCAATCATTAATGGCAGTGATCGTTTGGCATATAGCTACTTCATCACTTCTGCTAAGTCTATTGGAACATTGGTGTTACAAGAGTATTCATCAGTTATATATTTATCACAATTACTATGTGCTTTGTACATAGATAATATTACACATATATATAAATCTGTTTGTAAATAAAGTAATATAAAAGCTATAAAATGTCATAAAAATATAATACAAATTGCCTTAATCTAATTTATTTTTAATTGTACATAGTAAGGAAGCATATACTTTGACTTCACTCTACATAGAGGGATGGGCATCTATTGAAGACATCCCTTGTGACACCAAGAATAAAAAAATAAAGTATACGTATATAATGCATGCTATAAGTGGTAATCAATAAACTTCAAATTTAACTTATCCATCATGTCTGTTTGCACCGAGTTGGAGTTCCGTTCCATTGTGTACCAAAAAGCAATTTCTTGTTCGAGAAGGCTCAGAGTCACAGGAGTGGAAACATTAAGTGGGCTGATTATTTTTATTTATTATCCATTCTGTCATATGCGGGATTGTACGGCGGGTTGGGGTCTAGAATGGAGTCTTTAGCATCACTCTCAGCGGTACTTTCTGAAACAACCACAAATAAATGAGGCAATATATTCCCATGGCAACACCACATACTCGGTGTCTATTTAAATAAATCAAAACAGGGCAGCCGACTTGCTTTTAAAGAGTTACTAAATCTCTTTTTTATTCGACGAAGCGACTATGAGAGCAAAAGGTTAACCTGATGGCAAGCGACGCGCTCGCCTACGATCATGTGCACATCACTAAGTTGTAATCGTCGCCGCAGCACATCACAAATTATTACTAGTTTTCCCAATAATTTCGCCTGCTGCATTGATAAGTCACAGGAAAAGCTGCTACCACTGTCACCTAGAATTGGTGACTATTGTCCACTGTGTTCGTCACTTTATAAGTATTCTTTTTGTGTTGGTTTCGCGCACGTGCATGCATGCGTGTTGTGATAACACGATGACGTTACTTACTCAAAGCATCAGGCGTGCCCGGCTCCGGCGCGCTGGCGGTAGCGTACGGATTGCTCGGTAGCTGGAATCATACATTATTGTGTTTAGCTATACCAGCGGTACTCAACATTTTTTTCATGGGGACCACAAACACGTCAGTCATGTCACAGCTCACACAAAGAAATAAAAAAAATCTTAGGTTTTCGCGATTGTTTTAGACATTGTTAAAGAACTATGAATAATTAAAAAAAAAATATTGGTTTAAAAAAAAGTAACATCATATGTTCCAATCGACGTGGAGATCTTTGAGGAAGGCCTATGTCCATCAGTGGACGTGTATCGGCTGAAAATGATGATGATATGTTCCAAGCACAAAAGCCCGGCCGGCGTGCCGCAGGTTCAAGCTGCAGCTGCAATAAATACTGAATATTCCACACACACGCAGACGTGTACGGCCCGCTCACGGCCCAGTGTCCCACGACCTCTCACTACTAACCACGGTTTTGATAAAGCCAAAAAGAGGTCATACCCCACAACAGCTATGAGGTGTTGGCGCTGGGTAACTCATGCAGAGCAATGCTCTAAGATATTCTCTTCGCATCCACAGTGATGACTCTTAGACATACCAGAAACCTAACCTACTACCAGTCTTCTTCCTCCTGACCTTTTCCTAGCTATGTGGGATGACACAGTATAATAAATAATTAAAAATAATAAAAAAATATATTATTAGATACTTACAGTAGATGGATACGGCAGGTTAGTTCCGGCAGGTAGAGTGGGCACCATGACATTAGAGGCTGACACATTAAAACCAAGTGTACCCGTTTTTATTTGTTGGTTTTGTTGAGTGCTAACTGGGTATGGAGATGGACTATTAGTAGCTGGGTAAGGAGTAACATTTGGATATGGCTGCTTTGGTGTGGGGTATAGAGAGTTTTGGCTTGGATATGGTGAATTTTGTCCTGGATAAGTAGAGTTTTGACCTGGATATTGGGGGTTTGGTTGTGGATAAGGCTCATTCTGACCTGGATATGGCAGCTTTTGCCCCAGGTAAGGCGAATTCTGTGGCAAATAAGAACTGATACTTGGAAGCGATTTATTCTGTATTGGGGTGACTAGTTTAGGCATTTGATCCAGTAGAGGATTTGGTATGTTCTCCTGGTGTCCTACAATGGGCACAGTGCCAATTATGATGGATCTTGTATCTTGACTGTCACTATGACAACCTCCAGGACTTACAGTGACCTATTGAAATATAATATCAAAATAAGTAATAATAAGTATCTCCAAAGAAATAATATTTCAGATAAGAAAAGAAAAAAGTTATAATGTTTATTTGCTGGCAGATATTCACTGCTAAGCTTAGTCTGAATTTAATCACACATTAACTATAAGAAAAATTCAAAGATCGAAATCTGTTGAAGCTGTGTAGTAGTCTGAAACACACAGACACAAAGATCCACTTGTTAAAACTAAACATACTTCTTGTTCTTAGTTAAGTTTACAGTACCTTGAAGTCATACTCTATATCGATGTAACGACATGGTCCCATGTTGTATACGTCCATAAGAGGCACGCTCATATCCACCATCCAATTTCTAGTGGTTTCACCAGGAACAGGACCTTTTTTAATCTCTGCTACAACTTCAGATTCATACTTCGTTCCCGGGTGTTGAGTAGCATGATATGTTACTCTCTGTTACATGAAGATAGAGAAAGTTATAAAAATTGGACAAAGTATCGAAATTGTGTATTAGATGTAAAGCTTAATGTTTTTTAATTTTACACAGTGATGAGACAACTGAAAACTTCACCTGATGGTAATTGGTATGTCCACCTATATAAACTCATACATGTGCTCATCTCCTTAATATATAAAATGCACAATGTACTTAACCCAGCAATTTCAACAGATACAATCAAAATACTGTTCAAAGTTTTGAAGATTTCTTTTATTAATTAATGGTCTTATATATGAAAAAGAAAAATTAAGAGTGTAGTCTATTCGTCATAAGATAATAACTTCTTTACTTCTTACCTTCTTAATTGCAAGTTTTATATGTTTCACTTCAACTCTGCCTTGGTTAGAACAGTTAATCTCAATGGTAATGGTTTGCCCCGGACAGTATCCCGACACAGGTAATTTGACAATGGTCTCACTAGAACCGCTGCTTATGCAGCAACAGCAGTATGTGTCTTCTATGTCAAACTGCATTGGTTCCTAAAATAATGATTTTACTCTATTTATAATTGACATTTCTAATATTATATTGTAAAATATCTCCTAAGGCAATTTTATATGCCGTTTACAGTAGAAATAAAAACTTGATATGCCTAGACTCAACATTATCTCTTTAAATCAGATCAATACTCATCAGTTATATTATTATAAAAGGCAACATAATTTTTACAAAAATTGTTAATCAAAATGGTCATCAGAAGATTTGAACCTCATTTTAATACAGCATAATCATACACATGCATTAGTGTTTAACAAACCTTGCAATATGGGTTAGCATTAAGGTCCAATGCGGCAATAACCCTCACTCGCTTTGTTTTCTCTTGATCAAGCCTAAATGCTCTATCAACCACAATTTTGACCTCATAGCGAACATGACCATACATTCCCTCAAATGATGATGGACAATTAATAGGAATGGGACACTCAAATGGCAGCTCATGTTTGCCTGGTTGCAAGTGGTATTCACCTGAAAATATTAGTTGAAACCTTATAGCTATTATTGAAAACTTCAACTTTTTTTAGTGGACTATCATAAATTGTGTCCAAAAAATACTTCCTACTTTTTAAGATGGTATTTTCGCACTGATATCATACATGCATATTAAAGTTGTCCCATTGATGCTTAATTGGCTGCATGTTATGTTTATTACATAAAAATATACTGAAAATGAAGTCATACCATTTTCGCCACCTAATAGGAAAACCTTTCTGCTAAAATATTCCTCGTATGAGTTATGGTTTATTACATGCCTATAGGTTCGATCGTGGCGCTTCCGAGTTTCAGTTGTTGTCCAATGAACTTGACAATAACCTTTTACTGTAACAAACAAACCTGAAAGTAAGATGAAAACAATTAAATAAATCATTTATAACTACCACATAAATAAAACTAATGACAGGGAAGTTAATCATTTTTGATTTTGCATTATCTGTCGTATAAGCCAGATGAGCAAGAGATGAAATTTTATAAAAAAAAGTTAAATATTTATATCTAATGCAGTGAAATGATGGAATTTTTGAAACGTTATATTTTTAGAAAAGATACGTTCATCTAATTATCGGATGAATCAAAATCTATAAGGCCAATGAAGAGAACGAGAGCTTCATTTACCCCGAAAAGTTTTGACCTTGTCTTGTTCGAACACCAATTTGCCGAAAATAGTTTGACCCGCTAAATATGTTTCATTTTCACTATTTAAAACTATCATGCCCTCATCGAACCCCATAATGACTGACGTGATAATAAATCAAAGCAATTAATGTGAAAATGCGCAATAGAAAAATAAATTTTAAAATCGAGGCGTGTACAACTACCAACTGAAGTTACCACTTGTTACTGTCAGTTGTAATGATAGCCGTTTCAAAAATAATCATTGGTATATATATTATCTAATAACTGATATGGATTTTAGCAAACATCAAGGATTGTAACAATAATTACTAGTGTCTTAATTTTTTTTTTCTATTTATAAACCGTAATAAGTTTTTATAATTTGCAATGGACTGGGCTATGATGTACCATCGTTGCGCTTATTTTTGCGTTTAAACATTAGAGGGCAAACATTATTATATTTCGATTTATAGACTGCTGAAGTTAATAAAATTGCTAGTAAATTAATTAGCGTTATATAGTTATGGGCAAGCATACTAAATTTGAATTTTAGGTGCTTCTTATGGTGCGCAAGTAGGAATAAAAAAAATATTTTAAAAAAGTTACTTCTACTTTTTTTTAACATATGTTTTATTTTGCAATATTCGTTACACTGTGAAAGCAACAATTTTTTTTTTAAATCTAACAAATAATTTACAGTATTTAAGTGGTAAAATAATTCTGTTTTGAATGTTTTGGGGTATATATGAAGTATTTTTACGTTATTAACTTCGTAGTTTTATGAGATATTACAGTACGTGGAAATGAGACTCGTGAATATTTTTTATGTATATAATACATTAAGTTCTCTTCATTATGCTAATTTATGTAATGTTAACCTAGTATTCCAAGTGATATGGTATAAGTATCCATTAATAACGACTAATAAATTTTGCAAAGCTTTTATTATCCCTAAAATATCACTAAAGAATAAAGTTTAATGTTCGAGTTTTAAACAGTTAGTATAAAAATACTTCAAAGTATTATGATATCTAGTTTTCAGCGCTAGTATATAACTTGTTGAGCCCTCATGTTCAATTTGACAAGAACAACGTATACTAGGTGTGTGCTGTTCACAGTTTTCATTCGTTCCCGCTCTTTCCTTCAAAGAGGATTATCTACTTGTGTACTGTAATGTGCACGAGAGCAGAGCACGCTGCTCTCTATTGTCATTTAAACTGTCGTTCCGGGCAGGTGTGTTAACGTCTAATGATGCTGCGTTTCCGCGTTGTTTGAATTTGTCAAGTTTCTCCTATTTTTTGACTGAAAATTTCAATAAAAATTTATAGCGAAAGTATTTAATATTATTTCCGACCAAAGTCCGTGCCAATCAAATAACATATTAGTATTTACTTATAATTTAATATTTAAATTAAACTATTATCGATGAAATTGTCAATGTCTACACTGGAAGAAATGATTTGATTATTTTTTTTGATAAAACTTGCGTTGTAAAAAATTTTTTTCCATCATGGGATCACCACAAAAAGATATAGAACTAAGCCCAGTGAAGTCTGATGCTAACCAGTCCAAACCTCAAGTGCCTTCAGAAAAATTCAATGCGCCGGTAAACGATGAAGAGGATGTGATTATCGGTAGATTTCGGAAGATAAGTTCCGCGAAATCGATGGCGGCAACTAACGGCAATATACAGTATCCCTCCGACAGCGCGAAGAATGAAGATGTCGAAGCGGGTCTTCATTTTAAAAAAGATAGTAGCGAAAAAGATAAATTACTGTCTAATTTCGGTAATGAAAAGGCGATTTCATTACACCCTAAGTCTCCTGTAACGAAGAGCAGCTTCCGAGATGTGGAGAAACCGTCGCGGTTCAGGGACCATCCATCTGCTACGAGGTTTAAGGTAAAATTATGCCTTTTTATATCACTTTAAATTTTATATTTTAAAAACAATAATAAGTAGGATAGGATCTAATGATGTGATATTTTTGCTCTCGCCATTCTCCAGGAATATCTGTGTGGGAAATAAATATGTTTCCAATGTGATATCAAACATTAATTCTTTATATCTATGTCTAGGTTACACATTTTTACAAAAATTAATTAGCATTTATTAGTAATAAGGGACTATTTAAAAGGACAGAATAATGTATACATATTGTTATAAATATAAAAAGTAATATCTGCTGATAATGAGTAATCACCAGACCATTATTATAAACTCTAAAATGCTATGTACTGAGTAAATTGTTGGAATTATTCAATTGCAGTGACGTTGGTGACAAAAAGGTTATCACTAGCCCATTCACTTGTCTTGAGAAGACATCTAGGCAACATAGCAATCCTACTAAAGCAGCAGATTTGCATTTTAAAAATGCTAAGATCATTATAACCCAATGTAACCACAGAACCGATCCTTGAACTTTTGTTTCACAACACAAGCAGTACATTAGTTGAGACACACATAGTTGTAGTTAACCACATTAAATTATGCAAACTATTATTTATCAGCACTTTAACAAATGTTGTAATGGTTTATCTGACATTGCAAGGATGAAACATATGTTTTGTTGATAAAGTGTCACATTAATTGGTATAACATATTTATACATATGCCAGTTAAATTAATAATGGAGTGTTCCAAGTACTTGACATTTACTTAATACCACATACACATGTTATGTATATGTACATTCACATAAAAATATGTTTATTAAATGTTGGTTTTGATAAAGATCATTGTAACTTCCATTACCTGATATGTTTCTGATTTAATTACATTATGGTCATTTAAAACTTTCAATTGTCTACTCTGGTGACATGATGGAACGGATGTTGTTACCTAGGTTGTCACAATAGGATCACACAGTTTTATCGTCGAATTATATTTATACAATGAACTAGTTACACAATAATGGAGTGGTCATTAAAAATTTTATTTACCATATTTACTTTCCTTATACTCAGTGCCACCAGATACCACTGTAGGCATTAATTATTCTTTTTATTTAGGTTTTATATAAATAACATTAATAAAAAAATAAGTCATATATGTATACATAAGTTTAACCCCATAGACTCTCTCCTGACAGTCAATGTAAATCTTTAATCAATTATGGCTATTAAAGTTGAAAGAGCAAAGAAATTGAAGCGGTACAGATTTATTTCTTGGTGTTCAATTCCATTCGAGAGTACATGAGCTCATGTCCCCTTCTGAAGCTTGGTGTCATTTGCAGATTTCTTCTACAAGAAAAGTCCTTTAAAAGATTATATAAAGAGTTGCTTTCCAAAAAAGGAAAGAATGTAAAAGAAAATAGGCTAAACAGATAACTTTAAAATGCTTAAATATGTAAATTACTTCTTTCCATGTACATTTTTTATTTAATTCATTAGCTTTAAGTAATGAGTCATTGTAGTATTTTTAGATTATGCATAGGTATCCATCCAGTGCCGTTGTCTAACGGAAACAATTAGGTCTTTGGTTTCACGAATCCTCTTCGTCCAGTCTTCTCGGCGTGGTAGTTTAGGTATCGTAAGTTGTCCAACCCAGCCCTATTCAGAAGCGCTGGCCTCTTTAGGTACTCCTGAAGCGACTTTAGTTATCTGAGGACATGTGCTCTCTAATCGCCTTCTTGAATTATGTGAATGTCGGTTACGTCAGATTTTGGCCTGTCTGTGGCGTTTATTGGAAGCTCGTGTTTATTGAGGAGGCTATTTCTTATTATTGCCAACAGTTTAACGGAAATCTGTACGGTTTAAGTAGAAATGAGACATTTACGAGTTATTCAAAATCAAAATCAAAAACGATTTATTTGACAACGTGCATAATACTTTGTAATAGGTAGCTCGCTGGCCTAATGGTTAGAGCGTGCGGCCTTCATTGTGAAGGTCGCGGGTTCGAATCTAGGCATGTACACATGACTTTAATATTTAAGTTATGTACATTTAGTAACAACAGCGAAATACAAACGGTGAAGGAAAACATCGCGATGAAACCTGCTCATGACTTAGAATTTATTCTAAGGTGTGTGCCAAGTCACCAATCCGCATCGGGCCCGCGTGGTGTCTAATGGCCCCATCGCCCTTATATTGAGGGTAGACCTGTGCTCCAGCACTGGGGACGTAAATTGGCTGTTATGTGTAATACTTATTGGTGTCTCCTTTTAGGCATAACAACGCCTATGCCAGGAGACATCGCTCTTCCTTATCGTATATGATTTGAGTTTGTTGTCGCAATAAGATCAGAAGTGCTAATATTCACGCATTTTGTTTTGAAACTGAGAACTTCGAGACTATAGCATAAGTGCTTCTACAGCTCATGTTATATGGAAGGATTGTACACATCTTCATTTTTAGTTGGATAAATGGAAGTAACGAAAGCGGAACAACACCTAACACAGCAAACGCAACTGTGCGTCTTCTAGCAAACATATCTGAATCATTTCCCCGTGAACGATTGTGCCTTTCGATGACAAACAAACGATGGCAGAATGTGCTTCAAAACGAACGAGCCTTCTGTCGCGATGCAGCAGGCAGGTGAACGGCACACAAATATCCTCTTTACAGATGGAAACATTTTCACGATTGAAGAACACTACAATAAGCAAAATGATGAAGTGGTACGCTCCCAGTTATAAAGAAGCTGCTCAAGTGGTCGGAAAGGTACAACGGGGTCATCATCCTGCGTCAGTGATGGTCAGTGATGGTGGGGCGTGTCTTATCAAGGAGTTGCATAACTACATTTTTGTGAAAAAGAGGTGAAAACTTCAGCCAAAGTGTATCAAGATACAGTCTTGGATCATGTTGTGAAACCTCTCAGCAATAAACTTTTTTAAAAATATACCGTGGACTTTCCAGCAGGACTCTGCACCTGGTCACAAGGCACGAACTACCCAAGCCTGGCTTGAAACCAATGTTCTGGACTTTATAAGAGGTGAAGACCGGCCAACTAGCCCAGACCTCAACCATTTAAGACTTCAAATTATGGTCAGTTTTAGAGGACATGGCCTGCTGCTGCTCTGAACGACACGGCGACATTGAGTCTCTTAAGAAACCTTTGGAGCAAGCAGTGGCGGTGGCTGTGGTGGTGGTGGTGGAATCTTCCCTTGGAGATAGCGTGTGAATCCATAGATTCGTGATACGTGGCCAAACCGTTGAAAGGCCTGTATAAAAGCCAAAGGCGGCCATTTCGAATAGAATATTGTTTTTATATATTGCTGAGACTAATATATATAATATGTATGTGTACATTGTAATATTGCATTGCTTCATTAAAAAAAACAATGCATTTTCATTTGTAACAGTAGTTATGGCCGGACTAGGTACTTGACCAGCGCGGAGAACAGTCGTGATCGAGTACAGACTTTAAGAGAGGCAATGGTTTGGGAAATGCTAATTTTGTAGCATTCAACCCCAACAAGACGCAGACGTGTCTGTCTGTTCACTGCGAAGATTTGCCTTGGCTCTTACTTTCGGAAATGTAACTCTGGGGCGAGCTACCGCGATCACTTATTAGGAATTGAAATATCAAGTCACTTAACCTTGGGCGCTTCCTCGAATCTAAAGCAAAAATAGCTGCAAGGACACTCGGAATTCTTGCCAGATAGTACACACACAGAGGACAGTACGACAGTACTTCACATCGGGACAGCTTTTGACCCTGTATAAAGGTTTTTTTGTGTGTTTAGTACTACTTACTACCTTATAGAGGTAAGCGTTGCCAATTACCAACTGGCAGTTCTAGGCTCGATGGAAAGGCGCGTCATGAAGATAGTCGGCGACCAGGAGTTGCTAAGTTTAAAACTGGATAGCTTAGGTCACTGACGCAAGATATTCAGTCTCTCGGTGTTCTACCGAATGCATTTCGGAGAGCGTGCACGAGAATTACATGGTTTAATTCCGCCATCAACCTTTTACCATCAGACGTACAGCCAAACTGCAGACATTCATCCCTACGTTGTCGATATTCCGCGCGACAGGACGGAGCGTACGCCTCGTCCTTCATGACGCGAACAGCGAACGATTGGAACAGTCTACCGGCGACGTCGTTTCCGTCCAGCTATGCCGCAGCAGTCTTCCAGAGAAAGAGCAAATAGGCTTCTTCTAGACTAGTGCGCTAAAGCGTAAACATCTCCGCTTTCCATCAGATGATATCCTAGTCAAGCACCAGGTAATTCAATGAAAAAAAATAATGCAGTGTAGAACATCTACGATGTTGATTTTAATAATCATTGTATAACTTTTTTTGTTTCCTTTTTGTATTTGTGTGTGTAAATGATTACTGCAACAAACTATTTATCTATCTGTCTGTCTATCGACACCGAATTGCATAATCTGTGGAGTGTCGGTGCATGTCCACATATTATATAATAGATAGATAAATAGTTTATTGTAGTAGTAAAAACTCGGTGAATACTTAATTATTTATTTTTTGACTGAGACGTCCACGTGATGGTCATATGCTTACCGATAACAACCTGGCGCTGGTTGGAATGATACGCACTGCACCACATTGTGCTCGTCGCTTTGAAACATGAAATGTAGTCTCATTACCTCAAATTTTTTTCACTAGCTCCAGCGCATTTTAAACCGGAACATTGTAATGTTTGCACACTGTTGTTTGTCGGCTGCAATGGGAGCTCAGGTGATACCTACGAAGGTCTCCGGCAACAGAGACCTACTACATATAAAGACTTTTGAGGAGATGACAAGGTTTTGTGGAATTTTTAGCCACAGAAACCTCCTCAGTGTTCACCTTTCAGTGATCAGTTTATTGCTAGAGGCCCCGGAATATTGTATGGAACGCATCGGTGTCTCCCAGAACTATGCCTAAAGTCGTTCATCCCGGACTCGCTTAGTGGATAAGAAGAGCTCCCACCTTCAAAGCCCACGACCTCGAAAATCCTTTTAGTCGCCTTCTACAACAGACAGGGTCTACCTTAGTCCTATTCCTAATAATCCGATGCTACGGGGCAAACATATAAAGACCTACATTATATATTTGTGACTATGATACTATAGCAAATCAAGCAATTTAATTAATCTGCTACGAATATAAGCATATAAAAACAATAGCTAATCTAAAAAATGATCTATCTCATCAGACATTAGTTAATACTGTAGTGTCGACTCTCCTGTGCTATAGGTTTCAACATTTTTCCTCTATTGTGTAGCGCTGATTACAAATTAGGGATTTTTTCGTATCGGCAACGTACCTAAGGTGAAATGGGCTTGTCTCTTAAAGGAGTGAAATCCCGTATAGATATCCTGCTCCTGGGTGGAAGACGAAATTATGTGGGATTTGTATCAACCAAAATCTTCGTCAGTGGTTATTTTAGTGCATTGCGGGGGTTCCAGGGATCTAAGAAATACATTGCACTACACCTAAACATTTCTCAGAGAGGGCGGTAACCCTCCTCAGTACCCTCGCTTTGTTACAACGAATTTGTCCATCCCGAGCTCGCTTAATGGGCAATCAGTTCCCCAACTTCAAAGCTTACAAACTCGAATACCTTATTAGTCGCCTTTTACGACAGGTAGGGATTACCTTAGTCCTATTTTTTATAGCTCGGAACTGCAGCTCAAGAAGTGTGCTCGCCATACTCCAGCCCTCGTGCGTTGTTATGGCAGTAGATTTATTATATGGCTGAGGTAGTTACTCCACAAACGAGTTCGAAAAGACCCCTACAATTTCATGTCGTCAGAATCGAACATGGGATCTTCGTGTTACAAGACTCTGGTTAGCCGCTGCGCCATTTAGGCGTTGTATACGTAGAAATCATAAGTTCTACCTATTGACGATAAGTCTCCAGAAGTGTCACCAACGCAACACTTATCTCCGCGTCCAGCAGTAGTGTACCGATGAATCTTGGAACGCTAGGTTTGTTGACTGCTATAATGCTTTACATTGTAGAATATCAAATGTTACCTGACCACTGGAGAGGCCGCAACCGCCAAGCAAACATTACAAACAATGTTCTGGTTAGAAAGGCGTTGTAGCTAATGAAGTATTTTTCGTCTGGTGGTAAGTTAAACGCTTAGTCATATCAATGTGGTGTTAGGATGACAACACCACGTAGCGCTCGTCGCATTCAGACATGAGATGCCAGCTTTAACTCGGCTCTAACTACAACACATCAATGTTTGTGCACTAACTGGAGACTCCGGCGACTGAAACCTGCCACTAGGAAAGACGAACAAATAGCGTAATGAGATGTACCATCCATCCTATCCCAACCCATCCCATCTTATCTCAGATGACAAGAGCTGTTATGGCGAACTCTTATATGCAGTTCTTTGTCCTAGAAAAGCATACATCATCAGAATACCCCAATTTAAGATCATATTCTGTATATAGTACTAATTGTTTAATTATTGTCTTCGCAAATATAATATATGAGGTGGAAATAATATAGTACATTAATTAAATAAATACTTACTAATATCTCGACGATACCAGACCGGTCGCAGACGCATTGCTCCTTTTGGTAATAAAGTCGTGTAAGTAACGTGAGTATACTAAACTAGCTCTTCCCCGTCCGCCTTGTTGGCCGTAACCCCCCCGCAACCCCTTTCAGGGGTAACTTTTCGTTAAATCTGTTGTTAGCCGACCTATACAAGGCAAAATATATATTCCCATCAAATTTAAAGTTTCAAGGTCTTACCTTTCCAGACATATCGTGATGAATCTCTACATAGATCACTAATATATATATATATATATATATATATATAGAATATTTTTGGCGTCACAAGGAGGAGTATACAGTTAGATCTGTTGTGTGTAGATTTTGTGATTGTAATTATGTATAATTAAATGGAATGTAAATACATTGCTTTAAACGCGTGTAAGCGCCATGCGGCCTTGGTAGTGCGCGTGCGCGTGCGTGTGCGCGATAGATAGGCTCCGCCCGCATCGCGCGTGATGAATCTTGAAGCCAATCCGCCTTTCCGTAATTCAATATTAATAAAAAGGTGTTAATTTTTCAGAAGTAATTATATAGAGGTCGTCAACAGTTCTCAAATATGAAAACCTGTTAAGAAATTGAGGCGCGCTCAAGACATTCTAATGTGTTAAGGGTAGGGTGGTAAGAGCTCTCGACGAGCTGTTCACAAGCAACATGCCGCAGCCAAACGGATTTAGGCAACTCGCACTTGGCCAAATACTGCATTGCGTAACAAGCACTCGTGTTTGTATTAATAACTAACAAACATAAATTGTTGTATTATTTTCTATCAAATTAGTGCCATATTGTTGGAGGCAGGCGATTCACTTATTATCTAGTGATCATCCCACTCGTCGTTTCGTTTTATAAAATTCAGTAAAGATACGATGTAACAGTTTTTCTTATATTTAATTAAAGTGATAAATGTACAGGATAGCAGTAGTTTTGGCAAATACTTAGTTTTGAATAAAAATAAAACATGTTATCAAGATGATTTGTGTAAGTACAGCGGACCCAGGACCTGATGAAGGCCGCGGGGAAAATACTGGACGTGAACAAAACAGAATTGGTATCTAGATCTTTAGGAAAGACTGGAGCAATGGACGTCTATCGGCTGACGATTTATTGATTGTTTTTTTTTTATTCTACGAAGCGACGAGACGAGCGGAATGTTCACCTGATGGTAAACGATACACCTAACCATGACACAGTGGGGCTTGTTACGATGATATATACTGCATTACATTGTGTTCGTCGCCTAGACACATGAGATTTTGAGACTCATTATCTCACTAATTGCACCAGCTACACCGCTCTTCAAATTGTAATATTTAATGTTTGCACACTGCCGTATGGCGGCAGAAATAGGCGCTGCGGTGGTACCTAACTACTTAGACGGTCACCAGCAGCAGACACCTACAACCAAAAATGATATAATTATTCTAACTTTTTTCTAATCGCCTGCTTTGTAATTCTCGTTGCTATGGATTTTTTTAGTCAAAAATGTTATGGTATTCTTAAGTGGTGATAGGATCGTTTTTGTTAATTATATAAACTTGCGCATGATCACGACGATCGCACCTGATGGTAAGCGGTGATGTAGTCTTTGGTAGTGAAGAAAATGGTAGTGCCCATTAAGCTAGTAACAGCCTATTCACTCTTTCCTCGTGGCGTTTTCAAATTTAGGCATCAGCCTGCCGCCAGATCCGGTGAGTCGCAGTAAGCACTGGTGCCCCGTCCACTCGACTCACGCCACACGCCACACGCCACACGCCACACGTCACACGTCACACGGTACGTGGCTCGGAATGTTGTCCGTTTACTTGTTATTCCACTATAGCGAATTAATCTGTAGTTTTCCGTATTTAATATTTTCTGAAGGCCAACCTTGTACCGGTTGGAGTCCTAACTATTTATACGGTCTTCGGAATTAATTATCTATAATTATGAAATTTTTAGCGCTATTTGGTTTGCTGCAGAACATCGTTAATACTAGATCTAACATCTTATTTCTTAATACAATTAGGACAATGTGGTGCTGTGCATAATATCCTAACTAGCAAAATCATTAGCTGCAGAACTTTCTAAAAACAATTATGATATGCAATTGAGAAATTAGCGCTGTAGTGTAGTACTTGCCTGGGGGGTCGTGGCAAGATTGCTGGCTTTGACACATGACGCCTTGTTTGTTACTGTCACGACTTTCAAACAACCTAATTTAACAGTTTTTGCCTCAAGTGATGATTATTAATTTTATTTAATAAAACAATGATTAAGGAATAATTATTACATTAAAGTTTGTGTAGAAATAAGTAAGATATAAAATCATCGAATATTTTTCTAGAAAAACGGCACTTTTTTTAAAAATATTTAAAAAATTAATAACTCCAGAAGCATTGTTTCTGGATGGGGTATTCCATACATACATAGATAGATAGGATACGAGCTCGACTTTAGCCCCTCCAGATCTTTTACACCTATTACCTTTCAACCTGTATACACGGTTCGTAAAACAGGCTAACGATATGGCAATGAAATTTCATGGTGTGGTTGCACCATTCAACAATTCAGATTATGACAAAATATTTCGTATAACTGTAAAGGGGTAATTCATTTTAAGTGCCATTAAATTGTGCGGTATTTGACACGAAGATTTGAAGATTTTGGTGAAAGAAAATCGTAATGATAAAGATATGGTCCCGAGAGTAATATCTTTTGAGAACATCCGTTAAAGTCTTTGCACTGGTCGTATGAGAGAAGGCTTCTAGCCAAAAGAATGTAGTTCTTTTTTTATTAATTAATTAATTAATCAAAGTATATAAACACATATTCTTGTAGGTATTTCTACACTCGCTAAACCTTTAGGAGGCGAGACGCACTCTTTTTCCAACACAATTTCATCTTCACAAGTACCACTAGTGTGTGTATATGTATAAACAGATGTTCTGAGTATCACGACACAACAGTATTTAGTTCGGTTTTCAATCTACTATTATTACAATCACGATTTATCGAAATCAACTGTTTGAGTTTTGACTTCAACAAATCTTTGTTGAGTTCCGAACTCTGTTTCAACAGTTCTTATTTATTAAATGTCTTAAGTATTGGAAATGTTCAAATCTTATGATATCCTTATGTTGTAAAATTTATTAAAAAAACAACAGAGGATAAATCCGATGGTATCTTACATGCGTTAAATTATAATAAAGGTTAAGATGAATAATAATTACCATAATCATTACTCCCACGATGTGGACCAACGACCTCAAAATATTTGCTTGGAGCCACTGAATTCTGCGCGAGACCGTGTTTAGTGGAATATCTAACAAAAGAACTGTGTCTAACAGTGGACGTGTCAGTTGGGATGATGGTAATGATGATGACAATCATTATCAACAGATGTTCGCTGTTAGGTATAACTCTTAGGATAGTTTTTATCACGGAGGTTATTTCTTTAAATCGGTTAAAGTAATTTTAAGAACTAAACTACTTTTTAATTTTGAGTTGTGAATTTGAGAGGTATCGTTTTGTCTGTTTACGAAGTCGGTCGATACATCTGGTCAACCAATTTCCAATTGCAATCGCTTTCAATTATACAAAAGGGCTTCGCCGAAATCAATTGTGTAATAGAATTAGAAAGTTTCTGAACAGATGCATACGTTAGAGCATTGTTTAGGTGGGGATTGCATTAAAGTCGCGCGATAACACAGACCGTAGTTTTTAAATATGAACAAGAGCAACTAAGAAAATAAGAGAAACTGAAAGATCAGGCTACTGACGTTGGGACTTGCCAGTTGGGAGAGGCTATGTCCAGTTGTGCGCTGTAGTGGGTTGATTATTATGACAATGCAGAGAAAATATGTGCACGGGCCAATGTCCATTACTCTTTTTTATTTATATAAGATGATAAATGACAAGTTTGCTAATAACATGTGCTAGGTAGGATGCACATATACACTGCACCACAATGTCCTTATCGCTTTAAGAAACAAGTTGTAAAATCTTATTACCCTAGTAACTTCATTAACTATAATGATCTTAAAACCAGAACGCAGTATAGTTTGTACACTATTGTTTTGCGGTAGAAATAGGAGTCGCGCTTCTGGGGAGAAGACAAGGTTATCTGCGTTTTTACCCATTGAAACTCCTTAGATGATAATCCTCAGTGCGTTACGAACACCCCGGAACACCGGCGCCAGCCGCCACTACGCCAAAAGCACGTCCCAGGGAAGGCCGTAGCCTTCCTCATCACTCGCTTTGGTACGGGAAGCACTAGACCACCTCGTATTGGTGTTCATCCCGGGCTCGCTTAGTGGACAATGAGGCACTGCACCTTCAAAGCCCACGAATCTGAAAACATTTTTAGTCGCCTTTTACGACAGACAGGGCTTACCTTAGTCCTATTCTTAATAGCTCTAGAGTACATGGCAAGGCAGCACGGACCTACCTGTAAAACAGATGTTTTTACAATAGATCAGTCTACCGTCAGAAATATTTTCATTCAATTATATCCAAGCAACACCGTGTGTAATTTTTAGGTTTCATTCGTCACACCCATAAATGTTAAATTAACTTAAAGGCGTGCTTAATAAATAATGATAATAAAAAACTCAGAATTCCGGTGGACTTTGTATTGAAGATTTTTTTATAGTTTAAATTGTTTTCATGCTAAATAATTGTTTACTTATAATTTAATTAATTATTATTACTCGTTGAAGTTGTAGGATTGCTGGTTGTATCTGTTATGGATGTCGAAATTTCTATATTCCTATATGAAAACGGATATTCACTTAGAAATTTACATTTTTGATGCATACCTATATCAGTGAGATAATATTATCTATTTTTGTTATCGGAAGGGTAGCGGAAAGTCATCACTGACGCCTATGACCAGTCCCAACATCGAAGAGGTCGTCGCTGTATTGCCGACCTTTGAGAAAAGGACACGCTCTTTTCTTTAAGGCCCGCTTGTCGTATTATTGGTATGGAAATATCGCTGGTGACAATTGATTCCACAAAGTACTAGTGTATGGTAAAAGTTTGCGTTTAAACCGTACGGTGGAGGATCGCCAGTCATTCAGGTGGTTCGGGTGGAATTTGGCGTCGTGTCGTGTACTACCCTGGTGGAAAGTAGAAGTTGGAATGATTCCGAACAATTCCTTGCAACTTTCTCCTTGGTACATTTTATAAAGAATGCAAAGAGATGCGATATCTCTTCGCAAAGCCAATGAGTCAGGGCTGTTGGAAAGAACATGTTCGTCAACGATTCGAAATGGGAACAGTATTCCATGTGAGGCTGAACTCTCGCCATGTAAATAAGCAAGCGGCGTTCGGGAATGAAATACTGCACCGCTCTACAAAGTGCACCCGGGTTTTGTTTTCGAGATGACCGCGGAATTAGACGCTATTCTCTTTATGATAACGCTAAGGATTTTAACACTTAAGAAAGCCATATGGGAGTGTTTTAAAAATAAGACAAAAGGGTACTGTTTGGTGGTAATGGAGCAAAACTGTCGTCTCAATATAAGACTTTTTTCACAAAGTTTCAGCTTCCTACACAAGCTTACTACAGACACCTCAACGCTTTCTCTAGAGATGATGGCATGAACGGTGTATAAAGCATCCAAAGTGCTTTTATGTGCAAAACAATGTATATTACATATTTGTAACATGTCATTGATATGCAGAAGAAACAGTGTAGGCAACAATATACAGCCTTGTGGTACACCAGCATTCACAGATATGGGATCCGAGCATGCTCTGTCAATGACAGTCGTAATGCTTCGGTTCTCGAGAAAACTGTTGATCCACTTGAACAATCTGTCGAGAAGCCCGTAAGAAGACAGCTTTGAAAGTAACGTTTTGTGCCAAACGCGATGGAAGGCCTTCGTAATGTCCAGACTAGCTGCTAAAGCTTTCCCCTCTATTCTTAACCGCCTATGCCCACCGATGCATTTGAAAACCTAGGAGATTGCCAGCCGAACGACCCTTATGGAATCTATACGTCGACTTAGGGAAAAAGAACTTTTCGTACTGAGCTTTGCCGAAACTATGTCTGGCATGGAGTACGTTCACCGCGGAATCGTAGGCGGTGAGTTTTCTCTATGGTGTAGGATCGAGTTAAAGGCAATTAAAGAGACGCTAAAAGCTCTTTCTCTTCCTGCTTACAGCGTGATACCGCTTTGGAAGAAACACCGAACCATGGATTGGCTTTTCCACCCATGGTAAGCCATGGTAACACAGAGTATGGGATGAATAGTTCCATGCCCTGCAGCATAATATCGGCAGCCGTGTTAGCGATGGTGACCGGATCATCCAGCGAGAAGCATCCTTGCCTCCATGGTTTTTTTTTGTTTTACGTGGGTAAAATGCCTACGCATACTCGTCCTTGCGGAGCAAGGATGGGTTATGTCGCACTTGCACCGACTAAAATCCCCACGATGTTCCGCCTTATCGCTTGATGGCAGGGTCACGGGAACGCTTTCGCTCACAACCGCGACCCTGCCGGCGCTGGCCGCTTTCGCAGCCCCACCTCGGGAGGCAAGGATGAGCCCTCCCTTTCCAGGGCACGCCGCAACATGCAGCGTGACCCCTCGTCGGCCCCCTGCAGTTGCGCGGGCGACGGGTTCCTTCGAACTTGTCGCCCAAAGGCCATGGGAGCCACGGGAGAAAACCTCTCCCGACTCCCTGCAGCGGAGAGATGTTGGACCCGCCGCTACCCGTTAACGGCCGTGGAGGATAAGGAGAACGGCGCATCGCAATATCGATACTCCTCTTCTTCCGCGGGCCCACCGCCGCCGCATTCACGGTGCGACACCGTTTGGTCGCAGAGGGTACTCCCTCCGTGACCCCACCTCGGCTGTAGAGGGCAGTATGAAACCGCCCCTGTAGCCCCCGGCCGCTCCGGTGAGTTCCAGTTATCCAACCGGTGCTCGAACCTGGACCGGCCGCCTCGGGCCAGTCTTTCTCCGCGGGCCGGTCGGGTGGGTTCCACTTCGTTTCCCTGTGTGTCGGTCCACGGTTACTAGGCCCCGCCGCCACAACAAGGCCGGAACCCGTTAGGGGGTGCCTCTATGGATAGGATGCAAAAAAAGACTTCAATCCATCTCAATTCCCCGACTTATCATGCCAAACACGGCGGTTGTTTGTGGATGGAGTTGCAGGGAGCACATGACAGGCCCTCGTACTCGGTACTAAGCAATGATATGACGATCCAAGAGGAGCATCGAGGGAAACTACCCGGATGAGAACTTAACAAATGAGTCCCAACAGTAAAGGTGTATGATCTACCACATCTGGAATAGGCCAGATCACTGTTTGTGTCAGATAACAGTAAACCTTAAAGCGTTTTGGAGATAAGTAAACAAACAACGCGAATAGAATACTCTGTCGTAGTACTCACTGCGTACTTAATGCGGGAATGAAACTATTTAGATGAATTTATTATTGTTACCTTTATGTTTATGAGGAGTTTAGTTAATTTCAATACATCCGCTGAGTCAGTACCTGTACGTTGCAAATTTGTCTTCATTTCATGTAATTTTCTTTTACAAAATATAAATTAATACAAGATTTTTAACAATTTTGAAATTTTTTGTCGAAGTTTCCTGATTATTGCCGCAGTACCAAGTTTAGGAACCTATGTGCTAGGGCTATCAATCAAATGAGTATTTTATATATATAATTATATGAACATCGTATCGAACAATATATATATATATATATATATAAACTTACACGGCCGCAAGTTTTCATTTGTAACCTCGATGTATGAAAAACACGTCTCGTTAGTCCAGTAACTCCGCATGCTGCGGCGCCATTAAAACCGGTACATGGCAATGTTTAGAAAGTACTGCTAAAACTTCGTATTGATACCTGTTTTATTTTTGGATCGAGCAAGAAAATTCTGCGAGGGAGAACAACACCGCTTTAGGAGGAACAATATAAATACGTAATAAACACATTGAAAAGGACATCGTGCATTGTGACGAAAGTGATTACACACCTGTGTGACACAAAGTGTCTTCACATGTAATATGACGCCAATGTTTAATATGCAGTCCAGCATAAAAAGTATTTGAGAGTGACGCACCTGCCTGCGCATGCGCATAGACACGAAGTAGTGGCGATGTTTGCACCGCACGTAACGAGTTAAGTTTCGTTTCGTTACCTTTACGTAAACATTGGCTCCCTGTTACAGTGTTACATCGATTACCTTCGCACACGATTTATATTTTTTTATTATCCTATGATACGAAGAGGCTGTTGAGGCGTTTGCGTCATGATACGCCTGCCCACAACAACGTGGCGCTGGTTAAGATGATATACACTGCACCACATCGTGCACGTCGCTTTGAGATGTTAAGTGTCGTTATTTATTTTTTAATAGCTACAACGCTTTTCAAAGTGGAATGCAATTAATGAATGCATACTGCTGTGTGTCGGCTGCAACAGGCGCTGCGAAGGTACCCGCTTAGTTGGTCTACATACTTAGTCAAAATGGAAACCTTTTCTTTTAAGAAACTTTCACGGTAATATTTGATTGCGGATGGATCAAGATCCTCGAATGAAGACCGCTTCAGTAAGCTTGGGATAACCACCACCTTTGTAGATCGACGACTTGGTGAAGATCGCTAGGAAACGAATACAAGTGACATTGGTCTCGTTGGAAATCAATCAAGGAGGCACATCTTCAGCAGTGTGCACCCTTTAGGCCGCGGACACCGGGTCCTCGACCACAGTATCCGTTGAGTTGCCTTTATCGCTCCAATGACATGCAGAAGTATATATCACGAGAGAATAGTAGTAGACAACAATGTGCTGAAACGATAGTGATAGTGGTATGATTCAAAGACACCTTAGCGCTCGGTGCAAACAATGGAAGTAAAGGTGCTCATCCATTAATTGGTGCCCGGTACGGTCTAGGTCGGGCGAGCCATCAATAAATCATAATGGATGTAAATTGGATAAGTGTGTCGTGCTCTTCCTATAGCCTCGCCTCGCTCCCGCCGTTCCCGCCGGCTAAGACCGTGTGCCCATCGCACGGCTGACCCTACTCAAATGTTACAGGAGTTTTTTTTTTCCAAACGCCCTCTGCTCAACCCGGGCCTCAACTTTGAAGAGAATTCATCACGAAGAAGACTGTGTTAGATGTTAGAATTGAGTAAATAAAGTAATCATAGTTTGGATCTGATGTATGCTGGTGTTCCCTTGTGCCGGACGCCAAGACTGACTTTGGGTCGCTGCGCCAGAGAAATAATAAGGTCTGATGTTAATTGAATAAACTATATAGACGTACGAATTATTACCTCAGATTTATGATTTTTTTATTCGAAGATACGACTAGACGAGCGAGACGTTTACCTGATGGTAAATGATACCTCTAAAAACGACGCTAGTTAAGAAGATACTATGCACCACAAAATCTTGTTATTCCAGTACTTTCGCCAGCAACAACGTCTTTTAAACCTGAATATAGCAATGTTTGTGCAGTACGGTTTAGCGGCTGGAATAGGAGCTGTTCTTGGTACCTACCGATCAGGTTGCTCTGCGGCAACAGAGACTTATCACTAATAAAATGATGCTGCTGATGCTGCGTTCACGATACAATAGAAACGTCATAGTATTTATCGGTTTCCGTAGCGTTGCGACAAACCTCTTATCTTATAACACCGAGGTCTCGTGTTCGATCCCGGAGCAACGTGAAATAGGCATATGGGTTGGACGAGGGTAGAGTATTCTTTAATGGAACTAATGTGTTTTGTTAACGTTTGTTACAATTTTGATAGAAAACATCCTGGTTGTTTTTGTTTTCGAAATTCAACTCATTATCAGCGGTTAAAATTGTTACACTGTATTAAAAAGATGTTTGGTAGATAATGAATGTACTGGCATTCAGTCCACCTGCTGTTTGTTACCCTTCAGGATACAACAAGAAATTTAAAAGGGTATAATTGTGCTGTATCTGAGTTAGGTTAGGATTTATTTATTCATACTAGGCTCCAGTTACTGCATGGAAATATTGTTATAAACAGGGCTGACGGAACGTGCCGGGCCCCTGCACGTTGCAATCCTTATTAGGATTATCATTATTAATTTAATGTTACAATATTTTCTATATTAATATTTTGTTCATACATTTAGTTAGAAAGCGAATGAAATTGTAGGTATCAGTTTTCGTAACTATTAGCAAAACTCCTGTAGCTTATCGGCATTCAGCACGGCTGGCTAATCTAAGTTTCTCGATTCAAAACTCTAATATCAATTGTCTTGAATTTTTTATTGGCGGTTAGAGGAAAGCTGGGACGGTTCTATACTGGGATGTAAGGGGTCCTGCACAGCGACTACTCGCGGAGCACTCTGCTAATCAAAAAACTAGGCTCCGGCTCCGGCTCCTACCAATCCACGTTGGTCCAGCGTGGTGGAAAAAGGCCCAAATCCCCTTTATATGTATGCTCCAAATATGCGGCTGGATGCGAGCAGCACAGGGCCGATTGATGTGGGAATCTTTGGGGGAGGGCTACGTCGTCCAGCAGTGCCCGTCTTTTGGCTGATGATGATGATTAGATTGACTATTTAGAGGAAATGAGTTGTATAATTCCCGTGGAATGGTGTCATTGCTTAAGTTCTCTTCGCCGATGGAAATAATAGAATAGATTAGATATTAAATTAAATTTGAAAATTGAAACTTAAACCATTGAATGATGGGTTCGTGTTCGCCATTTATTCATCATTTTATGATGATGAAATCGTTTTGCTTTGATTTAGCACTTGACGCAGCCCTAACTCTGCCGGATTTAGCCGCGCCTGTAACAGTGGGTGTGTCTAAATTTAGCACGTCTAAAAATACATTCAGAGCAAACTCATCTTTGGTGCTCTGATTAAAGCGATGTCTATGCTTTGTACAGCTCTGCTGTATTACCGGAAGCCGGTTAGACTGTGGGCAACCGGTTCACGGATCTTGAGAGGGTTAACTGGACGTAATTTTTTATAGGGAAACATCTTTAGTATCATCGTTTTGGATGTCACATCCTCTCGCTTTGGCCGACGGGTTATACTCGTAGTTTGACTCGCATCCCGGTCACATAAATTCTATCGCGGTCTTGTAGTGCATGTGCAGCAGCAGCAGCAGGGGGCGCGTCGTGGTTGCGGCATGGGAGACCAAGGCTAGGGAGACCGCAAGGAACGGCGCTTCAAGTCGTTCTTTCACGGTATACTTGTCTGTTTTCGTGTCGTGACATCCAATTCGCACCGTGCCACAACAAGTGTCACTTCGAAACACCAATGTACGGGTACGGGTACGGGTACGGGTAACGCAGTGATCACGCTCAATTGTCAAATTTCAATCAAATTGTTCAACGCTAAGTCATCGAGCACGCACGGCACGCACGACACGCACGACAGGCACGACAGGCACGACTACGATCGCGGTACACGCGAACCATCTGGTATGGTGGTAACTTGTACAGGGCTGTTAAGTAAATAAAATTTTAAACATATGTTAAATATTCTATGTCAATATTTTAAGTAAGAAAACTAAAGTTGATCAAAAAACGAATACAACATATTTGTCGCATATCATTTTCTATAATGCCTGTATGTTTTATGTGTATGTATATGTATATATATATATATATATATTAATGGTGCCGGACACCGTCTGGGTAGGTACCACCACCGCAGCTCCTATCGCAGCCAACAAGCGACAACATACAAACATTACCGTGTTCCGGTTTGCTCCGGGCTGCAGTTAGTTAAATTACTGCGGTAATGAGACTTAACATCTTAGTTTATAGATGCGTTTCTGTGGTATATATAATAGTGTTTGTATAGGTTTGATCACGAGCATGGTTTTTGAAAAGGCACTAAATTTTATAATATAAATACTTGTGTAGCGATTCGTTTTGTCTCCCGTACAAACATTATTTGAAAGAGATTTATTATAGTTATTAGAAATGCCACCTGTGCCAGGTACATTGTATTAAAATGAGCTATTGTTTAATTTGTAAAGCGGGGGTTGTACAGGGGGTGTCCGTTTACAAACCTGTGTGTTGGTTATATATCGCATAACCACTTTATCGATCGTTTAACATTGGCGATTGATTTACTCGAGCGCTCTCGGGCAGGCCAGGCGGCCAGCTGAGATAAAGAAATATTTATATGCGAGTTATTGTGCTGATTATGGTGCTTGTGGTGCTTGTTATGTATTTATTAATTGATCTAGTCACGTGTTTTGGGTAATGGAAACCATCTGTAAATGGTTGTACCAGAATAAAAAATTAACTCGCGTTACGAATACAATAGGAGTACTTCATGGGCCATTCGATTCATATCTATACCATGAGTCATCATATCAGTACCGGTGTATAATCAGGGTCGGACTCGGGGCTCCATGAATAGTTATCGTAATAATAAAAACCCCTTAACGTTTCCACAACTGGGACTCGGAACCGTCTCTCACAATGACAGAGTCTAGGCCATTTACCCCCCACTCTGCGTTGGCCTGGCGCTGGTTTTTATTATATACAACTTAAGTTTTTACTTTGCTTATTGGGTACTGTTTATAGGTAAACTTCTATTAATAATAGCTAATAGGTGTTTTTTTTAATTAAATTGATTTAATTAGTTGCAAATTAAAATAAACGATTATTGTTGAATATTGTTACTTAATTTTTAAAATAAAACTGTGTCGTTCACCTCGTAGCAGTTACAAGTTACGCGTTTGCAGATAACAAAAAACCCGATGAGGATGTTCACACAACGCGGGTTGCAAACGACATTGGGACAAGTGTTGCCTGTTGTTACTGCAATCATTTCATTATGGTTTTATAATGCAATAATGCAATAATGATTTCTCTATTATGTTGTCAGTACTGAATATCCTATCCATAATCTGATTTTTGGTACTATCTTCTTTTGGTGTTCGGTAACCACTAAGGTAACCCAAGTTTTCTACTCGTACGTATATCACCGGTCCAGATAAATAGGGAACCGACGTTGCTGTCAAAGCGTCGGAGGCGGTACCAGTCGAGCTATTCTCTTAACAAATTCTCTTTATATTTGAAACGTGAGTGTAGATAGCAATTATAAACGGCGGCATTTTTTTTTAATGATTTTTTTTTAATAATATTTCCTTCCGGTAGATGGAAGAAGACAAAACAGAGGACGATGGTTCTATGGAGTCTGACGGCTCCGGCATGGACAGCGACGACGCACTGACAGTCACCGATACCAAGTATGGAAAGAGTTTCAGGTGAGATTTTAAAATTATCTTTTTTAAAATCAATATTAAACGCATTAAATAGTCCCCAAAGTGTGCTTTGTGTGCGTGTGATGTGTATGTGTGCTTTGTGTGCATGTGCTTTGTGTGCGTGTGCTTTGTGTGCGTGTGCTGTGTGCGTGTACTTTGTGTGCGTGTGCTGTGTGCGTGTGATGTGTGCGTGTGATGTGTGTGCTTTGTGTGTGTGTGCTTTGTGTGTGTGTGCTTTGTGTGTGTGTGCTTTGTGTGCGTGTGCTGTGTGCGTGTGCTTTGTGTGCGTGTGCATTGTGTGCGTGTGCTTTGTGTGCGTGTGCTGTGTGCGTGTGCTTTGTGTGCGTGTGCATGTGTGCGTGTGCTTATGTGTGCGTGTGCTTGTGTGTGTGTGTGCTTTGTGTGTGTGTGCGTGTGTGTGTGTGTGTGCTTTGTGTGCGTGTGCTGTGTGCGTGTGCTTTGTGTGCGTGTGCATTGTGTGCGTGTGCTTTGTGTGCGTGTGCTGTGTGCGTGTGCTTTGTGTGCGTGTGCTGTGTGCGTGTGCTTTGTGTGCGTGTGATGTGTGCGTGTGCTATGTGCGTGTGCTGTGTGCGTGTACATGTGCGTGTGTGTGTGCGTGTGCTTTGTGTGTGTGTGCTGTGTGCGTGTGCTTTGTGTGCGTGTGTGCTGTGTGTGCGTGTGCTTTGTGTGCGTGTGCGTGTGATGTGTGCGTGTGCTTTGTGTGCATGTGCTGTGTGCGTGTGCTGTGTGCGTGTGATGTGTGCGTGTGATGTGTGCGTGTGATGTGTGTGCTTTGTGTGCATGTGCTTTGTGTGCATATGCTTTGTGTGCAGCTTTGTGTGCATGTGCTGTGTGCTTTGTGTGCGTGTGCTGTGTGTGCGTGTGATGTGTGCGTGTGCTGTGTGCGTGTGCCTTGTGTGCGTGTGATGAGTGCGTGTGCTTTGTGTGCGTGTGCTTTGTGTGCATGTGCTTTGTGTGCATGTGCTGTGTGCGTGTGCTTTGTGTGCGTGTGATGAGTGCGTGTGCTTTGTGAGCGTGTGCTGTGTGCGTGTGCTTTGTGTGCGTGTGATGTGTGCGTATGCTTTGTGTGCATGTGCTGTGTGCGTGTGCTTTGTGTGCATGTGCTTTGTGTGCGTGTGCTTTGTGTGCGTGTGCTGTGTGCAGTGTGCTGTGTGTGCGTGTGCTGTGTGCGTGTGATGTGTGCGTGTGTGTGTCGTGTGCTTTGTGTGCATGTGCTTTGTGTGCATGTGCTTTGTGTGCATGTGCTGTGTGCTTTGTGTGCGTGTGCTGTGTGTGTGCGTGTGTGTGTGCGTGTGCTGTGTGCGTGTGCTTTGTGTGCGTGTGATGTGTGCGTATGCTTTGTGTGCATGTGCTGTGTGCGTGTGCTTTGTGTGCATGTGCTTTGTGTGCATGTGCTTTGTGTGCATGTGCTGTGTGCGTGTGCTTTGTGTGCGTGTGCTTTGTGTGCGTGTGATGTGTGCGTGTGCTTTGTGTGCATGTGCTGTGTGCGTGTGCTGTGTGCGTGTGCTTTGTGTGCGTGTGATGTGTGCGTGTGATGTGTGCGTGTGATGTGTGTGCTTTGTGTGCATGTGCTTTGTGTGCATATGCTTTGTGTGCATGTGCTGTGTGCTTTGTGTGCGTGTGATGTGTGTGCTTTGTGTGCATGTGCTTTGTGTGCATATGCTTTGTGTGCATGTGCTGTGTGCTTTGTGTGCGTGTGCTGTGTGTGCGTGTGATGTGTGTGCTTTGTGTGCATGTGCTTTGTGTGCATATGCTTTGTGTGCATGTGCTGTGTGCTTTGTGTGCGTGTGCTGTGTGTGCGTGTGATGTGTGCGTGTGCTGTGTGCGTGTGCCTTGTGTGCGTGTGATGAGTGCGTGTGCTTTGTGTTGCATGTGCTTTGTGTGCATGTGCTGTGTGCGTGTGCTTTGTGTGCGTGTGATGAGTGCGTGTGCTTTGTGAGCGTGTGCTGTGTGCGTGTGCTTTGTGTGCGTGTGATGTGTGCGCGTGTGCTGTGTGCGTGTGCTTTGTGTGCGTGTGATGTGTGCGTATGCTTTGTGTGCATGTGCTTTGTGTGCATGTGCTGTGTGCGTGTGCTTTGTGTGCGTGTGCTTTGTGTGCGTGTGATGTGTGTGTGTGCGCGTGCGTGTGTGCGTGCGTGCCTGCGTGCGTGCGTGTGTGTGTCGCGTAGTGATCTGTTCGTTTGCTTTAATGCTGTTGTTTCATTTGTGTTGTGTATTGTTTCATTTGAGTGTCATTCGTAAGGCCTGACAACATTTAAACTGTAACCTTTTTCAAAATCACATCTACATTTGTAATCACTTGTATAGTTTAAAAGCCTTTATTTTTGTGTACACTTATTATAAGTTGATATAGGAGCTTAAAGAAGGTATGTACGAGTATATGTATAAATGTGCTTCGAACTATCTACATTATTTGCCTGTTAAGTCTACAGCAGCACAGACGTATTCCATGGCGAACTCTACATGTCCTGTCCATCACTACATAGTATTAAAATAAAGTCGCTTCCCGCCGCCTGCCTGTCTGTCTGTCTGTTCCTATGTATGCTTAGATCTTTAAAACTACGCAACGGATTTTGAGACAGGTTTTTTTAATAAATAGAGTGATTTAAGAGGAAGGTTTATACGTATAATACATGTATAACATAGTAGAGAAATACTAATAATGTTAGGTCTACAAAAACGTCTGCGTTGGTATACGTCCATCTCTTAGTAATTAGTAAACCCCTTCGACATTAAAGAAAATTTAATTACAGCGAAAAATCTTAATAAAAATCTATATGTATAGAATATAAAAGATCTGACTCAGCTCAAATTTCCGGAACTTTTACACGGAAACACTCAAAATTTGCCAGAGATATAGCTTATGCCTTTAGAAGTAATCTAAGAATGGATTTTATAAAATTCCTCCCCCAGTGGTAGTTGCGGGGGTGTTAATAACGGGACGGGGCCCAGGGGACAGCGGTATGCCGCGGGGCGGTAATATTTGTGACAAATTTCGAATTGAATTCCATATTACTGCCAGCAAAGCGGGCAGGGAACAGCTAGTGTATAATAATTGACTGCACGACAAGACATCGAGGCGCGCACCGCTGCGCCGGAGGTGTCGTCGAGTCCCGGCGTCGCAGGCGGCGTGCACCGTGCGAGCGCGCACGCGGTGACAGTGTTAGGAACCAAGTCGAATTCCTACCTTATCCGTTTACTTATCTTGTGTGCGCGGTTCTTTTATCGTTTTAAAATTTCTAGCGCGCCTTCGTCGTTGCACTTACACAACAAAGTTAAGTGTTAACAATGTTCGCACACAGCCGGAAACACTGGTGTAAAACGTATTAAGCAACTCCAACCGAAAAATGCATTGGCGACCTAAAGTTTTATCCCCACAGCTATATTCTCAAACAAAATCAATTTCTATTGTCTATATTCCTATCATAATGAAATGTAAATTAGTTCTTCCCCTCTGTTCCCATTGATCATACTATTATTTGGTTGACCAGTCATCATCGTCAACCGATAGATGACCACTACTAGACATAGGTCACTTTAAAGATCTCCATCCTGATGTTCCTGCACCTTCCGCCTCCAGTGGTTTCACGTGACCTATTCTTGACGAATCCTCTAATAATAACTCACTCCTACCAGCTCCCAATTGGTGCGATTGCCTGTCGTCTCGTTTCTTCAATAATTGGTGGTTAGAGTATTGTAGTATTTGTTTAATATTGTTTCAGGCACTTCACCCGCGAAGCGTTGCCGAGGCTCGACAACTACAGGAATGTACTTTCGCTGCACGCGGCGCCGCGGCCGACCCTGGACGAGCTGCACAACGCCTCGCTGTCTAGGAAGGTCGGGGCTCGTTTTCTTTATTTTCAATATATAATATATTCTATCAGAGGGTTCACTGTACCTCGCTATCCTGGCTCTTACATACCGACAACAGAAAATAGAAAAAGATAGTAGTTAGGTGGGCTGTTCTGCCGGCTCATAACATAGTGGCGCCACTTCGTTATTAGCAGTATACCATACTGCACCACACTGTGCCCGTCGCTCCAACACAGGATGTTGTCCTATTACACCGTTAATTTCACTAGCTGCAATGCCCTTAAAATCGGAACACCGTAATGTTTGCACACTACTGTTTGGTGACAGAAATGAACGCTGCAGCGGTACTCGCCTAGAACTCTAACTCCCGAAATGGAGACCTACCACCAGTAAACCTTACTACCGTCCGAACTCGAGCAGCGTGACCGAGGCTGTTAACTTTTAGTTATGATAATAAAACGTTGTTACCGTTTAAAGTTCTATTCAACAACCAAGCACTCGCTGTTGTAAAATTATAGAATCCCTAAACGGTCGAGTGGTGTTCAGAAGTTATCATGGTGCAAGTACAGCTTTGAACTTCATCGGTAGAAACGGCCAGCATTGTGTGTGCGGCATGATGATGCCGTGCCGTTATTTAGACAGGTGCTGCTGCTGGTGCTGGTGCTCGTAAAGTTTGTTTGATAACAAACGGCAATGCCTCATGTTCTGAACGTACATCAGCAAATATACGAGATCTATTAGCATTTTTTTAATGAATGTGGTATTAATTTTTGATTGTGATGATGCAAATGTGATCTTTGCTACTACTACATTTTCAATGTGCGTAGATCAATTTTAATATAAAGACGTTTCTATCTACGAGTATAGGTAACGGTAACGGCATAGAAACACGTGTATATAGTTCACCGAGGATCAATTGGTTAATGAGGGTACCCAATTAGCGGCAATTGTTTCCCACCTGGAACTACTGCGTCATTAGGTCGGAGTCTACCTGCCTTAGTGTAGGCGCGATCTCTTCTTTAGGAGAACTGAGGACTAGGGAACAGAAAGAGCTTACTTCTATCACAAAGTCAAGTACTGCAGGTGTGACTCTTTGAATGTTGCGGATTTCTTATACAGTAGTCATCAAATTTTTATTTATTTGACGTATCGTCGACACGAGAGAGACGTTCATCTGATGGTAAATTTTTCTTGCCCATAACAACGGGGTGCTGGTTAGGATGACACACACAGCACCATATTGCGCTCGTCGGTATAAGAAATATGATGTTGAGTCTCATTACCCCAGTAATTACATTAGCTACGGCGCCCTTGAAAGTGGAACACTGTATTGTTTGTACATTACTGATTGGCGGCAGAAATAGGCGCTGCGGTGGTATCTACTTGGACGGTCTCCAGCAACAGGAACCACCACCAGTAAAATCCCTAATAATTTAATAAAAAAATATAGTAAACAATTTTATTACTCCAAGTTACGTTTATAAATATTCAAATTATCCACGTCATCCATTATATGGTCAAAAGGTCTTTAGTAATTAAACATTATACGGGGAAAGGGTTGGGCCATGCACGTGGGTGGTGACCTTTATGGTCACATGTCCACTCCTTTGGTACCGCTTCTGTTATCGGCGATGTGATGACTAACCTACAAACGCATAGTGTGTTCACTTGACCGGTACATGTTGTTTTGCTGACCTTCGCCGCCATCAAACTTAATCTAAGTTTACTCAAAAGTTGTCATGTTATCACCCAGGCAACGAAGTTTTCACATGTATGTAAGTAATGTATAATTCAAATATATTACTGCACAAGTTTCTTTTTAAAGATTTATTTTAGCGATAGGAATACTTCGAAGCCCTCAATCCCGATAATCCATTATAATCGCCTTCTACGACAGGCAGGGTCTACCTTAGTCCTATTCTTAATAGTTCGGGACTACAGGGAAGGGAGTAGCGAGACCTACCATCAAATCTCTCAGGGCGACAAGCACAATGTTGTTGTT
This sequence comes from Ornithoptera alexandrae, assembly GCA_029030555.1. NCBI lineage: Eukaryota > Metazoa > Arthropoda > Insecta > Lepidoptera > Papilionidae > Ornithoptera > Ornithoptera alexandrae. Next base: position 82,410 of record JARDVY010000104.1, read on the forward strand.
TGATGCAGTTTTGGAACCCTGAGTCCCATACAGTTGCAAAGTCCTCAAAAAGTCTAACAGCAATAAACATCATTCGAAAGAAAATAGAACAATGCGGTGCTGTTGTACTGCCACATCGTCCTAACCAGCGCCACGTTGTTATGGGCAGGCTGTCGCTTACCACCAGGTGAACAGACTCGCTTTGTCGAATAAAGGAATCACGTAAAAATAATTTCGCGCGACTCCATGACCTTGCCCGCGCTCTATCTTCACGCTGTCACCGCGCGTGCATAATCAACTTAACGGCTTGGGAAGCCATTCAAACTCAAACACAAATAAACAATTTTAAACTAAACCTGTCAGCTATTTTTATGGTTAGGTTGAATAAACACGGTTATAATTAAATACTAACTGTTCCCTTCTGAATGTCAGAAGCTCTCTGATGAGCGAGGACAGCAGTCGTCGCACATTCCTAGAATACTGTAGGAAGATAATTAAAAAGACAAAGTTAAAAGAAAAGTGAAAGATAGAATAGGAAAATAAATAATTATAGGAATGTAATAAGAATAGAGAATAAAGATGAAAATAGAATGTAAACAAAATGTGATATTAAAAGTAGAACATAGGCTAAGAAAAATTGTGATAATAGAATAAGAAAGAATATGCAGTAACAAATAGAAATAAGAAAACGGTAGTTGTAAAGAAAGAACGACGGTTGTCTTTATTCATTTAAGGGAAATGAATGCCAGAAGGAATTAGCATGGAGAATGATTTAGAGTTAAATGCGAAAGGGGAAAATGGAATGAAAGAAGGAAAAGAAAGAAAGAGGAGTATGATTAGGAAAAAATAAAACAAAGATGATAAATAATAGTAAGACATAGGCCCCCAGCCCAACAAAACTGGGGGAATGCTTAAAAAAATGTCAGAAGCGGTATCTGTACACAATGTTTGAGTGTTTACGTCGAACAGTTTCGGAGATCTCGCGATAAGGCAATGGCTCTCCGGATATCTTCTGTACATGGATAGTTGATGATCAACTTTTCATTTGTATTTGTTTGCCAACTGATACATCAACGACTTGGTTGAGTATTAACTTCTTCGAAACAGTGGGAAAACTTGTTAACCTTTTTGCCATTGATCTTATCCATTGTGATAATGCACAGGAAATTTTAAAATCGTCATGTAATTCTATCCGGAACCCCCGTTTGCTGAGAGAAGAAAATATTCATTAGGATTTCCTTATTTTTGTTGGAGAATCGTGCAAATTATTACTTACTACATGCGAAGCTTCCGATTAAAAAGATATAATTAGCATTAGATTATATTATAACCTAATATTTAGGTACTGTTACCAATACTAGGTATCTGGAGAGATTTTGAAGTCTGTAAATCGTTTTTGCTGCTTAATATTCAATTGAACTCACAAAAAATTAAAAACAATGGTTTTATCTAGGCTTTTAGGTTTTATTTACCGCGACCCTTTTTCACAGTACGCATTGATAAACAATTATTCTCTCTGGTCGGCTTCCTGTCCTAACGTTCACTAGAAACATCAGCTATGATACTCTCCATATCGAAAAAAATTGTGACCAGTGTAGTATTGGCAGACGAAGATTTTTCTCGCTAATAAAATTACCGATTATTTCCTGGATACTACGGTAAGCCTTTCTTCTTTTATCGTCATCTACCGATGGACACACACTGCTGGACATAGGTCTCTCCCCAAAGACCTCCACACTCCTCTCTACGCTGCTTTTCCAGCGGTTTCCTGCGACATTAACCAGATCGCCGATTCACTTTTATGGGAAGTCTTTAGGTACGCCGCCGCTACTTTAGTATCTGACTGTTTCATTGGTCGTCAGTCCTTCAAGAAATGTGCCCGGCCCATTTCCACTTCATCATCATCAATACAATCATCTAGCTATAGGTAGGGCAGGGCTTTGTCGGTGACCTAAGTTCCTTGCGTTGAATTCTCTGCTTCAAAGTTTTTAAAATATAAATCATGTCGAAACTTCCATCCAAAAAATAATCCTATCAAGTGAATATACTTCCAGCCAGGCCAGACCCTGGAAAAGGATATGGAGAGCCCAGCGTTGCTGACGGCTAACGTTAAGTTCGGCTGGATAAAGGGCGTCCTGATGCGGTGCCTGCTGAACATCTGGGGCGTCATGCTCTTCTTGCGGCTCTCCTGGGTCGTTGGGCAGGCTGGAGTCGGTGAGTACTAAGACATATTATATTTAATTCTATTCAGCTAAGAGAAAACTCATCAGCCTTATAAGTTTTTCGGTGTTTTTGTACTTTTAATAAAACGATCAAACTGGCTACCACATCGTAGTCAAGCGTATGTCTATATAATAAAATAAAATGTTACATATTTTAATGTGTTTATTCATTACATAAAGATGGTTTGATGTCCAGCGGTGGACGGCCATCGGTTGAAATGAGGATGATGACCGCGTTTATTTAACCTCAATAAATCCGTAACGATTACTTTTATTATGTTAGCAATATTTGTGACAGTATAAGAAATCGTTATTTCTTGAGGTATACTTCCAAAGAGCATTCTCTTCTTTGTGGTGGATTAGAGAGCATCGAAGGAGCTGGGTTTGATGTACACGCGTTATCGTGGTATTTGCTTACTCATTCGCTTGTTTCTAGTTCAAGCGATGCTCTTGATCCTGACCACGTCCGTTGTTACCACCATCACGGCGCTCTCCATGTCCGCCATCAGTACCAACGGCGTCATAAAAGGAGGTATGGTTTTTATGTACACGTTTTTTTCTTACACAATTGAATTGCATTGTAATTCATGTTTACAAGTATACACATATTTTAACGAAGTATTTGCTGCAATGCAATCGGCGATTTATCTATTCTTTATCTTCTTCTTAGCTTTTGTCCCGTCTTATGAGAGGGTCTGTCTTCTTATTTCTTTCACTACACTTAGCCATTGCAACTTCGGTCTTCCACTGTGCCGGTTGCCGGGTATGTTGAGGCTGAGTGTTTTGTTGCCTGTGTACTCAGGTGGTCTCCTTTTGAAATGCTCATACCATCGCAGCCGGTTTTTGTGCAGTTTGTCGGCGAGATCACGTATTCCGAGACTGCCATGCACGTACTCATTGCGGATCTTGTCGCGTCTCGTTACTCCGCACCAAAGAATTTAACACAATGTTTGCTGGGATCACTCCACCTATTATATTATCAAATCGATTTGCTAAACAAATATCGATAGGATTAAAAGGTTTACTCGATGATTGAGTTAAAATGTTTATGAAACGAACTTTATTGATCGTACGAACTGTACACAAAAGTACCGTTACAATTATCTATTTAAGGAGTTCAAACTAATAACAAAACCGACAGAGTAAAAATAACACGAAATTCTTTACTATACAAAACAGTTTTAAAAGCAATTTCTCCACTGGTCCGGTTCTTAAACTAGAGTTGTGATGTCTGTTTCATAAAGACCGAATTTTCAATTATGTGGAAGTGTTACTTTCCAATTGACTCTTTTATGTAACTATGCTTCTTTTCTACGACCTATGTGCTCCACCGATGGCCACTTAAGCATCGCGACCCGTTGGGCAATGTCGGTGACTCTGGTTCTTCAGCGGATCTCCTCATTTCCGATTCGGTCACGCGGAGATCGTCCGCTGTGTGACTGTAAACTTTTTTTTATGAGGCTTACAGGTGACACTTTGCACGCTTAAAAAGACAATTGATTAAATTGACTACTACGAGGAGGGATTAAAAAGTAATGAGAACGACATATATACTCCTTGGTAAGAAAAAAAATAAATACCGGCATAGCTCAGACACATATTTGTAATATTAATTAAGAAAAAAAAATCTTCGATTCTCTTTTGTTTTTTTCTGAATGTAGTCATTTGTTTGCTTCGTGTCGGAACGACAAAAGTTAACGACGCAAGAGATTCATTGCGATCTGGAGGCAAAATTAGGAGAGTCTGCCCCGCCGTATTCCACTGTCGCAAGGTGGGCTTCTCAATTTCGAGTAGGGAGAACGACCACGGAAGACGAACTTTGCTTACCGGCCGCGTCCATCGACGTCAGTTGTACAAGAAAATGTAGTCGACGAAAGTCGAGAAAATTGTATTGAGCGATCGAAGAGTTACCATCCGATACTTAATTCATGAAACGGGCATATCATATGTAAGTATTCAATACATATTAAAACAATCTTTGAATGTGAGAAAAGTCTCCGCAAGATGGTTACCGAGAATGTTAACCGACACTCTGAAACAAAACACGACGACTTGACATTTCGAAGATATTGTAGGACAAGTATCAAGAAGATTTTGAAAACTTTTTGTCTCGTTTCGTAACAAGGGACGAAACATAAGTTCATCATTTTGATCCCGAGGTAAAACAGCAATCTTCGCAATGGAAACGGCCATCATCACCGACCCTGAAGAAGTTTCGTGCTGTGGCATCGGCTGGCAAGGTTATGACCTCAATATTTTGGGACTCCGAAGGGATATTGTCGATTGATTACCTGGAGCGTTGAACCACTATTACAGGCTGATAATATGCAGCTTTAATTCCCAAGTTGATGAATGCTATCAAAGAAAAAAGGAAAGGGAAACTTCGAAGAGGCGTTCTGTTTCATCACGACAACGCACCCGCGCACTAGTCAGTAGTTGCGATGGCTGCCATTCAGCAATCTGGCTTCTAATTTGTTGACCAACCCCTTATTCACACAACAACGGGTTCCCACCTTGTCGTGGCGGAGAAGCTTATTAACCGTAGACCGACACACGATGAAGCGAAGTGGAACTCACCCGGCCGGCCTGTGGCGAGGGCCGGCCGAAGCGGCCGGTTCGAGCATCGGTTGGATAGCTGGAGCTTACCGGAGCGGCCAGGCTGCGGGGCCGTTTCATACTGCCCCTTGCAGCCGAGGTGGAGTCGCGGAGGCAGTGCCCTCTGCGACTAACCGGTGTCGCACCGGCGATGCGGCGGCGGTGGGGCCGCGGGGGGAGAGGAGTGTCGGTATTGCGATGCGCCGTTTTCTCTATCCTCCGCGGCCGTTAACGGGTAGCGGCGGGCCCAACATTTCTCCGCCGCTGGAAGCCGGGAGAGGTTTTCTCCTGTGGCTCCCATGGCTTCTGGGCGACTGCAGGAAGCCGAGGAGGGGGCGCGCCCTGAATAGGGACGGTTCCTCCCTCCCGAGGTGGGGCTGCGAAAGCGGCCAGCGCAGGCGGGGTCGCGGTGGCGAGCGAAAGCGTTACCGTGACCCTGCCATCACGTAATGAGGCCGAACATCGTGGGGGTTTTAGTCGGTGTAAGTCCGACATAACTCGTCTTTGCCCCCGTGAGGACGCGTATACATAGGCATTTCCCCCACGTAAAGCAAAAACAAACACTTATTCACCAGATCTGGCGTCTACGATTTTTATCTGTTCCCCAAATTGAAAGAATACTTAAGAGGAAACAGGTAGGAAGACGATAACGAGGTGATAGATGCCGTGGCGAGTTTTTTGCAGGGCCGAGACAAAACTTTTTTGGAAAGGGATTGAAGCCTTGGAAAAGCGCTGGACTCGGTGTGTAGAGAGACTCGTAGACTATGTAGAAAAATAAATTATTAAGTTATTGATAGTCCCCAAAAACATAAAATAAATGAAGCACAGTTTTCTGACTACTTTGTAAGCTTGGGATACAGATTTATTGCTGGGTGTGACTGGAATGCGAAGCATTCGCACTGGGGCTTTAGATTAATAACTACACGTGGAAGGGAGCTGAAGAAAAGTGTAGATAAACAGTTCTTGACTACTATCTCAACTCCGGAACAGACACACTGGCCCATAGACTAGAACAGACTGCCAGACGTTCTAGACTTCTTCATCACAACAGGACTTTCGACTTTTCTTCAATGTTGAGTCATGACTCGATAGCTCATTTAATCATGTTCCTGTAATATTGACAATGAGCACCACTATTCTTAAGAAAGAAGTTCGGCAAACATTGTACAACATATACACAGACTGGGATAGCTTCCGGGAAATAGTTGATACAGAGCTAAGCCTAAAAATAGCACTTAAAACTGAAGAGGATATCGAAGAAGCCACAAAGCATTTCACCACAACAGTTCAAGCTGCCTGCTGAAAAACCTCTCCAGAGCACTTGAATCCCAGGCCACGGCAAATAAAATATCGTTTGAAATAAAAGAACTGAATATGAACAAAAGAAGACTGCGAAGATTATGGCACACTAGCAGGCTTTCAGTAGATAAAAGAGCTGTTAACAAAGCAGTCAAGGATCTTAAACTTGCCATAAAAAATGCAAGGGACAAAACTATGGAATGTTATCTAGGTTCCTTAACTGCAACAAATGCTACTAACTACTCTCTATGGCGAGCTTGTAGGAACTATAATAGGCCTATAGATCCCAAACCGCCGTTACGGTTGTAGAATAACACTTGGGCAAGGACAAGACAAGAAGAAGCGGACGCCTTCGCTGTTCACTCAGCAAAAGTATTCACGCCTAATGAAGCTGACCCAGACATTGATGATTCCTTCATAGATTTGGCCCTAAAACTCCGAAAGAAGTCGTGGCAACATTCTCAAAATTGGAGGACAAAAAGGCTCCCGGGTTTGATTTAATAGACAAAAGTCTTGAAGGAACTTCCCAAAAAAGTCATAGTTTTTCTAACCATCTTATTTAATGACATAATAAGAACTGGACACTTTCCATCGCTGTGGAGAGTTTCACAAGTAATTATGATACTAAGTAGGAAATCCAGTAAACGAACTTAGCTCATACAGGCCGATTAGTCTACTAACCGTAACGTCAAAACTTTTTGAGTCACTCCTACTGCATAGATTATTGAAGGAGATTCATCAAAGAGCCATAATCCCGGACCACCAGTTTGGTTTTCGCCAGCAGCATGGCACTGTGGAACAAGTCCATAGAATCTGCTCTGTAATAAGGAAGGCACTAGAGAGAACGGAGTACTGCTCCTCTGCCTTCCTAGACGTGCAGCAGGCGTTTGATAGAGTATGGCACAAAGGTATCTTGTATAAAGTAAAAACTCTTCTATTTTGTACATTCTTCCCCATTATAAAATCTTATCTAACAGAAAGAATATTTCAAATAAGAGAAGAGTGTACATCGCCATTTCACTCAATCAAAGCTGGTGTACCGCAGGGGTCTGTCCTGGGCCCAGTCTTATATACCATTTACACATGTGATTTACCACAAAGCGAACACGTTACATTAGCAACATTCGCAGACGATACCACTGTACTGGCATGTAGTAATAGCCCATTCGAAGCTTCAGACTTCCTACAGAATGGATTATAAGAAATTGAAACCTGGCTTTCAAAGTGGAGAATAAAAACTAGTGTGACAAAATCTGTTCATGTAACCTTCACTCTCCGTAGAGGAGACTGTCCGCCAGTAACTCTGTGCAATCAACAACTCCCGCCAGAAAACTGCGTAAAATACTTGGGAATACACCTTGATAGGAGACTCGTATGGAAACAACACATACAGAAGAAGAGAGAAGAAATCAACCTGAAATACAGAGGACTCTACTGGCTGCTTGGCAGAAATTCCAAGCTGTCAGTAGATAATAAGCTACTCATCTACGAAATGCTCTTGAAACCAATTTGGACATACGGGATTCAACTATGGGGTTCGGCGTATGACTTTAACATAAGTATCATACAGCGGATTCAAAATTAAATCTTGAAACAAATATCCAAATGTCCGTGCTTTATAAAAGCATCGGAGATTCATGAGCACCTCAAAATCACCACTGTTAAAGAGGAGATCAAGACCTGGAGTATGAAATACAGAAAAAGGCTCGAAATGCATCCTAATAAGCTCGTCACGCAACTAACCACACCGGACGTAATAAATAGCTTAAAAGGCGACAAATCCTAAGTCTTGATAGACACGGTTGACAGAGTGGAGCAGTCTCGATGGAGATTTTGCTCTGACCGGCTAACAGCTCTCAACACATCTGCTCATAGTCTAGCTGACTGATTGCAAGATAAAGAAAAAAAAAGAAGTTATTGATAGTCATTATATTCTATCTCATACTCACTACTTTTGGATCCCTCCTCGTAATCGATTTACCCCCACTGCCGCCGATTGGAGGGCGAAGCGAGTCCCTATTGTTATTCATTTTAAAGTATAGTGCAAAACTATCCATAGTAGGGTTAGCAAACTATTTCTATGGGCGGGTGGTTGATGAAGGCTGTTTCACCGTACGAGGCTTTTGGCCTGCTCTGATGAAGGCTATTTCAAATGATCGACGTTCACGGCCTGCAATAAAACCAAGTACCATGAAATATCAAACTGTAGAGACTCACAAAAGTAGACGCCGCGCCGGCACTTAATTTGACCCTTTCGTGTTTGTTGTAACACGTGCGAGCTTATTGTTATCGTTTTAGATATTGAGTACAGTTTGATGTTTCATGGTACTAAGGTTTTATTACAAGTGTTTTTTTCTAAATTTTAAAAATTTTATGTACTTTCTTATACCTTGTCGGAAAGGTATTGAAGTCAGGTACTTATTTATGTGCTTTATATGTATTTTCTATAAATAAAATTTTATTTTAAGATTAAATAAAAATGTAAGTATGACGCCTTATTTTTTACTGTCACGACTTTCAAAGAACCTAATTTAAAAGTTTTAGCCTCTAAGTGATGATTATTAATTTAATTTAATAAAACAATGATTAAACAATAATTATTATATTAAAGTTTGTGTAGAAATAAGTAATAAATAAAATCATCGACTTTTTTCCTAGAAAATCGAGATTATTTTTTAAAATATTTAAAAAATTAATAACTCTAGAAGGATTGTTTTTGGATGCGGTATTCCATACATAGATAGATAGGATACGAACAATACTTTAGCCCCATCCAGATCTTTTACACCTATTACTTTTCACCCTGTATATAAATAATGTATATATAATAAATGGAGATGTGGATTAATGTTCCGCGTGCGCAGGTGGCACCTACTACATGATCTCGCGGTCGCTGGGCCCGGAGTTCGGCGGATCCATTGGGCTTATCTTCGCGATGGCGAACGCGGTCGCGTGCGCGATGTACGTGGTCGGCTTCGGCGAGTCGCTCATCACGCTCATACCGGAGTCCGCGTACATGGTCAGCAAGGGTTGGGTGAGTAATATGTATACTATTTTGTTTTTTATTTCAACGAAGCGACAAGACAGAAGACGTTCATCTGATGACAACTGATACGTCTGCCGTTCAATGATTCGTGAAATTATGAATGATGATATATTTTAGGATCAAGCGATATACGGTTGCATCACCATAGTCCTCCTGACCGGCATCGTGATAGTAGGAATGGAGTGGGAGGCGAAGGCGCAGATAGTACTGCTTATAATACTGCTGGCTGCCATCGCCGACTTTTGTGTTGGTTCGATACTTGGACCAAAAAGCGAGCTGGAAGTAGCTCAGGGCTTCATAGGATACAACAGTAAGTTATTCCAAAGACAATTTATGACTATGTGTATCTACTTACTAAATGGCTTTGTGTGTCTATATACTTGCCTATGATAGAAAATGTTTGAAGACGACTATGATAAAGACGGTAAATGAATGACAAGGCGGAAACCTGTTGGGGGATGCAGCATGTAGCTGAGCTAGATGCCATTTAGGCGTATGTTAAAATTAATGTGTCTATCTTAAATTATTATGTGCCGAATGAATGTTTGTTTTTTCTTTCATATTTTTTCAGTCGTATCAGAGAAATGCTTTTACAAACGATTTACTACATCACGATCATTCTTGTTGTGGTTGGCTATAACTATTATTGTATTATTTAGTGTCGGTGCTGAAGACCAACCTGGCCTCCGACTACAGGTACTTCGATGGCGTCGAGCACAACTTCTTCTCTGTTTTTTCAATATTTTTCCCCGCCGCCACCGGAATATTAGCTGGCGCTAACATCTCCGGCGATTTGAAGGTATTGTTTGACATACAAATAATAACCAATAATTTCCCCGTAGATATATATTTTTTTTACCAAGTTTATTTGCAGAAATGTGGTCACAAAATACAGATGTTTATAGCAGAATAGAGAGCGACCATTTCACTTATTGTAAAGCAAGCAAAAGTTTATGTATACACTAAGTTTATACAGCACTGACCCAATGATAAAACTAAATGAACTCGACAAAGCAATAATACGAGAAGGGATCAAAAAGTAGTGAGAATGAGATAGAATGTAATGACTATTGATAACTTAATAATTTATTTTTGTACATAGTCTCCGAGCCTCTCTACACACCGAGTCCAGCGTTTTTCCAAGGCTTCAATCCCTTTCAAAACAAAAGTTTTGTCTTTTTCCTGCAAAAAGCTCTCCACGGCATTCATCACCTTGTTCCTTCCTACCTGTTTCCCCTTAAGTATTCTTTCATTTTGGGGAACAGATAAAAATTGCTAGGCGCCAGATATGGTGAATAAGAGGGGTGGTCAACCAATTCGAAGTCAGCTTGCTGAATGGCAGCCATCGCAACTGCCGACATGTGCGCGGGTGCGTTGTCATGATGAAACAGCACGCCTTTTCGAAGTTTCTCTCTCCTTTTCGCTTTGATTGCATTCCTTAGCTTGGGAATTAAAGCTGCATAATATTGGCTTGTAATAGTGGTTCCACGCTCCATGTAATCAATCAACAAAATCCTTACTGACTCCCAAAATATTGAGGCCATAACCTTGCCAGCCGATGCCACGTCTCCAAACTTCTTCGGGGTCGGTGATGATGGCCGTTTCCATTGCGAAGATTGCTGTTTTGTCTAGGATCGAAATGATGGAGCCATGTTTCATCCATTGTTACGAAACGAGACAAAAAGTTTTCAGAATCTTCTTGAAACTTGCCCAACAATATCTTCGAAATCACATGTCGTCGTCATGTTTTGTTTCCGAGTGTCGGTTAACATTCTCGGCACCCCTCACCCATCTCGCGGAGACTTTTCTCATATTCAAAGATTGTTTCAATATGGCTTGAATACTTCCATATGCAATGCCCGTTTCTTGAATTAAGTATCGGATGGTAACTTTTCGATCGCTTAATACAATTTTCTCGACTGTCGCAACATTTTCTTGGGTGACTGACGTCGATGGACGCGGCCAGTAAGCAATGTTGGTCTTCTGTGCTCGTTCTCCCTTCTCGAATCTGAGGAGCCCACCTTGCGACAGTAGAATACGGCTTCTTGACTCTCGTAATGTTGCCTCCAGATCGCAATGAATCTCTTGCGTCGTTAACTTTTTCAATCAAAGCTATTTAATAACGGCTCGCACTTCGCTTTTCTCCATTATCGAGAACACGTTCACGATATACGTATACGAAACAAACGACTACATTCAGAAAAAACAAAAGAGAATCGAACGTTTTTTTCTTCATTAATATTACAAATATGTATCTGAGCTAAGCCAGTATTTATTTTTTTCTTACCAAGGAGTATATATGTCATTCTCACTACTTTTTGATCCCTCCTTGTATATAATAAATATTAAGCAATTATCTCAAGGATCACCATCATTTAAAAAATCATCTACCGCATAGTATTTTATTTAGGAGCCAATTTGTTAGGGTAGTTTTAAATGAATACGTAAGCAATGCTTTTAATTAGTTCGGTGTCGCGTTGTGGACCGTAATAGCCACGACGCAAGCGTTGCGTCTGAACATTGATAGGGAACACTTTGGGTATATTAGTTTATTTGGGTATCGAGATGGCTTTGTTTTTTTGTCTGTATATAAGTGAAAATGTGAAGGATATTTCTTAACAAATGGGCTTATTTCACGGATATACAATGAAGGCAGCGGCAATATATTTAATATTTGAAAAACCGGTCGGCAGCTAACAAATGGCCTTGCGTCACAAACAGCACGAATGTATTTTTTCTGTACTTTAAAAATCTTTTCGAAATCTACAGAGTTGCCCCAAATGACTATTCCATACGAATGTACCGAGGACACGTATCCAGGGTACGCGCTCAGCGCCGCTTCCTGCGCCACAGTCAGCTGGAGCCGCCTCAGCACGCACACGTACTTGTCTAACTTAGCACACAGCATGTCTGCGTGTGCATCCCAGTTGCAATGTTGATCATAAACAATGCCTAGAAATCTTACTCTCGGCACTTCTTCGACCTTTTCTTGTTTATAATCTACGATTAAATTATTAACTTTTCATTAATAAGTTTTAAATGGAATGAATTTACTTTTCTTTAAATTTATTTTAAGATTGTTTTATTGTAGCCAATCCATAATTGAATGCAACGATGAGTTTATCTCAGCCTCATTTCTTGTGTTGTTTTGGCATTTGAACAAAATAGTTGTATCATCAGCGTATAGTGAACAGTGATGAGGAATGACCTGCAGTAAATCGTTTATGTAAATTACGAATAAAAGCTGTCCCCATATACTCCCTTGAGGGATACCACAAGAATTGTCTCTGTATAACAATCACTGTAGGCCTCAACCACCAATTAGTTGACGTGTTCACTTTTCTTCAGTCGACGTGACCTACGTCCGCATCACGTGCTTTTATTAAATTAATAATGTTTCCTTAGACGTAGTGGATTTATACCCGTAACTCTTTATTTGGCGACAGATACAGTGCGAATATACGCAGTTGTTACTCTGTACTCAATGATTTTCTGATGACGGACTGACGAGACCAGCGGGTCGTTCTCCTGACCGGAAGCGATACGCGACATAATATGGCGTAACATAGCATGATGAACACTGTACTCGTGCATTGTACTCGTCTCCATAACATATAATTGGTTCGGTCTCATAACCCTAGTATTTCTACTAGCTAAACTGTTCTTCAGCCGATACACAGTAATGTCTGAATACTTCTGTTCGGAGGTAGAAACAGAACTTGCAGTAATACTTACCTACCTACCTGGACAGTCTCTGCCAACATCGACGTCTAAAACAGTTTACATATTAACTATATTTTATATAATGGAGATTATAGTTGGATATCTCTCAGGATAGTTATTATCAGATATTTGATTTGTTATCTTTTTCACAGGACCCTCAGAAATCTATTCCCAAGGGCACTTTGCTTGCTATCCTGCTCACCACGCTATCATATCTGCTAATAGCACTGATCGCAGGATGGACAGTGGTCCGGGACGCTTCGGGTGACGTGATGGTCCTCGCCGACTGCGCAGCCAACAGGACCTGCCCCTATGGCTTGCATAACAGCAACGATGTGAGTATATTTTTTTGGGCAACTGATAATTCTTATTAAAACATGTTACCGGTATGTCCTGTCCCCCTTATTTAGAATTTTCTTCAGGACGTTGACAGTGTTCATAGTTATCTATCTATAAACGTGACGCCTCATTTACAGGGCACTGAAAAAACATAGGAAAGAAAAGGCAAAACAACTATGATACATCTTTTTTCTCTATTTATAAGAGATAAAAACTATGATTAACTATTATGCCACTAACACATGCAAATACAAAAACTTTAAATAAACATAACGTTGAGACGACCGCGCTCTAACAGCACAAACAGTATTTTTTTGCATCAATTTCATATGATATCAAAGTGGCCAATGGCCAATGAACCTAATAGATAATAAAGTGTACCTTGATGAACCAGGGGATCTCATCGTGTACAAAGCCTGAATTTGTCCACTGCGTCACAAAGGCAGCTAACATGTGCTATATGCTTATGCGCAGGTGATCCGGTTGGTATCCGCGTGGGGCCCTCTCATCTACGGCGGCTGCTTCGCGGCGACGCTCTCCTCCGCCCTTGCATCGCTGGTATCCGCGCCCAAGGTCTTCCAGGTTCGTTTGATTTATAAAAAAACAGCTTATGGGTGAAAGTTTATTATATTTGTTCAAAACAGTTTTCGCGAAGTTGGTGAGCGAAGAAAAGATGAGGATGATTGCAGAAGAGATTAATAGATAGAATGAAAGAGAGTATGCGTGTAAAGGAGAGGAATGAGAGTTGAAAATTGACAGAAGAATTAGTTCCGGTAGATAGGATGAAGGTTTTATACGCGGCTGCATCGTTTATTACCATGTCAGTGTTGTGTTCCATATGCTTTCCTTCAATGGAAGCTCGAGCATAATGGGGATCGACCTTGCACCTCTTGAAGTATAGCGTGTTCCATCGCCTGACACTGAGCTATCATGGCTTGTGTCATGCAGCATATTACCGTGTTTTAGGACTGCTTTAACTTTTGAGGAAATATCATTTTCTTTAGTCGTTTTTTCCTTTTAATCTCTTTCGGTAAAGTATTTCGCGTAGCTATATAACTTGGTAGAAGCTCTTAAGGTATTTTAAATCCTGTCAAAAGTTACATATAATCTTTATTATTTTTTTTGCTGCACATGCTACAGAGGGCGAACTTAGTGCCATCATAATATCATCTTCCAGGCTTTGTGCCAAGACAAGCTATATCCTTATCTGGAGTTCTTCGCTAAAGGCTACGGTAACAACAACGAGCCAGTGCGGGGCTACGTGCTCACGTTTATCATCGCGATTGCATTTATTCTAATGGGTGAGCAATTTTCTTATTTATTTTAGAAATGACCTCGCGACCTTCACCGATCGTTGATTTGTTGAAGGCCGTGAAAAATCTTTTTACCGACGGTAGGCACCAATTGCGTTCGGTCGTGTTCTGACCTCGTCTACGTAAACACCAGCGCAGCTCCTACGTTCGCCGCCAAATGTTACTGTACGAGTATTCTGCTTTGACCAGAGTTGTAGCGAGTTGTAGAGAGTTGAAGCTAGTGATACCACTGGGGTAATAAGCAGCAGCGTCTGATGTCTCAAAGCGACGAATGCGATGTGGTGTAGTATATATCATTCTGACTCGCACTGCATTGTTATGGGCAGACGCATCATGTCCTATCAGATGAACGTCCTGCTCGGTCTGTTGCTTAATGAAATAAAAAAAATCTTTAGGAGAGATAACTCACCTCGATCTCCTCACCTCTCTCTTCATTGTTGTTGTAAGTACAATACTAATATCGTATTAAGTTCGTTGGGTGTTTTGTATCTTTGATCTATAAGAAGATAGGTGATTCGAAATCATATCTCCAGGCGGACTAAATCAGATAGCGCCGCTGATCTCCAATTTCTTCTTGGCCGCGTACGCGCTGATCAACTTCTCTACGTTCCACGCGAGCCTCGCCAAGCCGGTGGGGTGGCGCCCCACTTTCAGGGTAAGGGAACCTTTAAAAATTATACATTAACCTTATCTGCGTTAGACACTGAACCGTTGTCGGTTTTAAATATCTAAATATAAATAACTATCTGTCCAATGTTACGGTTTGAAGTGCGTCGTATTATAACTAGTGAAGTTATTGAGGTAACGAGACTTAACGTCTTACCTTCAGGCTGCGAGTACACCCTGGCGCTGTGGCTAGCATCCTAACTGGAATCACGTTACTAGGGCCTTGCCCTATATGACCTGTCACCATGTATCAGGGGAACGTCCTAATATAAAATCCGAAATAGAGAATGTTGATTATTTTGAAATGATTACTATTTCCGTGTGAACGTGTGCGCGGCGCCCCGCAGCTGTACAACAAGTGGCTGTCGCTGGCGGGCGCGGCGCTGTGCGTGCTGATCATGTTCGTAGTGTCCTGGGCGACCGCTCTGCTCACCTTCGGCTTCCTCCTCACCCTCTACCTGCTTGTTTCACACCGGAAGCCGGGTACAGTTTTGGATTTTTTTGTACAATTTCTTGTTGAAAAATTGATAATACGGAAGTCATGTATAAAATTTATGGGCATGTTCAATAAATGTAATATTATTACTGATTACTGATAAGATAGTTCCAGTTAAAAAAAAACGCTGAAAATAATTGGATACAACCGGACTAGAACAGAATTACTAAACATTTTACGGTGTAAATAAACTATAGTTATATTTTAAAATTACGTCTTTGGGTAAGAAGTGAAAAAGCGTAAATCGGAGTAATTTTCCTTATATTAAACTAAAAAAAAAAACAAAACCTGACGTTAAATTGGTTTTTAGATGTGAACTGGGGATCGACAACGCAAGCGCAGACATACAAGACCGCTCTGTCAGGAGTACACCAGCTGAACCGCGTCACAGAACATGTCAAGAATTACAGGTAACTTGAAAAAAAGTTATGTTATGTCTACAGGACCTAATGATTTTACTGGTGATAGGTTTCTGTTGCCGGACACCGTGTAGGTCAGATTGGTAGGAAAGCGGTGGTTACGGTGCGGGCGGGCGGCTAAGGACCGATCGAGTCGGATGGCGACAATCGGTTCATGATGAAACGTCTCATTTACCTCGTCGATTAATTATTAGTAATACTATCTAATAATCAAACGGAAAAGGTTACTGTATTAAACGTTAGATGACACCAGACGAGGATCATCACAACGCAGTGCTTGAGCTTTTACATACATAACAAAAAAAGTACTAATGTTCCAGTAACTATCCCGATACCTAGAGTCGTATGTTCTTGTCGGTTTAGAATTCAGTTGTTCCGACTATACTGTTCCATTGCAGGCCGCAGATTCTGGTGCTGACAGGCTTCCCCGGAGAGCGTCCCATTTTAAGCGATTTCGCTTACCTGCTGACCAAGGGCTTGTCCCTCATGCTCTGCGGTCACATCAGTCAGGTACTACTTTTTTTATCTATATTGGACCAACACTTAACTCAATTACTCATTAAGCGAAATGAGACCGTGGATGATGAAGCGCTCAGGAAATGCCGTCTTCATGTTGATATCCGAAACGTAGCGATATTGTTGTGGTGTCTGTTTTACAATATCGGGATGATATCTAGCCATGTGGGTTCAGAAATACCATCAACCAAATTTAACAACATTTGGTCCCGGAATCGAAGCGACGGCCTTCCATGTTATATAAAGCAAGTGCTTAGCCACTACGCCAGGGAGGCACTCGAAACAATTTTTTGATAATGTTGTGTTAATGAGAAATCAGAAATCTTTATCGTTTAACATTAATATCCGTAAATATTGTAATATATTAAAAACTAGCATTTCTCTCTCGCTCTCGCACCTTACCCCATGTGATGCTGTGATGTAATGCCAGGGCCCGATAAGCCATCGCACCCGCGAGGCGCTCGCCAGCCGCGCGTACCACTGGTTTTTGAAACGCAAAATTAAGGCCTTCTACAGCGTCGTCGACGACGTGCCCTTCAAAGACGGCGCCAGCGCGCTCATCCAGGTCAGTCTGCTCGCTGTGCTCGGTCTGCTCTGTCTGCTCTTCTTCTTTAATGGTACGGGCAAAGCTCTTAATTCAAGGGAACCAAGTTTTTGTTAGGACATTTAATTTTCAAAAACTCTTCAGCTAAAAATTTTAATGCGTAAACATCAGAGAACGAATAGCGTCGCCTTAATAATGTGTTGATTTTGAGAAAATTCTTTGATATGAATTTTTGGGTTAGTTGGTAACTTAATAATGTTTAAGTTATTTACACGTTTTTTAAAAAATCTACAGGCTAGTGGGTTAGGCAAGCTGAAACCTAACATTCTGATGATGGGCTTCAAGGAGGACTGGCAGACTTGTGACCGAAATGAGGTCGTGGACTACGTCGAGGTGATGCAGTGAGTTGGTGACAGTTGCTTTATTTAAGATGTATATGCTATAAATACCTTTAACAGAATACCGAACATTGATATAGCGATTGAAAGGAAGGAGCTAATATTTAGTTGGTAAGTTTGAAACGATTTCAAAGCGTTGCTGCTATTCACGGTGTTGCCTTCTTAGCAAAGCTCTCGATGTGCACATGGCGCTCGCGGTGCTGCGCGTGGGCGGCGGCTTGTACAACGGAGACACACTGGACCAGGACTTGCGCATCTGCCTGAAGGACCTCAGCCTCAACGACGCCGCCATCATTTCACGTGAGATTTTTAATTAAGACAATATAACAAATCACCTCAGCTTAGAACACTTATGACTTAAATAATATAAGAGTGGGTAACCCTCACAGTAGAACAAAGGTTTTTTTAATACAGCTAAATACAATCTTGGAGTTTCAAATAAAAAAATACTAATGCCGGTCAGCCATTTAGTAATTTAATTATATGTCTCGTTTTCCTCATAGATTGGAAGAATAAATTTAAATTGATGTTTTGGCTTTGTTTTTTAGTGAAAAATTTATTAATTTCGTTTTCATCATAGTATTGTAGCGTATACTGAACACTAAAATAATAAACCACTTAACTTTCAGCTAATTAACACAGTCGCTATGATTTCAATTCGTGAACCATTACAGACGTACACGTGCCTAGCCACGGACGTAGACGTACCTAGCCACGGACGTACACATGCCTAGCCACGGACGTACACGTGCCTAGCCACGGACGTACACGTGCCTAGCCACGGATGTACACGTGCCTAGCCACAGACGTACACGTGCCTAGCCACGGACGTACACGTGCTTAGCCACGGACGTACACGTGCCTAGCCACGGACGTACACGTGCCTAGCCACGGACGTACACGTACAACGTTTGAGGAAGGGATCACATGAGCGTAAATTCACTGCACCGGAAATCGCAAAAAATTATGACAGGAGTTCATTCAAGGGAGGGGTGATTGCATTCGCTACATAGATCGTGATGATTGTATTCAGGACATAGATCGCGATTCACGATACCTAAGATTGTAAAGCTAACCTTTTTATGTTTGTATATAATTAATTAACATTTGGTAGGTAAAGAAGTGCAAATGTTCGTATTATCATTTCGGCTCAATACGCAGCATTCCTACTTCGCCCGTAGAGAGAGTACAATAGAGGTGCGAACGCGTGCGCATGCGTCCGCCCGCATACGATCGATCACATTAGTGCCACCTATCGTGCTTTCCATGCGCTAATAATAATTCCGCTTTCTTTTTGTGTGTGCCACCATCACGCCACTGCAGGGTCCATGGGTGACAGCTACAAGGACTCGAAGTCAACTGAGAGCCTCAACACTCACTCCCAAGGTGAGTTCATCGCGTCATTGAATCCCATCGTGTATTTTTAGATCATTTGTTAATTGACCATTTCTATTCTTAATAGTCAAATTCATCTGTAAATATTTTTCAATAGTAATGCAAAGAAATTGTGCTGTGACAACTACGGATCTGCTAATTGTCTCTGGTAAAATAAAATGCGTTTTTGTGCAAGAGGATAGATAGCCAACGTAATGTTTGTGTTGAGCGAGCTCTGCGGAAAGTCGCAGCCGTATGAACACTGGCAGAACAAGGGCAAGGTTTCTTTAGCAGCCTAAGCGTGTACATCACAAAACCGCGTAAATGATGCGCAATCGGATTGTATTGCTGGAGATAAATGCTGTAAAAGAACATTATAGTAGGAGAAATCGAAACAGAAGTGAAATTGTAGAGTAAACCCAGACAATAACTTTAAAAAGGTAAGAGTGGGTTTAGCCAAACGCACTATTTACCAACACACGTTAAAGTTTATACGTACTCGCATGCAAACACACATGAAATATCCTTTAATTAAAAGGAAGAGCCTGAAACTCCACAGCGTTCTAGGTTGGACTTGCTCTGTCCACATCTATTACACAATTTTATCATAATATTCGAAACGAGAGTAATGCAAGCAGTGCATGCACTTTGTATTCATAAAAATTCTCGTTTTTTTTTTCTTCCCTTTTTTAAGCGTTTTCAATTTTTAAATTGGAATTTCCGTTTGTATAGTTCGTATTTAATATAAAACAACTGACGCGGTGCGACGATTTACTGCAGGCAGCAGCATGTCGGACGTGTCGCTGGGCGTGTCCCGGGACCCGTCCGCGCCCCGGGACTCAACCGCGCCCCGGGGTTCGCCCACGCCCCGGGATTCGTCCGCGGCCCGGGACGCGCCGCAACCACTAAATCACACGTAAGCATCACCAGCAACGACGTTTCACCAATCATCTTTGTTATTTTCGGCTTGATCAAAATATTATTTCATATGATCGAAATGAATGAATGAATGAGGAGGTTTTCTTGTAATAACTGGACATTTCTACTGTTGTGTAGTAAAGGCGGGTCAGGCTGGCGGCACGCTCTGCGGACGGCGCGGCGCGCTTCCTCATTCCAGTCGGTGGAGCAGTTCACGCGGCGGCAGCCTGGCACTGTGGACGTCTGGTGGCTGTACGACGACGGAGGTTTATCTGTTTTTACTTCCAACCTTGTGTATATATATATATGAGGGGTGCCCTCCGTACAGGCAAATAAGCACTGCATACCCTCGTTCCCTAAACCGTCTAAATAATAATCTCTCAAAGATACACAACTACGCTTTGACTATTGCTTAATTGGTTCCAAATTAATTAAACTGTTGAATTGGTACACTTATTTTTAGTTATTGATAGCACAGATTACGCGTGTGCTTTGCATGCTCTACCCGAAATCGGTGGACGTATGTGTATGTATATATTAGCTCCTTACATATGAAAGGAGCGTTTCCTCGCACTGACCACTTTGATCTGAAACATCTCCTCTTTAGTTAGGAATTCCAAATTAGAATTTATAAATCCATTTAGCTGCTGCATTGGAGTTTTGGGAACAGTCATTCATTTGTTTTTACTTTGGCGTCGCTTATTGCCGCGCAATGGGAATCATGAAATATCGGTATATTTACGAGTACGAGCTCTGCCGTGGCACCAGCACCAGTGCTGCAGAACCAGCTCGACGGATTGATGTTGTGTACGGCGCTGGTGTCGTAAAAGAAAGTACGGTACGATTTTGGTTTCAACGTTTTCGTTCTGGAAATTTCGACCTTCAGAATCAACCCCTTGGACGGCCGGAGACAGAAGTGGAAAATGAAGATTTAAAGGCTATTGTGGAAGCGGATCCATCACAAAGCACTTCAGAGATAGCTGCAGGCTTCAGGGTAAGTGACAAAACTGTATTAATCCACTTGAAGCAAATCGAGAAAGTAAGAAAACCTGAACGATGGCTACCACATGCATTGAGTGAATGGAACTTGCGAACACGCGCCGACTGCTGCTGCTGTGTTACTTTGCTCAACCGACGCAATGATGAAGGGATTTTAAATCGAATCATTACTTGTAATGAAAAGTGAATACTGTGAGATAACCGGAAGCGCTGGTCGCAATGGCTGAACCCTGGAGACCCAGCCAGATCCTGCCCTAAACGAAAATGGACTCAGAAAAAGTTATTTGTGAATGTTTGGTGGACTCGCGCCGGTGTCGTACACTGCAGCTTTCTAACATTTGGCCAAACGATTACGGCGGATATCTATTGTCAGCAACGGCAGACCATGAAGGAAGAACTAGCTGCTAAACAACCGAGATTGGTCAATCGCTCTAGACCACTGCTGCTTCACGACAACGCAACACCACCAGAACCACCACACACTGCACAACAAACAACCACTAAGTGAAATGAGCTACAATTGGAATGTCTGCGACATCCATCGTACTCCCCGGATCTTGTCCCAACAGATTATCATTGTTTCCGGAATTTGGACAACTTCTTACAAGGAAAAAAAATTCAATTCCGATGCGGCAGTCCAAACCGCCTTCAAAGAGTTTATTAATTCTCGTTCCCAGGGTTTTTTTAGTAAAGGGATCAATAAACTACCTATGAGATAGCCAAAGTGCATAGATAACAACGGTGCATATTTTGATTAATTAAATATATTTTACAACAAAACAATTCACTTTATATTTCTCCCGTACAAAACGCCAATTTGATATGTAAGTACCTAATATATATGTGGTCGGTATTGGATTGGCATGACAATATCTGGACATCGTTGAATCGTCCTCGTAGTCATCAGACTGTTGCCGTTGTCAGTGTTCATAAAATTTCATTCCCTGCTATTCTATTAACAACAATTAGGTGGAGACGTTCTAGTAAACAAGAATTTGCTTCTATCAGAAAATTTCGCTCTGCGACAAAAAATAAATGATATAAATTAAAAGAAAAGTACATAAAGTTAAAGCAAAAAAAAAAGGAATAGTAGGTAAGAAAACGTATATTGGTAAGTGCTTGTGTAATTTTAAAACAACATTCCTTATAAATACCTGAAGATATAAAGTACAATGTATTGTACTTGTTAAAATTAAGTGCAATAAATGTGTTGCGAGTTTTGTGCATCCGTTCAGTTCAGTGCAGTTCCGCTGATCCTTAGCAGTGCTTCCGTGTTGTTATACTCCAGTGTTTTTAACCATTCTGAAAGCGTGCTCCATGGGGTAGAAATTTATTATTTTATTAATTTTATTATATAAGTTAACTGATTTACTGAGTTAACGATTTCTCTCGTCTAAAGCCAAATAGATTTTTAGATAAAATTTTGTACTTTGCTAAGTATCAAGTTAGTCTTTTATTTATTATTTTTTCTACTAGCTTTAAGATTGCTGACAACACCGAAATCCGTCTATAGTAGTGACCATCGTTACTGTTCCCCCTATTATGTACTGGTGTAATTGTAGTATGTTTTAATGCTGCGAAAATGCATCTAACTTAAAACACAAGTTGGTAAAGTGACTTAATATAGGGATTACTTGATTATTAGCCATCTTGAGAAATGTATTGTACACAAATTTGAGTTCTTAGTAGTTAACTGACAGCTTTCTCACTTGACACTTTTGAAGCGAGTTCGAGTAAATATACGGATATGGTTCCGCAAAGCAAAGCGTGGCCGCACAGCGAGCACCGCACACTGCGCACCGCACACTGCGCACCGCACACTGCGCACCGCACAATGCGCACCGCGCACCGCACACCACCCACCGCGCATCACCCACTGCGCACCGTACATCGCGCATCACCCACCGCGCACCGCACACCATCCACCGTGCACCGCTCATCACCCACCGCGCACCGCACACCGCACCGCATACTGCACACCGCGCACCGCACACCATCCACCGCGCACCGCTCATCACCCACCGCGCACCGCACCGCATACTGCACACCGCACCGCATACTGCACACCGCGCACCGCACACAGCGGCACCGCACACCGCGCACAGCACACGGCGCACCGCACACCGCACCGCATACTGCACACCGCACCGCATACTGCACACCGCGCACCGCACACCGCACACCGCGGCACCGCACACCGCGCACCGCGCACCGCACACCGCACCGCATACTGCACACCGCACCGCATACTGCGCACCGCATACCGCACACCGCGGTACCGCACACCGCGCACCGCACACCGCGCACCGCACACCGCGCACCGCACACCGCGCACTGCGCACCGCACACCGCACCGCATACTGCACACCGCACCGCATACTGCGCACCGCACACCGCACACCGCGGCACCGCACACCGCGCACCGCGCACCGCACACCGCGCACTGCGCACCGCACACGGAAATATGTTTTATTCATATATTATTCTAATTAAAACAGAATAAATTAAAATTTCATTAGAGATAAGTAATATAACGCCACAGATTATCTAAAAAAAATTGCTATCCAGGGCTGACACTTCTGCTGCCTTACATCCTGTCGACGCGACGCGCGTGGTCCTCCTGCCCTCTCCGCGTATTTACCCTCGCCAACAAGACTACCGAGCTGGAGATAGAGGAGAGGAAGTCAGTGTTTGTTTATCAATACATTTATTTATTTAACTAATAAATCCACATTAACATGTACTGTATTATAATACGTGATTAGTAGGGGCCGAGACCGCGGCACTCATACGCGGCGTTTGAATGCGCAATGAAGGACTGCCAACCCTTCAGCCGTATCACCCACCTAACGGCCTAACTACTCGTTAGTAGTAAAGCACACAGTAAGTAATACATAACAAATCGTTATTCCAGCATGGCGTCGCTGCTATCGAAGTTCCGCATTGACTACTCAGCACTAAAAATGGTGCCTGACGTCAACCGTAAGCCGCGCGACTCCACGCTGGCTTACTTTGACAAACTCGTCGCGCCGTTCATGACCGCAGACGA
Organism: Ornithoptera alexandrae; assembly: GCA_029030555.1. NCBI lineage: Eukaryota > Metazoa > Arthropoda > Insecta > Lepidoptera > Papilionidae > Ornithoptera > Ornithoptera alexandrae. The sequence goes on from JARDVY010000104.1 coordinate 106,305, forward strand.
TAACGCCGACAACCGTGAGTAGTGGCTAGTGGCTAGTGGCTAGTGGCTGTTGTGAACAATACAAAACTGTCGCGATCCCATCCGGCAGGCGGCATCACGGAAGCGGACCTGCTGGCGGCGCGCGACCGCACGCACCGGCACCTGCGGCTGCGCGAGCTGATCGCCGAGCACTCCTCGTCCGCGCGGCTGGTGTGCGTCACGCAACCGATGCCGCGCCGGCGCGCCGTGGTGCCGCCCGCGCTCTACGTGGCCTGGCTGGCCGCGCTCGCGACCGCCGCGGACCGCGTGCTGCTCGTGCGCGGCAACCACGCGGCCGTGCTCACCTTCTACTCGTAACACGACGCCCGGGTGCGCCGGTGAGCTCGCTGCCTCGCGACGCGGTGGACCTCGCTTTCATCTCGGACACATGTTATAATAAAATGGCGGTAGCTTTTTTAATGACTGTCATACCGGCCAACCTGGCGACGTAAAAGCATAACCGTCTTTCCGGCATTCAACGTTACGTGCGCCAGAAAGTCCTGGAGCCCTCGAGCACGTTTTAATATTGTTTTTATAAAATTTAAGTCAAATGTTAGTCTATTGAAGGTAAAATCTCAGTTACTAAACTGGTACATTTGCTGTTCGTTGACAGTAAGAGTGTTCGAGCAGCGGTGCAGCTGCATGCGACAAACAGGAACAAAAAAAGTACTGAAATAGCGGCTGGCGGATGTCGGCACACCCCCACATATGCAGTCTGACATGATTTGTAAATAAGTAGATTAAACTCCTTTATTCTGTCTGTATGTCCTGTACACCGCATTGTGAAATGGTTGACGATGTCTACTTTACTCTGCTGCTGTTGGTAACTCTGCTGTCACAGCTCTATATCTATCAAGGAAACATGTTTTTAAATATTCCATTGTAGTTTAATGCTGGACTACGACGTCCTGTCGTGACACTTCCCCGGAGAAGTAGTCTCAGATGTGTGTGAGTGCGACAGAGACAGCGGTCTATAAAACTGTATCTTTTGAAGCGAAGGTCATTCATGCGCTGAGCTGATGTTAAGGAAATGAGGAAACTGATACGACGGCATCAGTGGCAGATGGAGACTTGTATATGAATTGCCTGGTGCCGCGGGGCTCTATTGGAGTTGGTTAGCGTTTTTGGTTAGCATTATTGTAATTATACGTACTTTGAACAAACTAACACTTCGTCTGATCTTTGGTAGAGGCCTTCGTCCAGCTGTGGAATCTGACGACTGATGATGATGAATTTAATGAAATCTGAGCGTTAATATTTTGATATGAAATTTTTAAATCACATTTTTTAATTTAACTAATTGGACTAATGAGTGATAGATTGCTTTTTTTCGCTTGCACTATTGCATATTATGTAACAATTGTCTTACTATATATAAACGGCATCACATTTTTTCTTTCTTCTTTACAATGTTTTCATCACATAAAAGTACTAATTTATTTATTTATTTGCACGGTTTGTAAATAAATGTCGACAGCAAAAACTACCGACAAAGTTTATGTGTAAATGATTTGTTAAACTTTGCAAGTTATTTTTATACGTGTACCTGTACCGTGGGTCCATGCCGTTCTGTGATACTCACCAGTTTCGTGCACCAGCCGCGCGTCGTGTGCGACCTCATTGTGCCTCTGGTGGGCCTGCCGTGCACCTTGTGTCGTCGCCATGCCTTTTTATTGTGAATATTACATTGGTGACGAGTGCCTTCAACAAACCCATTAGAAAAGGCGCTGTCGTGGAATGACTACTTTAATATTATGTAGTAACCGTTATAGCGGTGAGCGCAATGTGGTGCAGTGTGAACATCCTAACGTCTTATTGTTGTAGATGAGCGTATCGTTTTCTATCGGGTGCTATCTCGCGCGTTCCTTGCTCTTATTCGATTAAAAGATATTTGTTACGGTTACTATATGTACCGGCGCTGCAAATTGCGCAGACTATGTTTTTTTTTTTTAATATTGGATCGGTTTTGTAACATTTCGTATCGCAGCAGGAACATGAACCCATCGCAAGTGCAAACACAACAAGCAATATTACAAGATTATGTTGATATGACAATCCAACCAAGGAGCAGAGCGAGATTGAATGAAATGAGTCTTGCTTTTGGATCTGACGCGTGTCTAATATAGTGATTAATTCGTAATGTGTGTCTTCTGTTCGGTGTGATGTCACAGCAATACTGCGATCTCCAAATATATCCTGTCCGTTGCGGCAGGATAAAGATCTAAATCAAAAATTCATACAAAAATATAATTTAAGAAGTATATATTCGACCTCTCTTAATTAGTTGATTGAAAAATTTATTTTTATGTAGATATTGTCCCATCTATACAAAAATGTACAATATATTTAGATTATTCAATAATTATTAACGTTGTTCAACTCGAATCTACTAACTATGACATATATTACTTAAACTAATTAATAAAAATAGATAATAATAGTGAAATTAATTGTAACAACAATAACAATGACAATACGGCGCGGTAACCGGTCGGGTCGCGCAGCCGTCCGCGCCCGCGCCCGCGACCGCGCCCGCGCCCGCGCCCGCGCCCGCGCCTTCGCCCGCGTCCGTGCCCGCGCCCTCGCCCGCGTCCGCACCCGCGCCCGGTGCGCTCCCTACGTGCGGGCTTCATTAAATAACTTCATGGTTTGCGTGTGCGCGTCTGTACGTTGGGTGAATCTAATGAAATGTAAGTGGTAATAAATATGTTATTTCACTAATAAAAATAATTTCATGGCATTGTGTTTCTTTTTTTTTAACCCCTAATTAATGTTGTATAAATTAATAAAGAAGGGTTTCTTGCTGTGCCAATAAACTATATACATATTATCATTGAACATGCTTGGTCAGTGTTAACAAACGATACGCACTGAACTAATGGCAGTTACCGAGATGAAATATTTCTTGGCTGTAAGAATAGATGTTATAGTTGTTTTTGAAGACCTGGCCACGATGCGGGCTTTTTTTTTTTTTTTTCTTTCGGGGGGAAATCTTCGAAAGATACCCTGCTTTTGGGGGGAAATCAGGGTTATGTGAGATTTTTACTCACTAAAACCCCTTCGGTGCTCTGCATCAGTGCATTCGGAGAGGCTCTGGGATCTCGTATAGAACGCACCGGTGCCCCTCTTCACTTTGTGTTAACACATCTCTGAAGAGGGGCTTAACCCTCCTAGGCTGTCCCACACAGATTCGCATGTTGAGCGATAAGGGCGCCCACCCTCAAGGCCTGCGAAACTCCCCAGGCCCTTTTAGTCGCCTTCTACGACAGGCAGGGCTTACCTTAGTCCTATTCTCACTAGCCCGAGACTACAGGGCTGACGGGCTGGTTCATCCATTACCACCGTCCTGTCGTCTTCTCCGAGCGGAATCAATTCTCTCCCGATTCCGTTCGGCGGCCTCCTTCTGTACCATTACAGCTTCACAGAAGGAGACCAATGCTGCCCATGCACTTTTGCTCTTAATTGAAGCGGCTACTGTTATTGGCAGCGAAAGATCGTGTCCGATCCTGTTGACCAGGCTTTGTCGCTCGGACTCCCACGCAGGGCATTCAGCGAGCGTATACTGCGCGGTATCCTGGTCTCCGCCACAGTGGTGGCATTGCGTCGTCGTTTCGCGGCCGATCCTGTTTAGATACTCACCGAAACACCCGTGTCCGGTGAACACCTGAGTCAGTCTAAAGTGACGTGCGCCATTCCACCCGACCGAAGCCATACTTGGAAGCTTGGCAGCACCGCGCTTACGATGCGCTGCCGTGAGCTATGGGGTTCAGCGAGCCGCTCTCTCCAGACCTCTAGAGCACGCCTATGCTCCTGCCTACGCACTTCTGTCGCATCCAGGGGCTCGGCCTCACCGTGGCGATAACGGAGTCGGTTATAGACTCGCGCATCCATCCCTGCCAGAATGTCTAAGGGTGGAAACCGAGCCAGGATAGTGGCCGCCTCAAAGGATATCGTTCGGTATCCTCGCGCGATACGAATGGCCATCTTACGCTGTAGGCTGTTCACTTTGCCTCTACAACGCCGGCTACATGACAGCCGATGAGAGCATACAGGCGCTCCGTAAAGAGCCATCGATCGCACGACCCCCGAGTAGAGGCGGCGGACTCCTTCCCCGGGACCCCCAAGATTGGGCAGCAATCTATGTAGAGCACCTACTACCTTCTCAATCCTAGGGATCAGGCGGTTGAAGTGTTCTTCGAACCTCCATCGACTGTCTACAGTAAGACCGAGATATTTTATCATCGATCCCACCCCAATAGGCACGTCACCTACGCGAACCGAAAAACTGGGAGGTTCCCTTGTTTGAGGGAGCTTGTGAAACCATATCGCCTCGGTCTTATGAGGCGCTATCCGTAGACCCAGCTCATGGATTTTGTCCACAACGCATGCCACTCCAAGTTCGGCAAGCCGGATGGTGTCTTCAAAGCTGCCTCCTTTGGCCAATACTAAGGTGTCGTCCGCGTAACATACAACACACACTCCAGCCGGGAGATCGACTCTAAGGACGTCATCATATGCAATGTTCCATAATAGAGGACCTAATACAGAACCCTGTGGAACCCCGCAATTTACCTCTCTCCTATGAAGTACGGTATCCCGACCCACATATTGGACGCATCTGTCTTTTAAGTAGGCCCCGATAATGCGCTGTAAGTAGGGAGGCACGCGGTGGTACGCCAGCGCTTCCCTTATTACTCCCCATGGCAGTGATTTAAAGGCGTTGACTACATCAAGGCTAACTGCCAATGCCACACCACCTTGATCCACTGTCCGTTGCGACTGTTCCCAAATGCGGAGGATTGCATCCACGGTCGACCGTGCCCTTCGGAAACCAAACTGGCCATCCGACAGATCGGGGCCTTCTTGGTGGAGATGCAGGTTGATGCGATCGGCGATAATTCTTTCGAATAATTTACCGGCCTCATCTAACAGGCATATGGGTCGGAATGCAGAAGGAGTGTCTGCGGTCCTACCATCTTTCTTTAAGAGCACCATCCGTGCTTCCTTCCAGCTCTGAGGGAATACGCCGGCACTGAAGCAGCAGGTAAACAGCTCTCTCAGTCTCTCTCCTAATCCGGCTGCTATTGCTAGTACCCATGCGCGTCCGGGAATTCCGTCAGGACTGGTGTAGTATTTCGGGCTTTGAGACGCTTAATGGCTCGTCCCAACTCTTCGTTGGTCACACTCCATTCGTCGGACCAGACGAGCTGATCCGACGATTCCGTAAAAGCTGATACTGGATATTCCTGACTCATTGGGAAGAGAGTATCCATCACTGTTGTTATAAATAAAGGATCCAAGGTCTCTGTTAGTGGAGGAATCCAAGGTCTGAGTTTGCCCAATACCAACTTGTATGGGCGTCCCCACGGGTCCCTCTCCAGCTCTTCGAGTAGTTCGTTCCAAGACCGAGTTCTAGCCGATTTAATAGCCAGTTGGAGCGATTTAGTGGCGTCTCTGTACATCCTGTAGGCTCGAGTCGCTTCGTCCACTGTGGCCCGTCGTCTCCTTCGGGTTCTTGTGTACTGACATCGAGCGCGCAAACAAACCTCGCGCAGTCGCGCTATAGCTGGCGACCACCAGTAAGCCGCCTTCGACTTAATGAACTTTGTTCGGGGCATTGAGACATCACAAATATATGTCATCGATTCCCGAAACCAAGTCGCACCACTTACGGGATCGGACAAGATTCCGCCAGCTATGCTTTCTGGCCAAGCCACGACGATGGCTGCAGCTTCGAGCATATCTACGTCGAGCTTTTTGAGGGACCACCGCCGCAGTAGGCCGCTGTGGCCGCTGTGGTGGCGAGCAGTATCTTGCGAGGAGGCAAGCGCCACGTTAATCAAAATATAGCGGTGATCCGAAAGCGTGACCGCTTACTCCGCTACTTTCCAACCTGTCACCATACGCAAAGCAGAAGAGCTTGCCCATGATAGATCAACGATCGACTCTCCCTGCCATCGCACACAGGTGCTGACGGATCCCCAGTTTAGGAGCCGAAGGTCAAGCCCGGCCGCCCACATTTGTAAGGCCTCTGCCCTTCTGGTGTTCCGAGAGGATCCCCACACTTTGGAGTGTGCATTGAAATCACCCAGAACAAGAACCGGACGTGGTTGACATCTGCGAATGCATTTGTTTACGGAGTCCAAGTACCCCTCGTAGGCAGCTAGTGTGCAGTTGGGAGAGACATAGCAGCCCACAACCGCAAGAGGTCCCAATTCCACTGCAACAAAGCCTTGCCCTCTAAAAATTGAAAAACAGGGGGGGTCCCCCGTATTACCATTCCAATAGATAGCGACCTTGCCATCTTCGCTACCAAACCAGCGAGGATGGTCTGGCACACGGTAAAGTTCGGCCGTTACGGTCAAAGCTACCGACCACTCCGCGAGGGATTGCAGTAGCAGGTCCTGCGCCCCGCGGCAGTGATTCAGGTTAGCTTGGAGTATCTTTACTCTTCGCGTGAAGGTGACACTTCCATATCCTCCTGCGCACTTAGGAGTGGCTCAGGAGCGGAATCCTGCTTTCTCCCACTTCCTGTTCTCCTCCGTTTAGGCGCACAAGCCTTAGCCCTCAGACGGTGATTGGCTGGGCGTCCGAGATCCACGCACAGTGGACATTTCAGCACTCCGGTAGTACATTGACTAGCCCTATGGCCCGGCTCACTGCAAGCGTAGCATTGCGTGCTACGATCCTTTTCGTTAGGGCACCTATTACGAACGTGTTCCAATTCCAGACACCGGTAACACTGTAATGGTCGCTTCGCTAGAACCTCAATCCTTGCTAATGTCCACCCTACGGGGATACGCTTTGCTGTCGCCAGCTTTCGTACTGCGCTTACAGGACAACGTATCCAAGCAGATCCCATTCGCACAGGAGACCGGCGAATCTCGCCCACCTTAACATCAGCGAGTGAACAACCTCCCGCTTCCGCAACTGCATCTGCGACTTCCGCTGTGGTGACGGACTCATCCAAATCCATCACTCTTATTTCGCCCGTTTTCGAGGGTCGTGCTATGTGTACCTCGGTATCGGCCAGCGCTTCTTTCATTTTTCCAGCCAGCATATCAGCCTTGGATGCGCAGTCAGGGCCAGACACCTCTAATATTAATGCCCCCGTTACTGCCCTCCTTGGTCGAACGGTGTCTATACCACAGTCTGCCAACTTAACCTTCTGCTTTACCGTAGTCATGACCGCGGCATACGAGAGTTCTCCGTTCGCTGGTACAGTGACTGTAATGGCCGCTGCACGAGGAAGTCTACTCGGTTTTACCTTTTCGGTAGGTTTTGGAATCACCTTTCCAGCCTTCTTGACCGCTGAAACAACCTGTCCTGCCGCCACCCTACTAGCTTTGCGGCTCACTACAGCCGACCAGGTATCCGCTGCTGACCTGAGCTCCGCGACAATCGGCTCAGAAGCCAGAGCAGGTGCACGCGGTAACAAGGATGGATCAGTATCAGCCGCTATTGGCCTCTAACCATTTGTGAGCCTCGGATTGTTCGACAACCTTTGCCTTAGAGCTCTGTTAGGAAAAATCCTGGTCTCAAAGGCAGCTAGCTTTTCATCTACAAGACAACCTATTTGCAGCATGAGGCTTTCGTCTCTTCTCCTGGTCACGCCTTCCTTACTTAATGTACTTGGAACAGACGTAGCCTTTGTCTTCTTAGACTCCGTCGATCCACTTGTCTGCTTCCGGAGGAGTTTCATGTCTTCAGTCAGCTTGTCCAACTTGGTTGCAAGATTGTTTACGAGAGATCGTAGCTCTCCATTCTCCCTTTCAAGACTTACAACTTTGTGAATGCTTGCTGCTCTTCGCTTAAGTTCTCCTGCCGCCGCTTTTAGGTTGCGAACTCCCAATCTTAAGTGACGGACGTAATCGCCTTTAAGATTACGGGAAGCGTCGGCAACATTCCCTATTACCAAGAGGTACTGATCAATAAGCTCCTCCAGTTGGGTATCAGCATAGGACTGCATTTCCAAGGCCAAGTTTTCAACCTCTGGCAGATTAGTATTCGTCCCAGTTTTAGTTGATGGTGCAGCACCTTCGCTCTCTTCACTTTCAGAAGCAGTAGTCGCTTGGTACTTTGCGGCGATCTCCATGCATTGGCCTTTAGACCTTCTCTTCCGAGCGTTGCTTGAGACCTCGGAAGCTACCGAAGTTCGAGACGCAAGTGAGCCATCTGACTCGCATGCATCGCTATCCCCTGCCAAATTTTTTTGTGGGTCTAAGTGTATAGCGCACTTTCGCCGCCCACTTGGCCGACCCTTTTGTTCCCCCGAAACATCTCCGACTTGCCTAATTTTGTCCCCTGGTGGTATAGGAACTGCCCACGGTGCCGATATCTCACCAACTTGGGTTACGTTTTCTTCCCCATGCGTTACGCAAGCGTCCAGGTAAGGCCCGGGGTTTGACTTTCCCTCAGATTCTCCATTTTTTGGTTTTGCTTTATTTATTTTTTGTTCCCACGAAACTGGTATGAAATATTCATTTGCTCGGGCAGAGCATCCTTACCCAAACAACCCTACATACACCCAGGCGTCGGCAGGTACCTGGGGTGGATAACAGTAGAGATTGACAACCCCTCAACCATGCATCACCTCGCGCTGCTTCCGCCGCTTGTGATTGGGGTATTTTTTATAGAGGTTTTTTTTCCTCTTGGTTCAGCCAACTAAGGCAAGACCCGCGTTCTCGATAGGAGCCGCGAGACGTGACCACGACACTCCAACCGGGTTTACGGGTTCCACGCGCGTATCCGCGACGTGGCCGATGGTGGCAACAAGACAAAATCGAATCGCCCTCGCGGAGTCAGAGTTAGTGAACACCGCGCCCGCCCTTGCCTCTCCAATATGCCTTCTGCTGATCAGAGGGACACTCGGAGAGACGCCTTCTCGGCAAATTATTCGCTACCAGTCTGCAACCATAAAAGCCGCTGACTGGCCCCAGGATGCACCACGAGGAGGTTATCTGCCATAGCACCCCGGCCACGATGCGGCCTGCCCGTCGCGTGGCGCCAGGTACTTGGTGCACACGGCAACGCCCTCTTCGGCGTCTTCACATACAACATGTTAATTAACTTGCGCTTCTAACGAAATCATTCAGGATGACGATTATATTCCGCGTGGGGTCGAAGGAGGCGGCTGTTCTGGTTGTGAATAGTTCATATTTCAGATAATAGATGGCGTAATATTTTTTATACGATGATGTAAATGACGAGACGAGTTGGACGTTCACCTGATGATAAGTGATACTCACGCCCATAACAACATGGCGCTAGTTAGGATGTTGTACAATACACCACATTGCTCCAGTCGTCTTAGTCATAAGATGATCAGTCTCGTTACTCCAGTAAATACTCTAGCTACAACGCCCTTCAAACTGGAGGACAGTACTGTTTGTCGGCTGCAATAGGAGCTGCAGTGGTACCTATCTGGACGGTGTCTGGCTACAGAGACCTATCGCCAATAAATTATATTTATACATTTGATACGAACAAACACAATTGTGGTTGGTGGTTAGATTCTATCGAACTCGCGTGGCTAGCTACCACCCCCGTATTGTAAATCTGCTAACGTATATATTGAGCCCACACGGTCTCAATGTCACTTAACACCGGGTGAAGTCGAGGCCATATATTAGCACATCACAGAAAACAATAACTAAGGAGCAGCCAATTGAGCGATACTAAGCTGTCGCCCGACTGATAGAGCACTCAGTATATTTACTGCACACACGTCCCCACCACCACCTCCACCCACTCCTTGTTTCCGCTTAACTTCAATAAGCTACATTTTTCTCGAACAATGTATGAAAAGGTAGGCAATGCGCGCAGAACAAAGGGAACATTATTTATAACAAATGTGAAGAATTACTTGTGTACATTCCTAATGCAATAAATAAAGCGATCATTGTCGTCAAATATGGTGACGATGATGATTCTCTGTGTGTTGACGTCATGACGTCATTTTTGAAATGATGAACAGCAAAGTGTTGCAAACAGCTGCAGGTAGGAACGAACCGTCCGTTATTAAACATTTTGACAACAAAAATTTAATTTAAACCAATTAAATACTGTTCAAGAGATCGCGCTCTGGTGCATGGCATCCGGCAAACAGGCCGTGGATCCAGGTCCTCGCGCCCAGTGTTAGATAAGCTGTAATAGTCGAATGGCTTGCAGTGCTGACATCATCATGAATCGAGGCGTCCGGCAAATATACCTGGTGATACGGGAACAACATTAGACGTGGAAGCTGTTCCGTGATGATCGGAAGAGGCAACAATATCCGGAGAGCGGAATTACAGTATAAGGATAATACGTTTGTGTTCGAGTTGTTGATATTGAATATTTTTTTATTATTCAATTATGCAACGAGACGAGCGACACGTTCATCGGATGATAAGTGATACGCCCGCCCATAACAACGTGGCGCTTGTTAGGATGTTATACACTGCACCACATTGCGCTCCTCGTCTGGACAAAAATGTTGAGTCTCGTTAAATCAGTTATTACTCTAGCTACAACGCCTTCAAACCAGAACCTAATAATGTTCAGACATTACTGTTTGGCAACAAAAACAGGTGCTGTGCTGCTCTTATAAAGTGGGAATACAGCCTTGCTACCAATAAGTTTATGCTCAAGTACTATAGGTAAAGTAAGTACAGTCTAAGTGAATAATGTAATTGATTTCAATGTTTAAAGTGAAAGTCTGAGGCCTAGGCTAGAGCGAAACGTTAGCCTGCATTTAGGTGAAAGGCAACCCCTTTCAGTGCTAATGTTAGCTTCCATCTGCGTTGGAACTAGTACTTGTGCAAAGCTAGATTTAAGTGTTTGATCTTTAGGATGGATCATGGTGTTATTCCTCCTCAGTCGTCACTCACTACAACACGGGGTTCTCGCACTTTAAACAGAGCAATTGGAGATTTGTGGACAAAATTATTATTTATTTATTGTTGTTAGCATAAGATATGCTAGAGATTAGAGATCGCTCTGACAGACGCCAAGCAGCAATTAGAGGGGGTAACAGCTTCCCTGAGAACGGCGCTAGTGAGTGAGGAATCACACTGGCGAGGTTAGTAACGAGAGCGTCTGCTCTGCCACCTCGGGAGTCTTACCTTTGAACCCCGGCCTTACGTAGGCTCACGTAGAGACCGGACCGAGATACAATCTACTGGAGGAATCCGTCGACCCTGGCATTCTAGCGACGACATCGTGCGAAGGATCAAAACCTACGTCAACGTTATAGAAAAGGGCATAGGCGTCTCAGCAATCCTTAGAGCTAGAGGACAGAAGATAGTGGAAAGCTGCAGTGTTGAAGAGGAGAGATGTACTTTCAAGGAAGCATTATCGCAGGCAGACGACCTATTCACCAAACAACTGCATAACAAGCGATCAATGATCAAGTATATATATACGATACGATACAATCTTCGGATCCTGCGCTGGCTAACATGAAGCTAGAGCCTGCGGGGCTCGTTAAGGTTACTCAGATGCAAGGCGCGCGAGTCAACACTACTTGCCCCTCAGCACACCCAGTATACGGCCCCGGATGCTCAGTGTGGTAGCATGAGGAAGACTAGCTCGATTACGGGTGCAATATAGTTGAGACGGGCCCAGGGGCTCTCAACTCAGTTAAAGTCCTTCAGGCTAATTTAAATAGAGGATACGCGCGCACTAAAGATCGACTAGTTCATGCCATCAGAATCTGATTCCTGATCCTACTCTTAAAGGAGCCCTGTATGAGTAATAAAGCCATCTTTTATGTCCTAGTGACATCATTCAAAATGATTCAGGAACTGCTCCTGTCAAATCAGCGTTTGATGTGCTAGATAAATCGTATACGGTGATGAAAAATCGACACTAGACTACAAAAAATATCGTCCGCGATCCTGGAGACCGGCGACCTCCGTATAGTAACCACCAGCGCCTATCTCGAAGGAAACTGCCGTATAGAGGAAGACGTAAAAAAAAGGAAAATTTAAATGGAAATTATAGACAGTCTTAAAACAGGATAGTTACTGCTTGGAGGATATTTCAATGCCAAGAGTAAAGCAATCTCGGCCGACTTCCTGACTAAAACAGGGTGTATGGTCCTGAATTGCGGGGCCTCTCTGCCTACCTCACTGGGAACGAGGCGTGATGTACTGTATGTACGAGCACATGTATGTACGTAATTACGGAGACGTACCAACTTTCTGTGGGGTCAGGGGCGGCCGCGTGCTCTCTAGTCACGTAGGTGTAACTTTAGCATCCATTTGCATCCAAATGTCCAAAAACTGAAAGGTCGATCCTAACTTGGATGTTTTGTCGGGACATTGTCCTATCACCTACGAAGTCCTCCTGGTTCAGTTCAGTTTATTAAAACGGAGACCAACCACTAGGAGCTATATCACACGCAAAGGTTCTTGATCATTATCCGTCCATTAAAACGTCCTCAAAATGGAGCTCGAGAAATATTGCAATAGTTTATCAGTATACAAAATGGTGTATCTGTTATGTCTGCGGCTTCTGATCCTCACCATCTCGCTGAACAGCTTAACGCGATATTAGAGATTGTGTACAAGCAAGTCGTTTCCTCTTAACCAGGAAATTAACCCCTAAACCTGCCCCTCGATGGAACAAAAGCCTACAGAGCTTCAAATCCACACATCACACATTAAGAAGGCGAATACGACATGCTTACCCTATGAGAAGACCCTATGCTGTCGCTGGCTAGGTAGAGCGAGAGGGAGGCCAGAGCCAGGTCCACAGAGCAGTTTCAGTTGGCAATAACGAAGAGCTGGAAGGACTAGTGTATAAGGCTGATAAGGAGAGCTTTCGGGGAAGCACATATCATGGCATTAAATACAACGGGAAGCATTGTATGGACGAAGTACTCAGAGATTCAACATCAGACAAAATGCTACTCCAGGAGGAAACGGCCGACCTGCCGGCTAGAACCTTCTTTCTGCTGGAAGTCGTTGCGACTGCCAACGATCACCACAGCACAATTAGACAAAGAGGTCATTAGATCGGAGGTTGTTTAAAGACCAGAATGCCTGTCTACAATTAAAATGTTTCATTAATGTGCGTTGACACACACGCACGCACGCACGCACGTACGCAAGTACGCACGCATGCACGCACGAAAGCACTAACACAAGCACGCACGCACGCACGTATGCACGCATGCACGTACGCACGCACATACGCATGTACGCACGTACGCTAGCACGCTCCCCCGCATGCACAATGCACGCATGCACGCACGTACACAAGCACGCACGCATGCACACACGCACGCATGCACGCAAGTACGCAAGCACGCACGTACGTACGCACGCACGTATGTACGCACGCACGTACGCACACACGCATCCACGCCCGCACACGCCCACGCACGCACAAAAGCAAGAACGCATGCACGCACGCACCGATGCACGCACGAAAGCAAGAACGCAAGCACGTACGCAGACACGCACACTCGCAACCACGCATGCACACACGCACGCATGCACATTCGCACGAAAGCACTAACGCAAGCACGCACGCAAACACCCTTACGCACTCACGACCGCACGCACGCACGCAAACACGCACGCACGAATGCACGCACGCACGCGATCACGCACTTACACATGCACCCACGCGCACAGGCACGCATACACGCACCCACGCCCGCACGCACGCACCTACGTCCGCACGCACACACGCATACACACTGATACACACGGGCCCAGCGGTTTTAATGAAATACGTTGAGATTACTCGTTCCCCGGCGCGCAGCAGTGCGCGCGCAGCTCGGCTCCTGGCGGCGCGGTGCGGCGGCGCGGTGCGGCGGCGCGGTGCGGCGGCGCTTTGTTCAGTTGTCGTTTTGGACTCACTGTAAGCTTAAGTCAATATGAAAGCAATGTCAACCAGGTGCTCAATACATTTTCTTGTTATAAGGTAATATAAAAAAACTAACTTAAACATTATGCTGGAGCTCGTTGATGGTCAAGAGGTGATGTGTTTGTGATCGTCGAGGTGTCAGGTGTGTGTCGGGGGTGTGTCGGGGTTGGTGAGGGGGTGCGGCGTAGGGCGGGCGCCGCCCCCGAGTCCGCTTTCGAGGAGTCGCAGCCGAGCTATGAGCCGAGCTTAGCTCGGCTAGCACCACAGAAGTGGAACCTTGCCATAAGAACCCGACATTTTGTAATTTTATGCAAATACACAAACAATATTATCTTTCTTTTTTGTTATACTAATAAAAATTGTTTATATTTAATTTATCCATATACAATAAATAACTGGTGGTATCGATCTGGTAGGTCTCCGTTGCAGGAGACCCTCCAGAGGTAGGCTTCACCGAAGCGCCTATTGCAACCGACAAATATTTATGTACAACCATTACTGTGTTCCGGATTGAAGGGCGCTGTAGCTAGTGTAACTGGGCTAACGAGACTCAATATATTGCTTCTCAGGCGACGAGCACCATGTTGTTATGTGCGAGCGTATCACTTACCATCAGGTGAACGTCCCGCTCGTCTCGTCGCTTTTTTGAAATGAAAAATTAACCTGTGCCTATTTTACATTCGTGACTAATGAGGTTTGACCTCGATTTCACATGAATTTAAGTGATAACACTCACCAACATCAATTGACAGTGCTTGCTCAGAACACTCTGATTGCCGAGTGTTAGGGTGAAAATTTATAGCACGAGGGTGGGAGGTAACCATGCCAACCTCACTGGAACCGAATCAGATATCTCTGTGAGGAAACAGTCGCTGCCTCACTATAATGATGCGCTGAATAACATATCTATGAAGTGTTAATTAATTATTGGCCGAACCGATGTGTTGTAGTAAAGGAGGACAGGAGCCCCTGAACTGGTTTCCGCCTTGTTCACGGTGAGCTCAGAGCGAGGGTTATTTCGAATCGGCCGCTCCAGGCTCAGTGAGCTGACCTCTGTGAGCTAATGTGCTCTGAACGCGGCAAAACGACGGAAGAAGAGCCTACTTCCTTCTTTTATGGAGTGGTACATAGAATAAGATAATTGGGAGCAGTTTTACAGATCTCCATGAAGTTCCCCAATTTCACAGCGACACATTAACACCGTATTAAAGTTTACTAAGTGGGGTGTACGTTTATGTCTGTGTATGTGCGTGTGTGAATAAGAAACCTTGAATATTTTTGCAAGTAATTTACGATATCATAACATTTTTTAATAATTGGAAAGTTTAAGTGCAAATCATGTATAATTGCGTTAGTCCATTGGTAAAGCGAATAAAGCGTGTCCTATACGATCATTGGTTTTCTAAACTGCGGTTTAATGCAATTATCTGGAGCCCTCCTCCGGCCGGCCGGCCGCCCGCGCGCGCCCGCCGGCCGGCCAGTCGGCCCGCGGACGGCACCGCGGACGGTCGTGTGTGTTGCCTCGCTCGAGCTTAGTCCCGCGCGAATCGTGTATCAAGTTTTTAGTGTCACTGCAGCCGCGTGCTAGCTCGCGGGCAGAGCGCCCCGGGTGCGAGCGGGCGGGCGTGCGGCGTGCGGCGTGCGGCGCGTGCGCGCGGCGGGGTACAGGTGAGCGCGCCCGCACCACTGCTTCTGAATAGTTTGTCGAGCCGGAGAATGTAGGCGAGCGGCGGCGTACTGCAGCGGCAGCGGCGGCGGACGGCGGACCTCCTTGTTTACAAACTTTTTCAAGGACGCGCCTAAATTATTTTGACTCGTGTACATTTTTGTGTATTCATTTCCTATTAGCATTTCTATTTCTTTATTCATTTCTAATTTAAATGTAACAAATTTCTTCATTATCAAATGTGACAAATATATCAATTAAAAAAAACGAATAAATTACAAACGAAGACTATTTTTATTATCAAAGAATTCAGTCAAGCCGTAGTAGTTTTTAAGGTCCTGCCATTTCCGAAGTTTTGTTTTATCATTGTAGTTGTTAATGGAGTAGATATCCTATTGTATATTTTGTTTACATAACTAAACATCTATTTCATTATCGCACGTTTATCAGTATTGGGTAAGTATTTAGCAAATGTATAAATAATTATAAACAATAAAAGGAAATCATAAATGAAGCCCGTGTGCATCGACGGAAGGCAACTTACCGAAATGATGCTGATGAAAGACGTGTAGCTGTCCGGTGCCGGTGCAACGCGCAACAGATGCACATAACTAAATTATTATTTATTACATCTCGTAGCATTAAATAGTGATTTGTTCAGGAAGCCGGCACGCCGTCCTGATAAGCCATGAAATGAGCGTACCTTTCATTAAGTCGTTACTATGGTCGGGTTTGAAGGGCGCTGTAAGAAGTAAAATTACTGGCGTAATAACACTTAACATGTCACGTGTAAAGGCGACGAGGGCAATGTATATAATCCCAACTGTGATCACATTGTTGTGGGCGGATGTACACCGGTAGTGTGACTATGAACATTACGGTCCTTCTTCGATGAGAATGTTCAACAGTTGCGGCGACGCAGGTGCGAGCGCCCTTGCAACGCGCAGGTTCCAGGTTTGTCTGGGAGCCACGCGTTGCAGTCGGTGGTGCAGCCATTCCGAACTGGCTACCACCGCGGCTGGCTACCACACTCATGTTGTTAATGTGTCGGTGTAACAGGGCCGCAGTGTCAGGCGGGACGGCCACCGACTTTGATATACGGAACCCAGCCGTTGCGTCGGTGCAACTTGCATACTTCGTTCTGAACGGGAAATGGTAGCGTTTGTTAAAACTATAAGTTGCAAATAAACAATCCCCCAAGTTATTTATCTACACTGCGATATGTTATTGATACGGCGACGGCTTGTTTTTCATACTTGCTTTTTTCAACTCCAGTTTGTTTTTTATGAGACTTGAAGTAAACTAAAGTTTTGTGTACATGGAGGCTAACCTGCCACCCTTAAGGGAGGAAACTCCATTATAATAATATTTATCATAAAACATGTGCGGCTATCGCCCTTGGCGTCACGTACGAAAACTTTAGACAGTGTTATTTGTTTTATTTGAATGCAGTTAGAGTGCGCGCGCGCATTCATTTTTGAAGTAACATTTTCATTTGAAGTGATCGCGTTCGTTTAATTAACTGCAGAAGAAAGCGTTTACTTTAGAAAAACTTAACTCGTGCCGTGACCGCGCACGGTGCCGGAACCGGAACCGGTTCAAGTTAAACGAAGATGCAACTGTAAACTATCGCTCGTTACTTGCAAAACTGTCTTAATAAAAAATATAACCCTATTATGTAAACAAACAAACAAACAACTATATAGATAACGCGCTAAACACCTGTTTGTGGTTACAGTGTGCTCATTGTTTTAAGTTCTTTTTGTTATATAAAAGATAACTTATTAGTTGATAGCACGTGCAGGTGCACATGCACGTGTACACACGTAAGTAAATCTGTTAAAGTGTTTTAAAACAAAACACATTCATTGATGGTAGTGTTTACTGTTTAGGTGGGTACCACAGCAGCGCTGAATTCTGTCGCCTCTTTGGCGGTGTGCTAACACTGTTGTGTTTCGGTTTGAAGGGCGCTGTAGGTAGTGAAACTACTGGGGTAATAAGGCTGTCTTAACATGCCATCTCCCAAAGCGACAAGCACAATGTGGTGCTGTATGTAACATCGTAACTAGCGTCACGTTATGGGTAGACCTATCACTTACCATCAGGTGAATGTCCAGTTCGTCTCCTCACTTAATTGTATAAAAATCTATCCTCTACAATGAGTGTTCGCGAGGCAGATAATGCAAGAGATATATTGAAATCGCTGTAGTAATGTAACTTGCTTGGCGCATATAACTTTTGCGTTTTGACGTCGCCGCGTTTGTGCCGTCGCCGCGTTTGTGCCGTCGCCGCGTTTGTGCCGTCGCCGCGTTTGTGACGTCGCCGCGTTTGTGACGTCGCCGCGTTTGTGACGTCGTCGCGTTTGTGCCGTCGCCGCGTTTGTGCCGTCGCCACGTTTGTGCCGTCGCCGCGTTTGAGACGTCACCGCGTTTGTGCCGTCGCCGCGTTTGTCACGTCGCCGTGTTAGTGCCGCCGCCGCGTTTGTGACGTCGTCGCGTTTGTGACGTCGCCGCGTTTGTGACGTCACCGTGTTAGTGACGTCGCCGCGTTTGTGCCATCGCCGCGTTAGTGCCGCCGCCGCGTTTGTGACGTCGTCGCGTTTATGACGTCGCCGCGTTTGTGACGTCGCCGCGTTTGTGACGTCACCGTGTTAGTGACGTCGCCGCGTTTGTGACGTCGTCGCGTTTGTGCCGCCGCCGCGTTTGTGACGTCACCGTGTTAGTGACGTCGCCGCGTTTGTGCCGTCGCCGCGTTTGTGACGTCGCCGCGTTTGTGACGTCGCCGCGTTTGTGCCGCCGCCGCGTTTGTGACGTCGCCGCGTTTGTGCCGCCGCCGCGTTTGTGACGTCGTCGCGTTTGTGACGTCGTCGCGTTTGTGACGTCGCCGCGTTTGTGACGTCGCCGCGTTTGTGACGTCGTCGCGTTTGTGACGTCGCCGCGTTTGTGACGTCACCGCGTTAGCGACGTCGCCGCGTTTGTGCCGCGGTGTCGCACTCGAACACTGGGGCGAGGGCGGCGGCACGGTTTTTGGGCGGGGGTGTTTGTTTTGTGAGGAGCTGGCATTCTTAAACGTGCGATTTAACAGTACTGTATGCGGAAACAAGAAATAGAAGAAACAACATAACAAAGTATCACTGGTGTTTCGTGGCGGGGGGCGGCGGGCAGGGGGCACTTTATTCCAAAGACCGTCCAGACCGGACCAGATAATCGACATCGCTTTTGTAAATCCTTCGTAAAACACCAACATGATTTATAAAAACTTTGCAGTGACTTATTTACTGTAAAGCGGTGAAACTCTGCAATGTTCCTCATCATGAAGTCCGTGCCTGTTCCTTAATAATCTTTAAGAAGAGAGCAAAGGAGCTAGACAAGTCTCCCTCTAAGTCGGTTGCTTGATGCCGAGGGTCGTGGCTGCACATCGGTAACATTTCCTTAACAATGTTACGCCAGTTAGATCTACTTGAAGCTTTCTGTGTAGTATTTTGTATAGGTGTTTCTATGGCCTCTGTCACCTGGTCAATCCAACGTTTCGGGCTCTGTGCACGCTGGAGACGAGCACCACAGGACTAAGGTGTTAAGATCTGAATATGTCCAGCGGTGGGCGTCAATCGGCTGACGGTGATATTGATATAGATGAATGAGCGAACAGACTTATTTCCTGCAGGCGTAGCCTGTTTATTTAATTTACATTTTTGAGGTATATAAGAGTTGATACGCTCTAGTGGTGGAGTTTAGTGACCCGGGTAACTTGTACCTAAGTTATACCCTGTTACATACATACAATGTAATAAAAATTTCATTAGAAATGGTCAAGTTGTTCAGTACACAATCCAGAACATACAGACAGACGAGAATAGTAAGTATATTACGAGAAGGTTAGTGTGGTTTGTTTGTGTAGATGTAAGGGTTGCGTGCGCACGCCGGAGCACACGGCGCGTGCGCGTGCGCGTGCGCGTGCCCGTGCAATCGGTGACCCTAATCTTGAAGCATGACATGAAAGTGAAATCAGCCCGGCGCTGACGGCACTTTTTTCGCCTGGTCTATATTTAACGTATGCATATTCACCATCTCAGAGTAACTTGGTGGAGCAGACGTACCACTTTATTTATTATACTTTATTCGAAGAGCGTGTCCATGTTCGACAAGGAGGCGGTGTTCAATGCCTGGTTAAAGCAAAGCGCAGCTCTCTGTTGCCGGGCACCGTCCAGGCAGGTATCAGCGCAGTTCCTTTTCTAATGCTAAGGAGTAATTTGTGAATATTATCTAGTTCCGGTTTGAAGGACGCCCTAGCTAGTGAAATGCCAGCGCTAATGGGACTCACCCTAACTACATAATAACTACATTGTTATGGGCGCGTGTACAATTTTCCATGCGATACCATAAGTAAGTATGACGTACTCCTACCAACTTCGCCACATGTAAGCAGTAAGCATTGACTACCGTCCGTCGCACCTCTCCGCGGATCACTATTCACCGCAACTTGATATTCTTTAATGCACGAGTACAGCAAAGTTGTTTGTAGCGCCTTCTCTTCAAAAGGTGAAGGTCTACGACAGCGCGCTCCGCCAGGTCCGTGCTCGACTCCTGGATCGGTCGCGGCGCAGCTTTGTGTACGCACATATTTTAAGATACAATAACAATAGCTCTGATATAATGTTAATTTTTTAACTACAACATGTTGACGGATTTCACTTAAAGTTAAGTGCTTAATTTGAGATGACACGACGTAGGTGAAGCTCGCTTAGAATGCTCGCATATGGATAGTACTGGTGGTAGTCCTCTGTTGACGGAGACCTTCTAGGTAGGTATTAACGCAGCGCCTGTTGCAGCGAACGAACAGCAGTGTGCATACATTACTTTGTTCCGGTTTGAAGGACGCGGTAACTAGTGTAATTACTGGGGTAACGATACTTAAAATGTTATGATGTCTCAAGACCACAAGCAATGTGGTGCAGTGTATAACATATTAACTAACGCCACGGTGTTATAGGCAGACGTATCACTTATCATTAGGTGAACGTCCCGCTCGCCTCGTCGCTTTGTTAGGTAAAAAAGAAGTGAGAGCAACCCGTGCGGAAATCGTAAGAGTAGGCCCTTGTCCAGCGGTGGACGTGTAACGAGTGGACTGATGACGATGAGATAACTTAACAGAAACATGTGTTTGTTACGTAAATAAATTGCATAGATGATGTTTTCGTGTGAGCCAGCGGTACATGGCGCGTGTGCGCGTGCGTATGTGTATCCGTGCGCATGCGCGTGTAAGGTGAGCCGTCGCGGTGTGTTCACGGGCGGCGTGCGTTCCGCGGTTCGATTCCGCGCACCGTTACGTGCAATTAGCGGCGGCGCGTGGCTGTGGCGGCGGCGCGCGCGCATCACTCCAGCAATGAAACGTTTTTTTGTGATTTGTTGGTATTATTGCATATTTTCCTAGTGTTTGGACTTTTCGAGGACTTTTACAGTTTCATAGAGCTCGCGAATTAGGAATCCGCGAGTGAATAATTTCTATTTGCCGTTTTAAGATTTAACTTTAATATTACTATTGCACTATTGACATGGGACAACTATATAGAAAGTAAGTGATAGATCCCTTAGCTAACTAACTACCTGCCAGCTGCAGGTCGCCACAACACATAAGTGGTGTTAGAGAGAATGCAGAAAAAATAGAGGTAGGTAAGAAATCTTTAATGTTAAAAATAAACCTATAATATGTAGAGGGACAGAGCGCCCCATGTAATGTTAGGCATGTGAGGCTACTGCCATATTCTAGCTGATCGTAACGCGACCAGTTCCCCGCCCCCTGCCCCACGCCGCCGCTTGGCTGGCCGGAACATGGATTTGAAATTTTCCGCTCGGGGCAGAAATTTTGTAAAATCCATTCTTAGCTGACCTCTAAACAGCAGAAGCAATATCTCTAATAAATCTTGTGTGTGTGAGCATCTAGTAGTTTCAGAAATGTCATGATGGATCAATGGATCTCCGGGTATCTCATATACATATTTATATTTATTTATCCTTCATTGTACACCAGCTACAAGATATGGAATACATTATATATATATATATATATATATATATATATATAAATAAATGTACAATGGGCGGTCTTATTGCTCAAAATGCAATTTCTTCCAGCCAACCCATTGGCAAGGAAGTCGTGAGCTAAAAGCAAAGATAAGATACGTGGTGCACTAAATTATTAGAAACTAAAACGCTTGGTGACAGATGCAAGCAATAGCACAATTATATTTCCAAAACGAAAAAGACAGATAGATTTAAAGATGTGGTAAACCACGCTTCTGTTCCCAGCTCTTAGAAGTAAATTTGAATGATTTTAAAATCTTCATCGTCGCGAGATTTTCATTTCCGTAATCCACGCACTGAAAACAGAATACGTGTAACGTACATCCGCAGTGCATCTGTTGTTTCTAGATATACTAGAATGAATCTAGGTTATACTGCAACGTCTAGATGATCGAGTTAATGTGGCCAATTAAAATGCTCCAGCCACCACTGCACTACACCCGAGTACAGTAATTAATGTTTTATAAATAATAAGCTTTCTTTTGATGTTCAGGAGAAATCTTCTAAAGATATACCTCTGTTACGCAGTCAGGGTTGCCTAGGATTTTCATCTACTAAAACCCTATGTGTCTTTGATTAGCTTAGAAGGTTTTGGATTTCCTGCTGAAGGTACCGGTGTCGCTGCGATTGTATGTATAAGCATAATCATGTCGGAGAAAGAGGTAAGGCCCTCTGCAGCATTCCGACGATGCTCAAACAAAAATTAGATAATTCATATTTGCCGTCCCGCTGGGATTTCCACAATGGCATAATGAATGTCATCTCGTCGCTCAATAAGCGAACTCCAGGACCTTCAAGACTAATAAATCTGAACACTCTGTTAGTCGTCTGCTACAAAAGGCAGAGCTAACCTCAAGCCTCCCTGTACTCCGAGTCCGACACTACTGCAATGGAGGGATCCGCCTGTCAATGTGGCGTCAGTTAGGATGTTGATACAGCACCACATTGCTTAAGACTGATTGATACGTAATGTATTATCTTCGCCTCAATAATTTCACTAGCTACAGCGCCTTTTAAATAGAAACACGGTAGTGTGTACACATTACTGCGCGTGCGCTGCGGCGCTATGTACCGGGGTTTTTACTATCAACAATTAGTTTACAATTACGTTTTATTTGTGCTATTACTGGAGCTTCCAAGGAGGATTCTAAAATTAAAAATTTTAGTGGATGAAAGAAATATATATATACAGTATACATGTCCTAGGCTGGGAAGCCCCCTCTCCCTCCACAATGTGGACCGATAATCTGGTGAAGGTCGCAGGAAACCGCTAGATGCGAGCACTGCAGGACTAATCAGTGGGAACATCTTTGTAGAAGGCTTATGTCCAGCATTGAATGTGTTTCATCTGAAGATGGTGATGAGCCATAAGGTCATAGTATGATATAAGGAATGCTACAGTATTCATAGATCCATTCGCCGGTATGATCCAATTGTAAAGCGGGTACATAAACGACAGGTAAACAGATAAGGTAAACTGGCGGAACTGGTCCGCGCGCCCACTTCCAAATTCCAATAAACGCGTGAGCTCGCTCCGAAGGAACTGGAAACTGTTACACTGCAGCAGCGCGGAGCTGGTGTGCAATGTTCTAATGAATTTGTTACGCCATTTCATTTGAAACACGCTTGCGATTTGAATTTGTGTAATATACTGTACTGCACTCCAATGCATGCACTGCACTGCATGCAATGCGATGCGATGCTATGCTATGGACGGACAACGAAATTGGGACGTGCAGTCTGGTTTGCTTGTTAACTGTTCGCATCGAATATATACACAAGGTTACGACATAAGTGTAGCGTTAGTGATAAGCTTGCAGTGTCAGGATCATCATCTGCCGATAGACGTCCACTGCTGGACGTAGGCCTCACCAAAATCCCCACTCCACGTCAATCGGTTCCGCAGTTTACCTGTAAGATATTATACAGCATCCAAGTTTTTAAAGGATTTCCAAAGTATATCTGTAATGACATTCCAAAGACACGGTTTAATTTGTATGTCGTTTGTATGGATATTCCGCTTCAGGCAAGCTCGTGAGGAAACGTGTACATTTTTTTTTGTTGTTTAACGTGGGGGAAATGCCTACGCATACTCGTCCTCGCGGTGGCGAGGACGGGTTATGTCGGACTTGCACCGACTAAAATCCCCACGATGTTCCACCTCATCGCCTGATGGCAGGGTCACGGGAACGCGGGTGCGCATTCAACGGCGACTCTGCCAGCGCTGGCCGCTTGCGCGGCTCCACCTAGGGAGGGAGGGATAAACCCTCCCTTTCCAGGGCACGCTGGAACATGCAGCGCGCCCTCTCCTCGGCCTGCTGCAGTCGCGCGGGCGACGGATTGCCCCGAACCCGCCGCCCAGAGGCCATGGGAGCCACTGGAGAAAACCTCTTCCGACTCCCTGCGGCGGAGAGATGCTGGCCCGCCGCTACCCATCAACGGCCGCGGAAATAGGGAGAACAGCGCTTCTCAATACCGACACTCTTCCCCCGCGGCCCCACCGCCGCCGCATCACCGGTGCGACACCGGTTGGCCGCAGAGGATACTCCCTCCGCGACCCCACCTCGGCTGCAAGGGTCGGTATAAAACCGCCCTTGCAGCCTGACCGCATAGGGCAGCATAAATCCGCTCTGGTGAGCTCCAGGTATCCAACCGGTACTCGAACCAGGAGCGGCTGCCTCGGGCCGGTACTTCGACGCGGGTGGGCCGGGTGGGTTCGACTTAGCTTCACCGTGTGTCGGCCCACGGTTACTAAGCCCCTCCGCCACGACAAGGCGATAACCCGTTGGAGGGAGGAGGGAACATGTACCTAACCTAACCTAACACCGTGCGTGGTGGTAAGCGACACACCCGCCTGTAAAATCTCCGCCCCGTATCCGCCGGAAGACATTACTTTGGTAAACCGTCCTGCCGTCCCTCCTGTCCTCTGCTCCTACTCGGATGTAATCCCGCGCACGGTCTGTTTATCTTATACGTATCTTTGATGTTTTCCTCCAGTCCGCTTTACTCTATTGTAATCAATATTAATTAAATTAGGGCTGCTGGAGTCCTCATTTCACTCACATGGTTAATTTTTCAGAGTAAGAACTGACTCAAAAAATCCTAGGCGCGGAGACGGGCGTCGTGGAGGATAAGTGGCTTCGATTCTTGTGAGGGGAGACAGAGTGCCGGCCAGTAATTTCATAAGCTACTTGTTGTTCTTCTTATCGTGTGCCTCGTCATGCGTGTAAGTTGGCTGTTGACTCTAAGAGTTGTCGGATTTCCGAGTGCAAAGATCATGCCGGTTCACTCCCGCACGTTTCCTAATCACGACTCCTTCCACCTGTCAGGACGTATTTTGCTTGATATCTATTTCTTGTTCTTGTTGTCATTGGTTACAGTTCTCTTCAAATAGGAACAAAATAATATTTATTAAGCTGCAGTAACAGATGCTGCAAAGTACCAAGCTATCGGTGCTTCCTCCGGTAACTGACGTACCCTGGTCTGCTTCAGCGGTAGGTCTTTATTATCGGAGACCGTCTCAGTAGGTACAAAACAGTTTCTATTTCTGCCACTAAACTATTGTGTAAACATTATCGTGTTCCGGTTTGTAGGGCGTTGTAGTTAAGAAAATTACTATACATGTGTTACAAGGGGTGAGCACAATGTGTTGCAATGTTTATAACATCATAGCTAGCGCCACGTTGCTTAACAGATGTATCACTTACCATCAGGTGAACGTCGCGCTCATCTCGTTGCTGCATTGAACAAAAGAGAAACAACCAATGTTTTTTATTTCATTTCACACGACACGTGTAGTTAAATGTTAATGTAACTATAAATGAAACAAAACGCGCGCCTCTCCAGGGTTAACTGTGCGCGAACCAGAGGGATGCTGCGTCGCGGCGGCGTGCGCCCGCGCGGGAACACCTCGCTCACTGTTCACGTTCCTTCTCAACGCAAACGCGTGTAAAAGGATTTTAAAACGTGAACAATTTCTTTTATGCAAAAGTAACTTGTTTTTAATGTATATACATTTTAAAATAAAAAAAAAACTAAATAGAAACACGAGTGAAGTCTGGTAACACCACTAATTAGTGTCGCGGAGAACCCCGCGGAATAATGTAGAGCGATTGTTTTAATAATTACAAAACGTTGAAAGCTCACAGTTAGTGAACAATGGTGCCGGTGGTGGCCGGTTGGTGCACCATTTGTTAACATCTTTATTTGTTGACGTTTTTGTTCGTTCAACGTCTTTGCCCCACCACTGTACAGAAATCGTATTTGTAAGAGAATTATGGACAGAGCTGTTGTTTGCACCTGGACGGGCGCGCTCCTCCTGCAGCCCGTGTCGCTTAAAGTTAACTCACGTAAAGTTGAGGTCAAGTATAGTCACGGTGTCGCTGTAGGAAATAGATCTTATATGAATCCCGGCAGATGTATTGGTTAGATTTTTAAAAACACCGATTCCGATGAAGTGTGTCGATGCTCTCGATATATAATATAATTCATTAAATAATCGATTGCGTAACGGTGAATCGATGTCGAATCGTTTAAACGCTTTCGGAACTGGGCATCGAGAGTTGTCGTGTGCGCGCGCACGCGAGCCGCCAGACCACACTTATGGGATGCTGTTGCGCAAGCCATGGGCTTTATGGAGAACTGTTGCGTGGATGTCATTCCAAACGCTCGTAATTCTCACCAGGAAATTAGGCGTATGATGACGCAACACAAAACAACAAAGAACTAGTTCACAATTTCACACGAACATTTACTATATAAATTTTATTATTATCTGGTGGTAGACCTCTGTTGCCGGAGGCGGACTAGGTACCATAGCGACTCCTGGTGCAGCCGCCAGACAATAGTATTACAACTAATGAAATAGTTGAGGTAAGAAAGGCTTCACATGTTATGTCTCAAGGCGACCAGTACAAGGTGGTGCTGTGTGTACCTCACCTGGCGCCGCGTCACCATCAAGTGAACGTTCAGAATAAATATAATATTTATTGCAATGGCTGATAGAAATCCCGATCCCGCTCTATCAAATAATGTTACGGTATATTGTTTACTATTCGATGAAATATTTTTTTCATTAATACACGAAAAAAGATTTTATTATTTATATAAGGAGGAGCGCTGGACTGGAGGAGGTCCGCAGAGGTTCCGTCGCCGGCGCGGCACACTGTACGACGCCGGCCGACACCGGCTGACACCGGCCGACACCGGCCCGTCCTTGTCCGTTACTTTCCCCCAGCCGCAGTTTCTCTGTCTCTTTATATTCTCGGTCTTGTGTCAGTCGCGTTCAATGGAACAAGTTCACGCCAGGACCGCCAAGTACATGGGCTGATAGTACTGTTTCCATTTAACCTTACACCCAAACAAGAGGTGTTACAGGTTTAACACGTCTGTTCGTGATTCGGGAAACCGGTGGACGCAGGCAGCGCATGACCGATCGGTGTGGAGATGTTTGAGGGATGCCTGTGTTCTGCTGTGGGCATTCATAGGGTGATAACGATGATAAACTAGAGGTTCCTGGTCTAAATCCATATGTACTGGAGTTTGCTGGTAGGGTTTTTTTAATCCCTATTCTTAAAATATCCTCACTATAAATATGCAGCCATTACGGCATCGCGGTGTTGAAGCTGTCTCGATGTGAGAGCTGGATATTCTGCACGAAGGTGCTATACCATCACATAGAGGTCAAGTGCTCTTTGCGATTTTTTTAAATATTATTTATATGAGCATTTCATCAATTCAATGCTTGCCTTATAATTTTTTTAGGTGTTTAAAAAATGTATTATATGTGTGTATATAAATATATATAAATAAATAAATATATATATACATATATAAATATATATAGGGTGGCGCATAAATAACCTTATAAAAAGTACCTTATTACCTGTGTTATAAGGTACTTTTTATAAGGTTATGTTTGCGCCATCCTATATATGCCGGATCGTAGTCATAAGTTGAATATGTTGAATGATGTTGAATGATGTTGAACAGACGCCGGTTATCAGAGTCCGCGGCCTCGGCGCACAATGGCTGGGCTGAGGTCAATCTGGTCACAATGGACAATTGCGCTCCCGTACTGTTGGCGACGGCACCGATCTATTTTCGTATCAGCCAGAGAAACATCTAGAACGTTTCTTAATTATAACAACATTATTTATTTTATCACCACACGTACACACGTACACACGTACACACGTACACACGTACACACACGTACACACACGTACACACACGTACACACACGTACACACACGTACACACACGTACACACACGTACACACACGTACACACACGTACACACACGTACACACACGTACACACACGTACACACACGTACACACACGTACACACACACGTACACACACACGTACACACACACGTACACACACACGTACACACACACGTACACACACACGTACACACACACACACGTACACACACACGTACACACACACACACACACACGTACACACACACACACACACACACACGTACACACACACACACACACACACACACACACACACACACACACACGCACACACACACGCACACACACGCACACACGCACGCACACGCACACACACACGCACACACACGCACACACACGCACACGCGCACACGCGCACGCGCACACGCGCACGCGCACACGCGCACGCGCACACCCACACGCACACGCACACGCACACGCACACGCACACACACACACACACACACACACACACACACACACACACATATATATATATAGAGAGAGAGAGAGAGAGAGAGAGAGCGTGCGTGGCTGTGATTAGTATCAACTATTTTTTGGGTTAAAGAATTCAGAAAATGAGGATCCGTTTGTACGGTAGTATTTAGAGACTGTAATTATTATATAGTGTGTCATCATCATCGTCAGCCTTTCTCAATCCAGTGCCCACCAATATAGTGTGTACTAGACAATAACTGGTATGGTTGTGTCGTGTCGTGTCGTGTCCGGGGTCAGTCGGTGGTCGGATGCAGGTTCGCAACGCTCGCAACGCGCGCCCGGCGACAGCCGTGCGGATGAAAAGTCAGGGTCGGCGCGCGGGCCTCAGCTCTCATGACGAAGGGCACAGAGCCTACTGCTGCCATGTGACTGTCCACAGCCGTCTCGCACAGTGTTGCTATTAAAAATTTAATAAAAATTGTTATTAACGCGCATTATCAATATATAAATTGTTAGTAATCGACTATAGCAGTTTCAAAAGGAGACGGCTCAGCCAATGCCGACGGGGACGGTAATTCCGAACGGAGCTGGTTGTATGCCTCTTCAGGTGTTGTGCAGAAGGTTTAAAGCGGTGGTCTAGCTGTCAAAAAACTACCGGCGCAAACTTCATCATAATTAAAAAGGTTTCTTCATAATTATATAAATGTTTACATTGCACTTGTTTTCGGGACTAAAGTAGGTTTAATAAAATTATCTAATGAGTGGGGGGTGGGTGACCCGCCGGTACAGCTTTACGGACCATCGGCTTACCGGACGCACTTGGTGTCTCTCAGATCGAGGCCATCCTTTAGACCAGGTTTATTGTATGTTAGCTACAACTTTTTTTTTCACAAAAAAACGAACGTAATAAAAAGAAATAAAAAAATTAAATTTCAACACAAATTAACAAAATTATTTAAAAAGTCTTCTAATTTTCCTATTAACTGTTTTACTAATATTCTATAATATTCAATAATATAGAATATTCTATAAATAAAATATATAGAATATAATATTCTATAAATTACCATAACATTATCTAAAGTTAAGCAAATTTTTGAAATAATGTAAAACACTAACCTGTTACTAAAATAACCTTTATGTATAAAAAGTTGTTACTTAGTAACACTGCGGCCGGCCTCACGGATTGAAAGGAAGTTTATTTATTTTATAATTTTCCAATCTGAGATTAATGTTTGCCCGACCACCTGCACGTGAACACAACAAACAGATCCAGAATCAGAATCATCATTATCTCAACGATCCAGCTGGATTTAAATGAAATATTTTGGAGAGTTCTAAATAAAGAACGGTGAGCGTCTAAACGGTAACCTCTTTCTTGCCGCAGGTTAAAAAATGTTCAAACAATACCCGCGCCAGTGCGCCGCCGAAAATAAAAACAGTTCTATTGATTTCTTGCATCTGACAAAAAAGGCTGCAAGGAGGCTGCTTCGATTGTAGTCGAGCGTCAGCGGCGCGCGCGGGCCGCCACGGCCACAACAGCTGCACCAGCTGCAACAGCTGCACCAGCTGCAACAGTTGCAACAGCTGTTGTGTATTTGTTTTATTATGAATTATTTGTATTTGTAGTTATTTCAAGTTTAACGTGTTCCGTTCGTGCTGGGTGCCCAGCACCCCCACAACGCCCACCCCACCCCACCCTAGTTGGACAAACAGTAAGTACTTACTCACTGAACTGACTACTTTTAAACGATTCACAGTGAAATACAATTCTCTTGGATTAATACCAACAATCCTCGTTCTTCTGCAGCTAACGTCCGTATAACTCGCGCCGGCCGCCCTCACCACGCCCTCATCATGCCCCCCACGCTCCTACCACGCTCTCACCACGCCCGTGTCACTAGGCAGTTACACCGGAAGCAGGCCAACTTTGTCCGGCACATATTTCATGTTTTTGTTTATAATTAATTCATTGCATCTTATTGAACAGATGGACATTTTCTTTTTTTCTTCTCTCTTCATCACATTCTGCAAGTGTTACGTATGGGGTAGGTCGAGATGCATAAATATTGTACGAGTGGGTAGTTGGTAAATGAGTGGTGGCTGCGCGCGCCGACCTGTCACACGGCGGTGGCGGTGGCGGTGGCGGTGGCGGTGGCGGTGGCGACGCGTTACCGGCTGCACATATAAAATATTGACACTTTTGGATGCACACTACTCCAAAAAGTATTGGATTCAACGAGTGTTACAACTTCTACCTCGCGAAGCAGCTGCCAACGGAAACTCCTTCGCAGTATGCAGCGCGTAACGTACAGCTAGCTGTGCATTCAGCAATACAGAAGAAGCCCTGCGTGATAGATTCATCATGGGGCTATTACTGGGAGTCGAGAAGGAAAAACTGTATATGCAAGAACTCTCCGGACTCAGTCTCACCAAAGCAGTGGAAAATGGTGGATAACCCACGCAGTGCCCGAGCCAGCGCAAGCGGCGAGGGGGCGTGCAGTGCGCTCCCCACCGCGCCCCAGCAACTGTTCCAGGTTAACAAATCCATTGTCATGAGTGTAGACAGAGTCAAGTGAACGGTGCGCGGCTATTCAAATCATAAATCGTGGGATTGTCGGTTCGTAAATTACACCTGGAAACAGTGTAACGCTAAAAGCCATCTACGCAGAGTGTGTACGAGGGTAAAGAGTATTGCAGACGGCAGGGTGGGCGCGAGCGACGCAGGCGACCGCCAGGATTTATCTGACATTCGCACTGTTACATGGTTAGTGATTCAATGGTAGAATCGGTGAATATTAACGGAAAAAATGAATGTTCGAAATAGATAGTGGATCCACAGTAACAGCTAGCTCGGAGGGTACACGTAAATTATATTTTAACAATATACCGCAACCACTCACCAATAAAAGGCCAAGGAGTTACACTAACTACAAAGTCACGTGCGGTGGCGATAACGAGCGGTGCGCAGGCGCGGATTGCACGGGCGACTATGCGCAGCCGTTTGACCGTCGACGAACTACGGGCGGAAATAAAACGCGACACGAGCCATAGTAAAGTGGTGAACTTTGTTTTAAACGGCTGGCCCAGGAAAGTTTCAGATACAAGTATAAAGCCGTATGTGTTCTGCAGAAGTGGTTTGTCGTACAAAAACGGGTGCTAAGGAGAGGTCATAAAGTTGTGATTCCCGGAGCACTGCGGCGACGGGTGTTATCGGAGTTACATTTTTGTCACCTAGGCATTGTTAAGAGGGAGGCGGGGGCGCGCGCTGGGTTTCGGTGTCCAGGGATAGACGGGGCCCTGCAAAAGTTAATAAATGCTTGCGACCTTTGTTTACGATGCGTCCGTCGCCACTGCGGATTAATATCTCGCCTTGGAAATATCTACCCCACGCTTTCTACAGAATTCACATTGATTTTCTTGGATCCCACAGATAATCATACTTATTTAATAGTCGTCGATGCTTATTCAAAATGAGTAGAAGTTTTTGACATACACTCCTCAACTACCACAGAGATAGTCATTAAATTTGGATTGCATACGTTGGTGAGTGACAACGGTACAGCATTTTGTGAAGCAAACGGTATCTCACATTTAACTTCCCCGGCCTACCCAGCCTATCACCCCGCGGGTAATAGACAAGCGGAAAATTTTGTTAAAGTAGTAAAAAAGAGGATCAAGCTGAGCATGTTAAATAGTAAAAATATCAAAGAACGTAACTTAGAACTTTTGAAATATCTTTTCGATTACCGAAATTCACTGCGTTTTATTACTGGTCTATCACCCGCTGCAATAGTATCCAAGCGTAGGTTAAGGACACCACTGAATTTGTTAAATCCTTCCAACGCTGCGCCCTCGTCAACCAGGCCAGCTGACGAAGTTCGTAATGAACAGTTTTCGCAGATTAGAAAGAGTCGCAGACAACAAAGGAAAAATATCGTCCCAGGTGATCAAATACTTTTTAGGAAATATATTAACTATATACCTTTAAGTGCTCCAGAGGCTTTGTTATGAAAAAAAAATGCTAAAGGTTGTGTTTAATTAAGAACTCTTCTTCATCCGGGCTTAAAAACGTCCACGTGGACCAGATTATTGCCGCCAGACAAATGGAAAACGCAAGCCATAACCATGAGTATAATCGAACTCCGCAAAGTATTCCTGACAATCCGTTAAGAAGTTCCATAGAAATATCCGATTTCTCCAATGAGTCTCGAGTAATATCCGACTTGGATCCGGAAGTACACAGACCCGATGATCAGCCTAACGTTTCGGAAGAAGGAGAGGTCAGCGTTCCGCAACAGTCTCCTTCGCCCATTAGTGTTCAAGTGGAGACGTCAAGCACACCGTCTAAAGTGACAATGACCAGAGGCGTCAGAACTACGTGCGTGGGTAAATGATGATTTTGTCGAATCACATGACGAGGCCGAGGATACGAGTACATGTCGCGCAGAAATACCTGAACAAATGAACAAGAGGCCCATGGCGAAGTACACGTAGACGTCCTGAAGTTGATTACAAACAATTTTATTAGTGTTATCTAGGGGAGGGAAGTGTTACGTATGGGGTATGTCGAGATGTATAAATATTGTACGCGTGGGTACTTGGTAAATGAGCGGTGGCTGCGCGCGCCGACCTGTCACACGGCGAAGGCGGTGGCGGCGCGTTACCGGTTGCACGCGTTTTCACTGCGCCCTACCTACCTGCGTACGTAACGGCATGGCAATCTGTGCAGGGACTTGATCGGTACAGGTAGACCTTATATTTGCTGATAACTAGTCAGAGTTTTTTGTCATTGGATGAAGCTACGAGTGCTCTCGTACGGTACGTCATACACTCGCCCGTAACAACGTGACGCTAGTTAAGATATACACACCACCACATAAAATGTTAAATCTGTCGAGTGTGTATGGCACTGCAGTAAATGGCAATCCTTTGTTAATGCTATATCTAAGATGTCTGCACATTGTGTTCATCTTCTTTCTCCTTTCGCGTGGTGGCCAGCTACCAGATCTTCAATTATGAGGATGAAGTTAAAATTTAAAGCATCACGAACCAGTGGTTATTCAGCACACTGCCATCACCCGCCGCCGGCTTCGTGTTAAATCTAAACGGTCGGATGGTCGTCTTCCACTGAACCTCGGTGATTGTCCAGTGACCTGGTTAACCGATACACTACATTTATTCCGTAGCGTTACGCAACGCCGTACTTCTTATTGTTTTTTTATTAATTAATTATGGGACCTTACACCGAATAGTGACTCGGTCCCAATATACACATACCTCTACCTGATGGAATATATATACAACTGTGTTTTTTCTCATCTAGAGCGTCGAGACTGGCATCACCTTCAACTGGTGGTATGCGCCCTTGCACAAATTGGCTCTAGTTAAAATGCACTACACCATGTTGTTCTCACCTCCTTAAGATAAAATTCTGTAGATCTCATTTTGTAAGTAATATCGACTCACTTCAGAGCCCTTCAAACAGGAACATAGTAATGTCTACACACTATTGTTTGAAGGTATAGCCGCTGCGATGGTACCTACCTAGACGGACCTGCCATCAGTACTCGCTGTTATTGCGGTAAATTTTTAATATTCACTACCCCCTGTTAAGATATTTACATGAACATTCGAAGCGGTGTGGGGTTCCAAGTCGAGTTCCCATGATAAATTTGTATATATACATAGCCCCTCCAGATTTTTTACACCTATTACCTTTCACCCTGTATATATATATGTGTGTGTGAAGTATAATGTTGCTGAACTCGTTACCGCGACGTGTGGTTAAAAGTCCGTGTAACGGTTACCAACTGACAAATCTTCTGTGAAATGAATCAGTGTGGTTTCTGGTCCGGCGGGCCAGCAGCCGCGCTGCGCGACCTCTAGCACGCGACTCACGCGACCCACGCGACCCACGCGACCCACGCAGCCCACGCGCTCGCAGGCACTGCGCCGACCACAACCAGGAGCAGATAAAGAGGTGTTATTATTACTTCAACAGTGTCTGTATTGCCGCAGTTGGTATAAGCTCATGTAGCAGATGTATTCTTATCCAAATATAAATGTGGTCATTTCGGCCAAATGATGCCCACTGCTGAACATAGCTTTTCCCAAAAGGAAGCCATTTAGTTAGTAGCTGGAGTTATCTTAAAATTATTCCTTGATGGTCTTTTATGAAACGATGATGATAAACTGAGTATGAGGATATTTTAACCCAGCAGTAGACATTTAAAGGTTTAAGTGGAAATGGTGTACGACGAATAACTGTGTTCCGGTTGAAAGGCGCTGTAGCTAATGAACTTACTGGGATGTCGAAGTGGCGAGCACAATGTGATGCAGTGTATGTCGTTCTAACTAGCTCCTCTTTGTTAGGGGGATGCGTATTACACTTACCATCAGGTGAACAGCTTGCTCTTCTAATGAAGAAATAACACCACTACTGTTTTAGTAAAAAGTTTAACAAATATTATTTTTTACCAACAAGGTTGCAGGGCCTTTACAGTGGCAAGAAGTCAACCTAGTTAGGATGACCTACACTGCAACATTGCGTTCGCCTTTACACTTCTTAATTATCTAAGACTATGTGTTATTGCGGAAAAATTTTGATAGAAATTCCTGCAATGACAATTCAATGAGGCGGCCAAGAGGTGACGGTGACCACCGCCGTCCACCTTTAACGCAATGCTTTTGAGATCCTTTATTAGTCCTCCACCCAGCGCTCAGCGCGTGTTATACCTTCGTTCGACGTTCGTTCCTTGTTCCCCTGCAACAGGGCTTACTTTCGTCTGGCGGCGCGCGCTCCGCCGTGGGAACAATACAAATTATCTCTTAATTTTTCTTTCTTTTTAATTACAATAATTAGTTGGTTTAAAGGAAAATTTGAATACACGATGAATTAGAAAATATAGTAAATCTCTTAAAATTTTAGTATCTTGCGGCTTGGATGACGTTTAAGAATTTTATGACAACTGCGGTTCTTTTCGACAAAAACCATAAAGTTATTTTGCTGTTTTATCTCTTTACTAAGTTACCTATTAAATTTACCTACAATTTGTGAAGGTAAGTTTATTTTTTTTTTTTATGGTGATGTTCTCGCCGCAGTTCCGTTGACAATTATAGCGGCTTCATCGGACTCAGGGCTCCGTGGATCTGGTATCCGCGAGCTAAAATAATATAAAAATAAAAAATAATATGTAAAAGGGAGAGGAGAAGGGTGAGAAGATATTGGATGCGGAAGGGTTGAAGGGTTGGATAGTGCTATAGAGGGAGAGGCAAGGGGATGTAATCAAATATATACATAGATAAATATACTTATGAATTTAATACGCATACGACGCGCATCGGATGGCGGCAATGATTATGCGGTGATCGAAGGAGGGCTCGGGCCCATCCTCCGATCATCTTCGCCTGTATTACGAACCGAGGGCGGTGAGGACCGCCCAAGAAGTCGGGTGTGCGAGCCTGACGGGCGCCTCTACCATCGGCGGAAGCGGCGCGTCCGAAATGTGGTGAATTCGTGACTGATGTCTTTACGCTTGGATGTCGTGTTGTGCGTGTTGGTGTCGTTTGAGGGTATGTCGTGTCTGTCGGGCCGACCCTCTGAATCGATGAGGTAAGTTTACAAATAAGTTGTATTATTTATACTCCGTGTGTGAGTGCAGTTGTTGGTGCACGCGGGCTGCGCGCACGGCCGGTGCGGCCTTTTTTTTTATCGCCCGGGGGGGGGGGGAGAGAGATCCTGTAAAAAAGATAACTTGCTTCTAGGGAAGATAAGGTTATGTGGGATTTTTACCCACTTAAACCCTTTCGACGGTCATCTTTAGTGCATTGCGGGAGGTCCCGGCGTCTTCTACGGAATGCACCCGTTCTTCTTTGCACTACGCATAAAGTACGTTCCAAAGAGAGCTGCAGCCCTCCTCTACATTCGCGCTTTGGTGCGACAAGAACTAGACCACCGTACTAGTCGTCCATCTCGGGCTCGCTTAGTGAACAATGACCGCTTCCACCTTCAAAGCCCACGAACCCGAAAACCGTTTTAGTCGCCTTCTATGTCAGGCAGAGCTTACCTTGGTCCTATTGTTACTATCCCTGGACTGCAGGCCGGGAGCGGTGCGGCCTGATGTTGCTGAGTCAACTCGTTAAAGTTACGAGTGTTTAACTGGATTAAGGTGAGCTGTTAGTAGATACCACCGCAGTACCATTTCCGCCGTCAAACAGTAAGCAGTGTGCAAAAATGACAGTGATCCGGTTTGATGTGTCCGTCAAATAATTGAAATGAAAAGATACACAAGATAAGATGTATGCGGTACGTTCTTATGTATCAATGTATTGATTGTGTATGACTTACTGTTCGCTCGTGTGGGAGATAACACACTACCTGTCTGCCCTCGGCCTGCTCTGATGTGGGGAGGAGCCTGCGTTTTCTGATAACATGATATTTTCATATTAATTTATTTGTATTCATACAAAATAAAGGACTTCTCTATCTCTCACTGCAGGCAGGCAGTTGCACGGAGGTTGACTTGTTTATTAATAACTACTTAAGTTATCGTCACGGAACACATTAATTATTTGTAATGCAGCGATACACGGATGTCACCAGTCCAAGACGTGAACCCTTGTTGCTTTAGTATCACGCGTCGCAACGTCCTTCAGACAAACGTTTGGAGTGCACTGTCTGTCGACTGCACAGGAGTTGCGGTGGTAACCACGTCTATAGTCTCCGGCAACAGAGATCTACCACCAGAGTCCACGGTCAAGTGCGGGTAAGGATTCGCTTTTTTCACTAAAAATAACTTGAACTTAAGCTCATTGTTCCAGCGAACTAAGTCCTACTAAGGGACCATAGTACTATTTATATTATACATTTACACCACCGGCGTGGTCGCTGCGACGCAGTCTGATGCAAGGCGCGACCTGGCCGCGCTCAGCGTTGTCTCTGGTGCTGTCCACACTGTCTCATTGCGGTCAATGGATCACCGGATTGGTGTATGGTAGCGTGTGCATGTGCCGATACGTGATTCCATGGTGCAGTGGTTAAACGCTTACCTTAAAACACAAAGGTACGTATTTTCATGAGAACCTGGGCTGTGTGTTGGTTCCAGGTGGAACATTAACGACACCTTCACTTTCCGCTCCGCTGTGGGTTGAATACTAAAAAATTAATACTCAATTAAAATTACCATTTATTGATCATCACCATCATTTTTAATCACCGATAAACCTGTACTGCTGTACTCCGGCCTCCTCCAAAGATATCCACACCGAGCAATCTGCGGGATCCAGCGATCAACATCTGATCGCTTTGTTAAGGATATCCCAATATTTCCGTGTATACGCGGCGGCCACACCAGCACTTTACTGCCACACCGACCTGACTGCTGAACTTCAGCAGGACTGTAGGAAGTTGTACAATTTCCACGGCGTACGGAACAGATCGGCCACAGTTTGCTCACTCTCATTTTCCTCGGTGACATGGGTGGCGACCGGCCCGCGTTCAGATTCACTGCCACAACGTATGAAGAAGAATATTTTTTTATTCTGGAAATGAGAAAACGACTCGGACGGTAATGATTATATATATACGTATATATATATATAATAAGTACATACTAGTAAGAGAGTCAGTCTTTGAAATCGGCACATTGGGATCTGTCAACGGACACTTACCGTTTCACTGGTGGTAGGTCTCTGTTGAAAGAGACCGTCTTGGTGCCATCGCAGCTTTTGTTTCCGCCGACAACAGCAGTGTTTTTAAACATTACTGTGTTTTGGTTTGAAGGACGTTGTGGCAAGTGAAAATACTGTGTAACGAGACTTAGCTTTTTTCTTTGTTTCGAAGCGGGAAATCTTTAAAAAGATACTCTGCCTTCTGTGGGGTAATCAGAGTTATAGGGAAATTTTTATCCACTAAAACCCCCTCGGTGATCACCTTCGGCGTTTGGAGAAGCCGCGGGATTTCCGTTCGGAACACAACCGCGGCCTCGCTGGCGCTATGCTGGGATAGCCCGTCACGGAGTCTGCTATATGCAGACCGTACCAGCCTCGTGAATACTACTTCAATGACCGGAGATCACGTAGAACTATTGTCCACCTCAGGGTAACGAGACTCAGCCTGTTTCCAGGCGACGTACACAATATGGTGTTGTCGATAATTTCCTAACCAGCGCCGCATTGTTATGGGTGGGTGTATCATTTACCATTAGATGATCGAGTCCCTCATCTCGTCGCTTTGCCAAATAAAAAAAAATAGACCGCATTAACAATCGTAGTACCTACCTAGTCGGTTAAACTAACCGGCTCCGTGACGCTAAGAGTTTATTTTGTGATCGGTCGAGTTAGTGGTAGGTGGTCCGCCCTCCGAAGTAGCTTCAAGCCTCATATTCCAATTACCGCCATAATTGCATCACAATTCTGGTTGCCAACATAATGGGAGCTAGAGTAGCGTGAGCGAGCACGCGTCACCATCTTTACCACCACGTAAATATAAAATACACGATTTAGTTCATTGTGGATATAAAGAAAAACAAATACTTTTTATCCCGGTCATAGCGTAATCATGGTCCATCTACCCATTACACAAAATAGAGTGATCATTATTGATTGATCTCGTGGATCCTGCGATCGAGGTCAAGTATAAATAGAAGATAACTGTGCGCGTTAACTTACCGTAACACTGCATTACAATTTAACTTTGGCCTTGCGCTCTGAATATTTTATCTGTGCTGCAGCTGGCGCAAGCACTGCCCGTGAGGATCGCAACTAACCTTCTACGGACTGTTTTGGGGATACCTGGCTCTCGCCCACAAGGATCGACATTCTCGATACCGGAAGTGATACACCACCTCAACCTGACTCTTGCCTTGACTCGGCCTTGACTCTCTCTTGATGAAGATTAAATAGACTCTTTATATATCATAACCTTTCTCTGTTAATCACGCTCATTTAATGCTATGTTCTATTACAATGTAAATAAAGTCGATATTCGCACGAATGTCTTCCGTTCACTAATCTGCGGCCGAGACCGACCTACTCTGCGCAGACGCAAAACAAAATGTCAATGTTTTGTTCAAGTGTCGGCTGCACCCCGTTATGAGTGTCAAACGTTTTTGTAGTTGTTTATTGTAGTTGCGTTGTTTTAATTTGTGTCCTGTGAGAGGTCACTACAGTATGTATACAGCGCGTTGGTCCGATAAAACAACATCATCATCTTCATCAGCAGATAGACGACCACTGCTGGACATGGGCCTCCCCCAAACGTAACAACAACATACGTAGTTAATTTAATAGCTACATCGCCCTTCATACCACACACAGTAATGTTCGCAGGTTGCTGCGTGACGGTAGAGTCAGCTGCTGGGTGCTGTTGTCATTGTAAATTCACCACACCAGATTATACATGATAAATTGTTTGCTATACCTAATCTGTGCAATATATTTTCCGTAATTATTATAGCCTGCGCTGCAGCAGTGCCCGTGTACGCGTTCGTTTGGTGGAAAACTACCATTCATAAGCTTATGTAACTAAAATAGCAGGTACGGCGATAGCGGTGGCAGCCTCCGTAGCCGGAAACTGTCTAGGCAAGCATCACCGCAGCTCCCTCCCATCTCTTCTGCCAAGCGATGTGTTCCGGTTGGACGGGCGCTGTAGCTAGTGTGATTACTGAGCTAACGACGCCCAACTTTTTATGTCTCAGTCGAGGAGCGCTATATGGTGCTGTGTACTCGGATATCATCCTAATTAGCGCGCCCCGTTGTAGTGGACAGGCGTATAGTCCCACTGGTCTCTTCGCTTAATCGAATGAAACAAAATATTTCTTCTTGGATTACTGTATTCAAAGTAAACAATCGTCTTAAAGTTGCCCACGGGTGGGATCATGAAACTTTGCAAGGAGAAATTCAGTGCTATTTATCCACCTGACTGACCGCTAACCAAGTGCATGTTTACAGCTTCCACACGTCATACGTCGGTTTCCTCATATAGTTTTTCATCACCGATATCTCAAGCTCAGTGAGAATCGAACCTGCTCCTCCACATGACGTATAGCGCGTACGATCGCACAACAAAGCGCAGTCACCGCGCTTACTTTACTTAAGAACATTCTTTTCACGGGCTTTGGGGTTGAAAGTGAAACCTTTAGCGCACTAGCCACTGAGGCACCGGTGTGATGGACTCTGTGCGGTGCACGCGAGAGCAAGTGTTTCTATTAACGTTTGTTGTAGTTGAAACGTTGTTGTAATTGTAGTGTTGCGCCGGTTCAATCGAGCAGTGATGCACGTTCAACTTTGTTACTCGTAACACCTGCTGCGCATTCCAATGAACCTGCGAGCAGGGCTGTCGCACACGTAAACGTCAGGTGAGAAATATGTAAGCATAACCACACCGTCGTTTAACTTTGAAGGTTCTCGAATAAGGACCAGTGAGCGTGATTCGCGAGGGATAGGCCCGGGTAATGGGGTACGACCCCGGGGCCCGTATGTCCTCGCAGGCCAGTGCCTCAGTCTGGCAAGCCCTGCGAATGGCTCGGTAACTAACATGTTATATTCCGCTGACTGCTCTCATAAATATGCAGTTAACATCTGCCCACCCCACCACCTTTACGCAGACGACATTCAAACATGTACAGAAGCACATCTTAGTCAGTTACCTGATGCTGGTACCGACAGAAGTAATAATCAGGAACGAATTTCAGACTTGGAGTGAAGCATACTGTGGTGAAATGAATCCATTGCAGACGCGAGTGATGGTTACGGGTGGTACAGAGCCGATAGCTAAAACAAATATATCTGAAGTTCCCCAAGTTTGTTTTGAAGGAAATGTTCCTCCTTTCGTTGACAAAATGAAAAACTTACATATATACTCGTTCGTACACTTCGACAACAACCCCTCAGGGCGATCTCGGTCCGAAGAACTAAGTCGCAAAATGTTTGTATCTTTTAGATGTTTGCAAAGATTACGTAACTTTGTTCCTACTGTCGCCAAGTGCGAGTGTACGCTTGCGGGATCACTTCTTCCTATACTCGATGATGCTGACACCAGCTATCTCAATGTTTTCAAGCAACAACTTAATAAACTTGAGCATCTTCAAAACGTTCGTATTAGATTTTTTATAATACGAATGTTTTGAAGACGTCTCCCACATCCGTGATAAGCTCAAGTGGTTGCCAATTGGACTTCGCCGGAATAGTCATATACCTTCTCTTCTTTAAGACATTCTCTTTCATGCTTTGTACCCATGTCATCGTAAACACCGCTTTGAATTTTTCCACCCCTCACACTCTCAATGTTCAAGAACAGCAGAAAATGTGTGTGCGTGTGTGTGCGTGTGTGTGTGCATATGTATATATTAATTAAAATCCAAAATTTCTTCACTTGCCTCAATTGTTCTTATCTCTGTATTGTAATGTCTTTACTGTCGGTAGGTCTTCGTGGTTGCAGACCGTACAGATCGGTATCACCGCAGCGCTTACTACAACCGACAAACATTACTGTGTTCCGGTTTGAAGAGCGCTGTAGCTAGTGAAAATACGGAAGTAACGAGACTTTATATCTTATGTCTCAAGATGAGCGCAATGTGGTGCAGCGTAGATCATCTTAACTAGCGGTAAAATCTGTGAGTAATGATTGCTCAGTTTATTAAATGGCCGTACTCACTGTACGCCCCAAAACGTCCGGGTCCGGTCTCCAATCAACCTTCTTGTAAAGGAAACCATCGCCAGGAAACAAACAGGGTCAAGAATGACAGCTTTCATTGACGTTTCATCTGTCAACTTGGGAAAGTGTGGTGAATTTTCTTCTTCATGTAACGCTATCTTTTCCCGAATGTTAGCGACCGTTATATCAATGTGGACTTGGAGACCGCTGTTCTGGATAAATAACGGGCCCTCTTTCTAAACTATTGGCTTCGGTTCTTTATCCAAGATCATCAACATTAGGCGCCCTCTTCAAACTGAAGTTTGGCGATCAGAGTCAGAAAATCATTTCAATCCTCAGCTATTCTTTTTAACTGATGGTATTTAAATCCGGTCCCCTCCTTTACGTCAAACAATTTCCTGCGCTATCTACCAGATGCACGATAAATAATCTAAACTCCATTTTGCTAAAAGTAGTCAATAATCCCAATAGTGGGATTATTGAGTGGGTTCTTTGTTTAATAGTTTTTTACATCATATTTAATTTTATATATATATAGTTTTGTATGAGTGTGGCAACCCTGTCGGCAATGTATTGCAGTAATGCAAAACTTGCGCTAGTGTAACCTTTTGCTGCTGCTGCTGCTGCTTGCTGTTTGCTGCATGCAACACCGCTTTTAGCGGACACCGCGACGCACGCGACGCACGCGACGCAAACTGTGCGTCCCGTCCGGCCGGCGGCCTCTTGCGTCGATCACTTGTAATTGTTGTTTTTTCGTTTACTCAGTATAACAGTAACATACTTGCTTACTGCGCATCAGTTACATATACGTGAACTCGGCATTATCAATTAATACGATAACAACACGTTCGGTTTTATACA
The DNA here is from genome assembly GCA_029030555.1 of Ornithoptera alexandrae. NCBI lineage: Eukaryota > Metazoa > Arthropoda > Insecta > Lepidoptera > Papilionidae > Ornithoptera > Ornithoptera alexandrae. Next base: position 149,135 of record JARDVY010000104.1, read on the forward strand.
CAAAGCAGCGATGAGAGCAGCAGGACGGTTACCCGGTGGCACGCCTGCTGATAACGTGGGGATAGTTAAGATATTGTACACTGCATCACTTTATGCTCGTCGTCATCACCCCACGTTTCACTTACTCCCCAGATTGATGAATATTTTTCATATTTCTACGATGTCATCGACCAGAAATATGCCATTATCGTACACAGGCGTAGCGTGCGCGGCGTTGGTGACGCGCGTTGAGTGTGTGGCATTGGTGGCGTGCGGGGCTGGGGTGGCGTGCGTGCAGTGCGTGACATCGACGGAGTGCGTGGCGTTCGTGGGGTGGGTTGCAGGCGTGGCGTGCGTGGCGTGCACGGAGGGCGCGGAGACGCGTAGAACATGCACACCGCACCCGAAAACTCTGTAATTTCCAACTTTTGTTCAACGAAGTTGTGTACCTTTCAAGTGTCTATTCCTATCCTATGTGGCAACGAGACAAGCGAGATGTTCCTAGCAGGTGACGCGCTCCATAGCGACGTGGCCCTAGTTAGGGTGATATACACAGCGTCGCAGACCGACGTCTTGACACAAAAGATATTATCTTTCTTCCCCGCAGTAGTTTCAATTATCATAATACCTTTTAAACCGGAAAACAGTAATGATTGCACGGCACTATTTGGCGGATGCGGTAGGCGCTGCGGTGGTGGCTACCTCGCACGTCTCCGGCAACAGAGTTAACCAGTTGATTTGAGAGATTACGGTTTAGTTAGGTCGAAGGAGCTGGAGGACGCAGCGTAGGATGTCCGTCTGCCTACGTAAAGCGCACACCACTGCTATCGATCAATTCTTGAAACGATGGCCGTGGATATGGATTAGTATCGATATCGGCGAGCAGTATCGAGATGGAGAAAGCTTTGCAGTATAAATATGCATCAGATTTCTCCCGGTGCACGCGACCAGAGATCGTGTGCTATCTGCTATGAAGTATTTACACCTGCGCCCTGCCCGCGCACTGCTCGACTTATTCACACGAGATCACGGAGCCGACTTGCAGCTGGATACTAACAGATGACCTAGGCGCAGCTATGCAGCGCTCTTCGCTACGGCATAGCACCGACGGCTATCATGAGAATGTTCGGATTCGAATTAGCTGGGAGACGAGCAGAACGAGCAGAATTACTGCTGGTAAGTCTCTGTTGCCGGAGACCGTCTTGATGCCACAGCAGCTCCTATTGCAGTCGACAAACAGTACTGGGCAAACATTACTGTGTTCCGGTTTAAGTATCGCTATAGTAATTGAAATTACTGCGGTAATGAGCACTGATATCTAATATCAAAAGGCGACCAGCGCAGTGTGGTGCAGCGTATATTAACCTAACTAGTGTCACGTTGTTATGGATTGACGGATCACCGGATGTAATCTATCCTTGTCAGCAGTCGTGTCGGCGCTGCTAGGAGGAGGTTCTGTGGGGAGTGCCGTAGCCTCCTTTTGTGACTGTTATAGTATAAAAGGAGGCTGCTGAGCAGGACCGAGAGAGAACAGTTTCCGCTCGGAGACGAGTCGTCGCCAAACGCTTAATGGTGTCCTTTTATCGTAACGGGACCTCCGAGGTCGTGAATTTTAAGGATGGTGGTCCTCATCGTTCTCCCCATAACTCCGAGTGGAATGATGGCTGAACGTAGTCTCTGGCCGTTATGGTGGTCCTCGCGAGTGTGCTGGGAACTGCATAAAACAGTTTGCGGAATGGGTTATCCTAGCAAGGCGTTAGGAAGGCTGCGGTTGAGTCCCGAAAGGAGATTTTATGTCTTCTCCAAACGCTGAGGACATCCACCGGGAGGGTCTTGGTGAGTAAAAATCTCCAGAAGACTGGGCATATTTTCGAAGATCACATATTTCATTTTATGTAAATTAATCATGTCTACTTTTGCACTACACTTCTCTAACAATCGCTACTTACAACGAACAACAGTGCTGTTGTTAGGTTACATAAAAACATATAAAAGTAACCATTCTTATGTTGTTTTCAATCGCTGCATCCAAATTACTGACGTTCAGTAAAGTGTGACTGCACGCGTCGCGTCGGTCGCCCGGCGCGGGGACCGGCTAACGAACGCGACAAACGAATTAAGCTCTTAACTGGTTACGTTACGGTCGAAATCACATTGTTTTCACACGACCAATTGAATTGAAAAGCGATATTATTATCTATCTACACACACACACATATATATTATATATATATATATATACATAGATATATTGCTTCTGCCGTTTAGAGGTCAGCTAAGAATGGATTATATAAAATTCCTTTCCAATGGGAGTTGGGGCGGGGAGGGGTGGGGGTTTTACGAGCAGCAAAGCGGGTGGAGAGGAGCGGCAGACAGTTGTTGGTAAATTAATCATTGATACTCTGTTCGGTACTCTAATGGATTTCATATTGCAATTGTAATCGATCAGAGGTTCTGAAGCACGATAACTCTTCTATGGGCTCTCACGCTCACTGAAGTAGTTCCTCTACCAATGGTCTATTACACTGCTACCACCTCAGCTCCTGTTTCCCTCCCCCGAACAGTAGTGTGCAAACATTACTATGTTCTGGTTTGAAAGGCGCTGTCGCTAGTGATGGTATGTGACGCGACGAGCACGATGTGGTGCTGTGCGTATCATATTAATTAGTGCCACGTGGTTATGGGCGTGCGTATCACTTACCACCAAGTGACCGTCTCGCTGGTCTCGCTGGTCTCGCTCGTCTCGCTCGTCTCGCCGCTAGATCGGTAAATATACTACATTTGTTATGCATTTGATAGCAGCACATTACAATGTATGTGATAGTTATTTGTAGTGCGCAGTATAAATTGAGAAAAACCTCACCGGCGCAGCCGTTGGTCACCGAAACCTGCGTGTGCTAGTGTGTCCACTTAGCCAACTCACAGTATCAGCATATTGACAATGTAACTCGTAAAGCTATATGGATAGACTCCAGAACTGAATGCGGCCGCAGGGCTAACCGGTGCATTTGCACCGCATCAGGAACGTATAGTTTTTATCGGTGACTACGACCAACAATTGGCTACATGGACAGGTCGTAGCCACACGCGAAGATATCGGACAAGTGATGACCCTAGTGACTGAGTATTTTAGGAGTTCATTTATTTTTTATTTATTTCATCACTGCACCTACATATAAAGCAAACAAATAAACAATAATTACACAGAAATAGCCCGGATGCAGGCCTGGTGCTGGTCAGGTTGGTTGACACTGAGTAAGCATATATCTGAGTAGTTAAAACAAGAAAAGAAAAGAAAAAATCTGACCTATATATATATATATAAACATAGAATATTTACTCGTATATGTAACTAGTCTGGGGATAAACACCCTTACATAAAAACTTCTTTTTTTCAACTGTTTAATTATTTTGAATTTGGAACGCGTGAATTATTTTAAAAACTTGTTTCGATTTTGCGCCATTCCACATATTTTTTCGTGTTCATTATCAAACTACAATATGGACTGGGGTGGGGGTGTTAGAGAACATAGTATTGCAGTGATCGCCTTGCACAAAGTGTGTGTGTGTGCATGTGGCCGGTCCGCTCGCTCATATTCCGGACACTTCGAAAGCTTGCTATCAGCCCAGCCGCGTGTTCGTACATCGTACTATCAACCGATACAACAACACTTCCTCTGTCCAGAAGAAGACCAGAAAAGGTCGGTGCGGCCGCATGCTGTTAGCTGTTGGAACTACAAAGGCTGTTAATGCTGTTAAAGTCACAATTCGTCGAAACCCCGTTAAGAAGCAAACCAAAAAATCTTATCGCGGGAAATGAAGATCCCCGCTTGGACTCTGGCGCGTATCGCATTTTGTAAAACGAGACCTGAAGCTCGGTGCTCGGTGCTCGGTGCTCGGTGCTTATCAGGTCACGGCCGACATACAGGACATGCCCTAAATCAATCTTTACAATTAAAGATGGATGGAGTGGATCGATCAAAACGAACGAGCCTTCTGTCGCGATGCAGCAGGCAGGTGAACGGCACACAAATATCCTCTTTACAGATGGAAACATTTTCACGATTGAAGAACACGACAATAAGCAAAATGATGAAGTGGTACGCTTACAGTTATAAAGAAGCTGCTCAAGTGGTCGGAAAGGTACAACGGGGTCATCATCCTGCGTCAGTGATGGTCAGTGATGGTGGGGCGTGTCTTATCAAGGAGTTGCAAAACTACATTTTTGCGAAAAAGAGGTGAAAACTTCAGCCAAAGAGTATCAAGATACAGTCTTGGATCATGTTGTGAAACCTCTCAGCAATAAACTTTTTAAAAATATACCGTGGACTTTCCAGCACGAAAGGCACGAACTACCCAAGCCTGGCTTGAGACCGTTCCGAAATTAATAAGAGCTGAAGACTGGCTCTCAACTAGTCTAGACCTAAACCTTTTAGACTTCAAATTATGATCAGTTTTAGAGGACATGGCCTGCTGCTGCTCTAAACGACACGGCGACATTGAGTCTCTTAAGAAACCTTTGGAGCAAGCAGTGGCGGTGGCTGTGGTGGTGGTGGTGGTGGTGGTGGTGGAAACTTCCCTTGGAGATAGCGCGTGAATCCATAGATTCGTGATACATGGCCAAACCGTTGAAAGGCCTGTATAAAAGCCAAAGGCGGCCATTTCAAACAGAATATTGTTTTTATATATTGCTGAGACTAATATATATAATATGTATGTGTACATTGTTATATCGCATTGGTGCATTGAAAACAATGCGTTTCCATTAGTAACAGAGCTTCCGGCCGGACTAGGTGTATATAAAACTAAATGTATACATCAAGTACAATAATACAAATAAATAAATGTATGAATATTTTTTTAAATGTCATCATCATTAGCCGATAGTCGTCCACTGCTGAACAAAACATCTCCCCCAAAGACCTCCACGTTTGTGGGAGTTCATATGGGGGGACTTGGCCATTTCCCATTACTCTGGACCAATGAGAGTTGCTGGGAGCCAAAGTCTCGTTTGTCGATTAGCAGGGTGCACTACGAGCAGGTGAGGTTGGCTTGGGTCCCGTGAGTTGTGCGGGAACCCTTACACCGGCCATTCAAATGTCATCGTCATTATAACAATGTAGTGTACATCGTCGTAACATATCTAACGCCGCGTGGTTACGGGCAGGTGCATCGCTTATGCGTTAAACACTGTACTCGTCGCGTTATACTGTCCACTTGACGTTCCCAATGCTGGGACACGGGGCCTCCCCTCTCTCGTTATTTAGTTATTAGATTAGGCTCCCGTTGTGGTTGTTGGTGACCGTGGAGACTGTGCGAGAGCGGCGGTGTACGAACTCTACCACACGTGCAGTCACATAATTATATTATAAAACTATGCATTCTATTTTATATGTAACTTTTTATTATTTGTTTCAATTGTTTAAAAGAATAATAAATAGTGTAAGTAGTCTGTCTTCTAGAAGTTAGAGTTAAAAGGAAGGTCCAGTTAAAACACCCTGATAGTCCCAACCAGTGTCAGTGTCAGTGACAATGACAGTGACAGTGACAGTGACAGTAACAGTGACAGTAACAGTGACAGTAACAGTGACAGTGAAAGCGATGCGACGAGCGAGATGTTCACCTGATGGTAATGACGCCCGCCCGTAACAACGCAGCGCTAGTTAGTCAGGCTGCTAGACTAGACCTGAAGTGGTGTTGTGTTACATGTTACATTACTTTATTCCAGTCTGACAGTATGTGAGTATAATAAAGTCAAAATCATCTCTACCGCCGCACTCACCTCGCTCAACTCCAGGATAAGGTTAGCAGCAACAACAGCCTTCATCAACATACCCTCTTGCCAATGGTGAGGGAGGCATTTGTTCAGACATCAGGCTGAGATGAGAGGGCCGATTCAATTGTTTTCGTTATTTGACGAAGCGACGGGACGAGCGAGACGTTCACCTTATGACCTGTAACAACGTGAACTTAGTTGGATTATATACACTGCACTGTAAGGAGCTCGTCTCTTTGGAAGGTGCAATAGAAGCTGCGATGGTACCTAGACGCTCTCCGACATCAGAGATCTACCACCAGTGTATATATCCATAGGACACGCTGGTAACGCGGTAGCACCACCACCGTTGGAGAGTCCATGATGGCGCTGTGTTCCATGTGAACGGTGCAGACGGTAACGAGATGCGCGCCGCTGGTGTCGTGACGGTCAGGAATTGTGCGCCGGGAGAAAGCGTAAAGGCGGCCGCTGGAGCGAGACAGCTCACGGCAGATGAGTGCAATGCCGTTCTGATCCACGCGTGGGCACTAGATGGCGCTTAATGGGCAATCTTTTTCATTTAAAACAACACGACCGAACAACTGAACTGGTGGTAGGTCCTCGTTGCCGGATACTTTAGTACCACCGCAACCCCTATTGCACCCGCCAAACAGCAGTGTGCATATATTACCGTGTTACGGTTCTAAGGACGCTGTAGCTAACGGGATTACGGGGGTAGCTAGACAATATATGTTTCCAGGTAAACAGTTTAATATGGTGCAGTGTTTATCATCATAACTAGAGCCACGTTGTTTTGGACAAGCATATCACTGAACTGACCATCAGGTGAACGTCTCGCTCGTCTTGTCGATTGGTAAAATAAAAAAAAACGACTAGATCGGTAATTTCACCTTGGGCTGATGTCCACAGCTGAATATACAACTCCGCACCCACCATTGGCATGAGGGCTTATTGGGGAAAACTGCTGCTGCCGTCGCTTTCTTGAATTGACCGGGGTCGGTGCCGTGGTATAGAAGTTTTGACCCATCTTCCCCATCAGGTTGTGTAATATGTTTACGCAGCAGTTGTTGTCAATAATTATTCTTCCAGTAATTATAACAAGCCGCAGTTCCTTTCAAAATAGATTATAGTAATGTATATACACTACTACTAATGTATAGAATCAAAAACACCCCAGTGGTAGTACCTATTTAGATGGTCTCCATCAAAAGAATACCATTCCTTAACTCCTAGTGTTAGACGTGGGGACAGCGTGTAATTAAGGTAGAAGTTTTAATACATCAAAGTTCCTGACAACTTCTCAGTGAATTAGTGATTACTTTGTAATACGGAAGTCCTAGCTTCCGTTCCGAGGAGTTATGATCTGAAGTTTTATTGGAGGATGACAGTGTTTAAACCTAGCTGTCTAGCTGAGAGCGAGTCTTAATATCCTCATGTTGTTAATTTGTTGCTGTGAAAGCATCGCTGTGTTCCAGCTGTGAAATTACGGTCAAGTGTGAGTCGTTTGAAAATAAAAAGAGTGGAAATTGATTATTTGAAAAATAGAGAAAGGTGGAAGATGTACATCTTTATGAATCAATGGCTCCATCTTGAGCAATTGAAAACGAATCGGTAAGGTTCTCATTCCAATGCGGAAACGGCAAACGAAATTAGATAAATCCATTGTCCACGGGTGGGCAGGGCCGGTAACTCCACTGACGCTATGGTTCGGCGGTTACAAGGTGCTCCAGTTCAACCATTTCAAATCCAATTGTATTCAATTTTAGTTTCAGGTTAGACTCACTGCAACCGTAGGGTCTGTTCCTGGCGATGAACAGTACTGACTTAACTACCTTTCAGTTGGAATGAAATCGTAGTAAAGACTGGAACCAAGTTATGTCCCAAGTCTACGAGTGTTGTTCGGACGCTGTATATACATCCTATTTAGCAGACAGGTATCATCATCAGTGACGGACTGATCTGTTGACTGTTTTTGTTGACTGACACTTTGCCGTATAGAGGCAGTTATTTATAAGAAATGATAAATCTGCAATCTGAAATGAACATCTGCTGGTGATGATACAGTGTCAGTAATATTGACTGTAGCTTATTAAATTTTATTTATATAACGAGGACAGTTATAAGTAATGGCTGGTGTTCTGGTGGCAGGTCTCTAACGCTGGGGAGTGTCTAGGTAGCATCACAGCTCCTATTGCAGCCGACACACGGTAATGTGCAAATATTACTGGTTTCCAGATTGAACGACTATAGCTAGTTAAATTACTGGTGTAACGAGATTTAACTAACTTATATCTAAGCGACGAGCATACTGTAGCATAATGTAGTGTACATCATCTTAACAAGCGCGACGTTGTTATGGACAGACGTATCACTTACTAGCGGGTGAATTTCGCGTTCGTCCCGAGTGTTTGTAGAATAAGAGAAATCCTGACAAAGCTAGAGACCCTCGCGTCACAATGCGAGGGGTACGCTACTGCGCCACGGGGGCTGCTGCAGTGGAATAACCAATGTGTGCACTTGCGCCTTGTTAAGTACGTTCATATTGTAAATATACACCTTTAGATCTCAAATGTTGGTACAATCCACTCCAGCGCCAGGAGGGCCCGCTGTTGCCGGTTGCGTAAGAGTTGCGCTACTAAACTGTTTACTTCCTTATTAGCGTGTAGCACTGGTGCCGGTGGCGGTGCTGATACTTTCCCTGCGGTTTGTCCTCCATCTCGTCTGTGCCTGTGCGTGCGATCTGGCGTGAGGTCGGGAGGTAGCGTGCGTGATGTGGGGCGTTCCCGTTTCAAGTTACACCGTCTGGCAGATTGTGCCATTGACGTCATCGTGTCAACACACAGTTAATATTACGTATGTAGATAATTTTATATTGAAACTATTAGTTTTGTCATTTCCCTCTCTATTTGGAATCGCTCCTTATACCTGAGGATCGTATCCAGCATTGGTGTTTAGAGTTGACGATCTCTCTCCACCGGTTACAGCTAAATATTGTGTCATCATCACCTTTATACTCATGATAATTATTCAAAAATTATTCCTTGTTTTTTTTTTTTATGCCGAAGGGGTTGGGCTTCCTGGCCAACAAGGCCTATAAGAGATATGCACAGGTTTTGAGGTTCATGCACCGCTTTAAACTACCATGGTGTTCATTCCTCATTTTAAGACAAAGCCACGATAACATTTCCGTTTTCCTTAACCATCGTAAGTGAGTTGCTCCTCCTCTTTTTTCCTTCTAGCTTATATTTACATGCCCTGTAATATGTCCACAATTTTTTTTGCAAACACCTGTATTCATAACAACCTATGCTATTCTTATGTCTTTCATTCAATTGAATTTCACACCACCTTCCCAATTCCCAATGTCCTTATTCCCCCAACCCCTTTTCACCACCGGACGACCAGACGCACGCCGAGTCTCGTACAAATACGTGGGGGTCTTCAAGAAAAGATTGAATAGGCTATTATTAGGTTAGTACGCTTTACCACCACAGACCATATCCCCTCTTAACATTTGGTGGGATCGTGGACAAGCGTTAAAATTATTGATTTACAAAAAAATGGTACCAATAACTACTATTCCGTTTATCATCATTTCAGCCTTCTAGTGTCCTGTGTTAAACTTAGTCCTTTCCAAGCCAACTTATTGCCCACGCTTGGCGCGGGGCGGGAATGTTCTGCTTCATGTCTACATACTACCTTAAGGTTTACTGAAACAATTGTTCGACTATAATTGCTGGCGGTAGTGTCCCTGCTGCAGGAGACCGTCCAGACACCACCGCATCTTCTATTTCTGCTAAACAGTATTGTGCAGATATTATTGTGATCCGATTTGAAGGGAGCTAGAGCTATTGAAACTAATGGAGTAAGGAGACTTAACCAACTAAATCTTAAGGCGACGAACATCAGATAACGGTGTGTATACCATCCTAACTAACGTCACGTTGTTACGGACAGGTATCTTTGGGGGTATCAGGTATCTCAGCTATCTTTAGGTGAACGAACGAACTGATAAAAGTCCCAACGTGACAACGTTCCTAAGTGGAGATGCCTTGCTGATAAGGGATGTAAAACATTTACACCAGCAATAGATTACCAAACGCTCCGTGTTGTAACGATAAAGTAGTAGTGGTGGTGTAGTGCCGGGGGATGGTGACCAGGGCATTGTTAAGTAATCGAGAGGAAGGAAATTATTTGGTCCGTTTGAAGCTATTTTAATTAAAGGTGTTAAACTGATGGTAAACAATACGTCCCTTCCACAAATGTGAGATGCTTGTTAGTATATTTACACCACATCCACATCGCAATGCACTTAACTATAATACATAGGTTTTATCCAACTGATTTCATTAGTAATAGTCCTTCAAACCGGAGCATAGTAATGTTAGCGCACTACTGCTTGACAGAACAAATTGAATCTGTAGTGGTACGAACTGATCTGAATTCCTCTTGTTGTAGTAAACTCCTCACCGGCTACGTTTTGAAACAGGCCGAAGTCCATCGTCTAACTCTCCACTGTGTACACCTCCGAACTATTGGCCGAAATTACCGGAAAGATGTACCGGATTTTACTGGTGGTAATTTTTACTTTGGTGGAGAAAATTTACTATTATAACCCCTATTCGCAGTCGTATGAACCGTAGTGTCCAGGTCTGACGCTCAGGATGCAGTCAGCGCAAGATGGAGTAGGTGTCTCCATATCTTTGGACGGTTGCGGGGAGGTGATGTGTGTATTGCGATAATGGTGATACTCTCAATAATACATATTTTTCTTTAAATCAACTAGGTTAGCGCTTGGCCACGATCCCACCTAACGTTAAGTGGTGATGTGATCTGTGGTGATGTGATCTGTGGTGGTAAAGCGCACTAAACTACTTACAGCCCATTCACTATTTTCTTAAAGAAATATATAATATAATAAGTTTTTAAAAGCGATTTTCTCTTTTACGTTCGAACACTTCCTGCAGATTCCAGACCAGATGGAGAGAATATCAAAGACAAGAACGAAATGGAAGAAAAAGTAAAGCTAACTTCATTTCCTTAAAGTATATATAAGTAAGGGTGAGAGAGAGAGACAAATATATACGTATTGTGGGGGTCTGCTGCCGGAGACCGTCTAAGTACCACCGCAGCGCAGCGGCCGCTGCAGCAGATAAACAGTAGTGTGCCGACATTACCATATTAACGTACGGTAGTTGGTGAAATTATTGGAGTAACGAGACTTGACGTCTTGTGTGTGGACACAAGTGGGCGGCCAATGTGGCGCCAGGTTATTACAAGAGATTTAGATATACCCACGTGTGTTTATAAAAATGGTGGGGACTTGGTGGGTTGGGACGACGCAGTGCTCAAGTTTTAATTAAATTTTAGTTTCGAATTGTTTTGGTGTAATCATAAATCTCTTAGAGCATTAACAATTATTGATAAACTATGCATAGCTCTTACTTTGAAACAACTTCTGTTAGGACGGCAATCAAAGATAATGTTCGATTTATATGCAAATGTAGACTTTCTTTAACGATAAAATCGCTTGCGTCTCGAACACCAATGAGATGTTTGAGAGGCGTCAGCTCCGTGTCAATCAGATTCATATTCATCATTATTGTAAAAACCCCTCCCCACCCTCTAAAGATATCGGTAGTAACTCGGCATTGCGCCGATTGAAACCTAGGCCTTAGGTCTTGCGACTTGTTCAAACGCTGAGGACAACCATCGAACGGCTTTTCTTCTTCTCTTTCTTAGGAATAGAACAGCCTTTCGATGTAGCGGTTGAAAATTACTAAATAACCCTGAATCATTTTCAATTTTTTTATTCAATTTTTTTTAGATTTTCCCACCGATGCAATGAAATTCATTCCCGACACCAAGACTAACAAATGCACCGTGCACTGATCGTTTCCGGTGGCAGTAGTTCTATCGTTATGATTATGATTATGGTTATGGTTACTAGAGAAGCTGCAACTTTTTCTTTCCTCGTTCACATAACTGTGATACCGCTGTAACGCTGTAACGCTGTACTACAGTTTACGTAACGTTAAAATTAACCGCGCCATAAGCGAGCTTCTAAATAATAATTATATGTCTAATAAAATGTTATTTGCGATGGTCACTTTCACCCGTGAAGTTAATTGTTTGGATAAAAGTGAAAACAATATCGCAATTTGGAGCCAACGGAGCGGACGCGCCCGGAGCCGGCGCTGCGCCCCACTCGCGCGATCTCCAAACGCTGCTCTGCTCTCTGCAGGTGATACACCTGGATGGATGGCAGTGTCTGTAACCACACAATAATCATCATTAGTCCACGCTAGTCTACTAGAACCTCTCCCGAGAAGCGTTACACCTATAATATTTTCCACCAACGGAAGTTCACACCTAGTACGGTTCGAACCCGCGCCGCTTCAAGACGTACAGAGCCTTATAATTCAGCTGTAACAGATTTCTGATCAGACTGAATCTATATTAGTCTCCAGTAGCAGAGGTTTTATTGCAGCCTGCACTCATTCCTAAATTTTCAAATATATGTTATAAAAAGACCAGATAAAAAAATATAATATAGTTCTGGCCAATGTAATGGTGGTGCTATACGGTGTGGTGGTAGTAGCGGGTAGATCTGGGGGAGGTTGTTAACGCAGTTGCTATTGTAACTCATCTTGGCAAAAATAATTGTTCTCCGATTCGAAAGAGACGGCAACTAGTATTAACTGGTTGGCGTCGAGATTCGACATCCTGTGTCTCGAAGCGGCGCATGCGAGGTTCTCTCCAACCGGCGCCACGTTGTCATGGGTGGACGTGTGACTTACCGTCGGGTGAACGTCTCGCTAGTGGAGGGAAACGGGAGATTCAAACAAAAACGTAATCGAGACGAAATAATCCATTACAAAAGTAATTCGGTGATCAGACGCGCGACCACTTGAGTGACTTGCGACAGGTCATCAGGCTGCGAAATACTAAATAACTTCACCAAGTTACAAAAGCGTTTTTCTACTTGCGTGAGGACATCGTTACGGAGGTGATGTTTCGCTAATGACGCCGATTTGGACACCGGACGAAAAACTAATCGGAACCGGCTGCGATCGACGTGACTTACAGGTTTCCCATTGTCTGCGCTTGCGCATTCGCCGCTCTGTCCGCAGAGCGCAAGGCGGGAAGTTTCATTTTCATTTATTATCGGATATTTAACAAAACCTAAAATTACGGTTTCTATCGCGTTCACTTTACTATGCCAGTTCTATTAAATATAAGAATCCAAAAAATTGTTGGAGATATCAAACGGGTAAATAATAAACAGCGCCTCTTGTTGTTCTCATTCTCACTTCCTTCGGATGTATTACACCCTGAGAAGAGACCTCCTGCGGAGTGGAAATGCTGGAGGTGGTCGGTCCCGCTGATGCAGTGCTTAACGCTGCACTGCATGTATGCGCAATAAAAGCTGTAGTGTATAAACGTCACTAGTAATAATGTGACGACCATCACCGTCACGTGTGTATGAACAAAGAACAATTAGATATACGTAAAACTGATCTTTTGTTAATTAAATAAATTGTCTTTCTATGGTGGTTAATCTCTGTGGCCAAAGACCATCCCACTTAGGTATCACCGCAGTTCCAGATTTACTAACAAACGGTACGCAAATATTACTGCGTTGAAATTTCAAAGATGTTTTTATTCGATGAAGCGCTGAGACAAGCGAGAAGTTGACCTGATGGTAACTGATACGCCTGCTCGTAACAACGTGGCGCTAGTTAGAATGTTATACACTGCAATGTACGTGTACTCGTCGCCTCGAGATATAAGATGTTGATCTGCTTACATGAGTAATCACACTAGCTACAGCGCCCTTCAAACTGGAACACGGTAATGTTTCTCGTTGCTATTAATGAAATCTAGCCAGTCCAACACTCCGAGGTGGCCCGCAAGTAAAAGTTTGCAAAGTTAATTGATTTAAAAACTAGATATCTAATTAATTAGTCACAAGCCGTCACCGCGGGGCCACTGGACAAACTGCGGCTTGTTAAATATATTTTCTAAAGCCTTGAGCCGTTGCGTCAGCCGGACGCGGAGCGCACGGGAAGCGCACGGGGCTCGCACGGGGAGCGCACGAGGCGCGCACGGGGCTCGCACGGGGCTCGCACGGGGAGCGCACGAGGCGCGCACGGGGCTCGCACGGGGCTCGCACGGGGAGCGCACGGGGAGCGCACGGGGCTCGCACGGGGAGCGCACGAGGCGCGCACGGGGCTCGCACGGGGCTCGCACGGGGAGCGCACGAGGCGCGCACGGGGAGCGCACGGGGCTCGCACGGGGAGCGCACGAGGCGCGCACGGGGAGCGCACGGGGAGCGCACGGGGCTCGCACGGGGAGCGCACGGGGAGCGCACGGGGCTCGCACGGGGAGCGCACGAGGCGCGCACGGGGAGCGCACGGGGCTCGCACGGGGAGCGCACGGGGCTCGCACGGGGAGCGCACGGGGAGCGCACGGGGCTCGCACTGGGAGCGCACGGGGCTCGCACGGGGAGCGCACGGGGCTCGCACGGGGAGCGCAAGGGGCTCGCACGGGGAGCGCACGGGGAGCGCAAGGGGCTCGCACGGGGAGCGCACGGGGCTCGCACGGGGAGCGCAAGGGGCTCGCACGGGGAGCGCACGGGGCTCGCACGGGGAGCGCAAGGGGCTCGCACGGGGAGCGCACGGGGCTCGCACGGGGAGCGCAAGGGGCTCGCACGGGGAGCGCCGCTCGCATTCGGACCCAGTGCGCTACACCGCTCCGCTTGCAACTTCAATTTGTATTTATTGTCTGTACTGGGTAGAAAATAGTGAATGGGCTGTAAGTAGGTCAGTGTGTTGTACCAGCACAGACCACATCATCACATTACACCATGTGCCGTTGTAATCAAGCGCTAAACTTTTTGATTTAAAATAAAAAAAAATAACGTTTTTATTATGATATAAACATAAAATTATTGAAAACAATTATACGTAAACAATGAATTTAAAATTGCACAGAGAAATCTCAAATCATAAACACTCAATTTAAAACGTAAGTAGTGTTTTATAAAATTACTGCATCGGCGGAAGTTTCCAACAGTTTTCCTTAATAATTTTTAATTACACAGTCCTAATATATATTTATACACAAAATTCGAGGAACAACACAATCATCAGCTCTCACCGATACATGAATAAGCGCTACATCTACGTCCTGCAGCGGCACCTCGCACCGACACATCACAGCACTAGACTCCACAACCTAACGTAACGCAGCACCTTTTCATTCAATCCACATATTGGTGCATGGATTCGGGGCAACACGGGCCCTGCCCCCGGAGCGCTTAGGGCGCCGCTAGTGTTGTACTCGTAATGCTGCACGTGTGTAGTGACGGGACACCGCTCGTAATTTATTTATTATTCGATTACCCTAATACGGTGGCAGGTATTCCTACTGATGGTACTGATTATGACACTGATAATACACTAATTTCGTCGACAGGAGTACAGTTTGTGACAAGGATTTGTTACATTGCAACTATTTTATTTTAAATCGACAAGTTATAGCGCTCGACCACGATTCCACCTGATTTTAAGTGGTGATGTGGTCTGCGGTGGCAAAGCACACTAACGTAGTAACAGCATATTCAATCTTTACTTGAAGACACCCACGTCGTTTTGGACGGGAACACCGACCCCAGCAAGCTGTTTCATTCCTTTGCTGTTCTTATGAAGAACAAGGAGCTGAACCTCTATATTTGCAAACTGAGGAAGTGCACAACATAAGAATAGTGACTCGCCGTGCGAGTGCTCGTCCGGTGGCGAAATAAAATAAGAAAAAACAGTTCAAAAACCAATGAGAGAAATTGCTAAAGTTGTAATAAAAATTAACTGGTGCTAAATCAGCCTTACCCCCCCCTGTATTTCCTATTTTTAAGGCTATTTTTTATATTTTGAGGTTTTAATTATGTTGTATATTCTAATAAATCAGTAATGACTAAATAAAACTAAGTAGAAAGTAAAAGTAAGTAGCTTGAGCACATGACTATGAGTGATACGTGTATAACAATGAAGCATTAGGATGATATACACTATACACTACATTTCGCTCGTCGCCTCGAAACCAGACATTAGGATGCGCTACCGCTGTAATTCCTAGCTAAAACGCAGCTCAAACCTACCGCCAACCAATGAAATAAATAGATCAAAGTTGAAATTATAGTTTTAAATTAAAAATGTAACATAAATTGTTGATATTTAAATGTTAACACGTCTATTTATGCACTGTTCTGTGCGCATGCGCATACCGGCACGATCGCGCCGCGGGCGGGCGCGCACAACCACCCTGTGGTGTTGGTGACCACGCCGCCCATGGCGCGCTCATACCCTCGCTTTATGATTGTTGTATCTCTTAATGTTATTTTATAAATGAAACCGCGGTACAAACGGGGTGTGATGATGAGGAACTGAGAGACGACGTACAGAGCTGTCAAAAGTACGTGTTAAAAAGGAAGTGACACTTTGTATTCAAGTTAGGCTGTGAGAGAATGAGATGGATGCACCGCGGAGGCGCACGGCAGAGGGAGAAAGATAAAATGAAGCAGTTAAAGTGACATTTAGTGACGAGAGACGTCCGAATCAACATAAAAATATTATTCTGTTAGGCATTATAACAACACTCAGTCCGGTCACTCGAACGGAGGTGGAGGCTGGAGATACTACGTAGCAAAGCGTTTCATCCCGTTCACTCACAGCTTGAAAGCGTTCGTTTCATGAAATCAAATTTACGTGGTCCATAAAGTAGTTTGTTACGTTACAATTAATGTTAAGTTAATGTGCATTAAACGAGGCGTTGTTCAGTAATTAAATTATGTTTCTCTTGAACTTGATGAATTGCGAGTGCAGAAGGTAACAAAAACCGGATTGCACGCTTCGGATGGACGGTCCATTATTCATCCACTTGTTTGATTTGATTCGTTTCTTCCATATTTATTCTATGACGATGTTGAGTGTTTGGAAGTCATATTTAGACTAACGGCTTATCTAATAGTGATCTCGTGGACCCGGCTCCACGGCCCACACATCAGAGTACCTTACGAGACTCTAGGTTAGCTTACGTACTGAACACAATAAATCATGAAACCGCGATGAAACTTACTGGTGCAACGAGTGCAGAGCATTGTGTTTGACTGTCCTCCAGTTTGACAAATAATAGATGGTTGAGACTTTACTTACTACTATTAATGAATACACAATGAAATATATACAATACTCTTGAAACCAATACACTTATGCCAACTGTCCTCGCTGCACTTTACCCCGGCAGACCTACGCCATCTTGTCCGCGCGTCGCTTCCGTGTTGCCTGCCGTACTTAAAATGTTGCCAACTTATACATTTTAAAACAACAACTTATAAATTATTTATTTACTAACGCCATCAATTGGTGTTGGTGGAGCGGGAAGAGTGAAGGTTATGAGTCTAAGCAAGTATTCATTACGTTTTAATTCAGTTCCGTGAGCTTTGGGACTGATCTGTCACGTGTCACGACGCGGCGGCGGGACACGCGCTTGCAGTCACACTGTGCGTGCACACGGTATTGCACACGGCGGAGCCGGCAACGTTGCGGTGCAAGCATAGCAATGCATTCCTTAGTCAAGCTGCGCCGTGAAGCCGCCTTGTGAATATAATGAAATATTACATAGTTTAACAATACTAGCATTCCTAATCAAATTCCTTTTCTTTATAAAAAAAACAATGAAATGTAATGTTGCCAATATGACTAAACGACATTCATGAAGTTTTAAATAAACAAACTCATTTTTTTTTTCACTGAATAATTATTATTAGCAAAGCGGCAAGTGACTGCGAGGCCGTAGCTGGGGAACCTAACCCAGAATATCTGGCTTCTTATATGCTTGTTTTGAGTTTGACGTTGATGCAGTTAATCTTTTTGACGATTTCTAAAGCTTCATCGGATTTAAGGCTAGATTAAATACATTATAAAAATAAATATGTATAATAACGCTCAAAGAGGAGAAGAGAAAGTATTGTGTAGGGAAAGGATCAGGATGGATAGTAATATAAATGGGTACGAGAGGAGAAATATATCTCATATGACAGGACAAAGTAAAGTTGTTTTAGCAACATGTTTATGATATGGAGACTAAACCGACAAGACCATACTTTGCCAAAAGGAGCTCCGGCATTGATCCACGGCATGAATCACCACAAAGGGAGTGGTTACTTGAGGGTCAAAGTTGAAATTCTTTGTTTCTTTAGCATCAACTCTGCGTAATAGAAATTAATAAAACTATATCTTTATATGCGCCAAGTCAAAATAAGCAATGGGTTAACACGACAATCTCTACAAAACGAAGCCTAAGTAATAGGACGTACACCTGATTGTAAGTGTACTGCTGCTCATAACATTGTGGTGCTGATTACGGTTGTTTCTGCACTAACGAGTTGCGCTCGTCTTTTTAAAACCTTTGAAAGTGAACATTCAACTATCGTTCGTTAGATCTAAAGCTATCACGATGCAAATCGTCAAGTCTGCAGCCCAACAAAGTTTTGATAATTAATTCACTGGTATGTACCTGTTGCCACAGACTGTCTAGATCCAACTGGGTGCTTACTTATATATTAGCTCCTTACATAGGAAAGGAGCGTTTCCTCGCACTGACCACTTTGATCTGAAACATCTCCTCTTTGGTTAGGAATTCCAAATTCGAATTTATAAATCCATTTAGCTGCTGCATTAGAGTTTTGGGAACAGTCATTCATTTGCTTTTACTTTGGCGTCGCTTATTGCCGCGCAATGGGAAACATGAAATATCGGTATATTTACGAGTACGAGCTCTGCCGTGGCACCAGCACCAGTGCTGCAGAACCAGCTCGACGGATTGATGTTGTGTACGGCGCTGGTGTCGTAAAAGAAAGTACGGTACGTTTTTGGTTTCAACGTTTTCGTTCTGGAAATTTCGATCTTCAGAATCAACCCCGTAGACGGCCGGAGACAGAAGTGGAAAATGAAGATTTAAAAGCTATTGTGTAAGCGGATCCATCACAAAGCTGTTCAGAGATAGCTGCAGGCTTCGGGGTAAGTGACAAAACTGTATTAATCCACTTGAAGCAAATCGAGAAAGTAAGAAAACTTGAACGATGGCTACCACATGCATTGAGTGAATGGAACTTGCGAACACGCGCCGACTGCTGCTGCTGTGTTACTTTGCTCAACCGACGCAATGATGAAGGGATTTTAAATCGAATCATTACTTGTAATGAAAAGTGGATACTGTGAGATAACCGGAAGCGCTGGTCGCAATGGCTGAACCCTGGAGACCCAGCCAGATCCTGCCCTAAACGAAAATGGACTCAGAAAAAGTTATTTGTGAGTGTTTGGTGGACTCGCGCCGGTGTCGTTCACTGCAGATATCTATTGTCAGCAACTGCAGACCATGAAGGAAGAACTAGCTGTTAAACAACCGAGATTGGTCAATCGCTGTAGACCACTGCCGTTTCGCGACAACGCAACACCACCATCACCACACACTGCACAACAAACAACCACTAAGTTAGATGAGCTACAATTGGAATGTCTGCGACATCCACCGTACTCCCCGGACCTTGCCCCAACAGATTACCATGTTTTTTGGAATTTGGACAACTTCTTACCAAGGAAAAAAATTCAATTCCGATGCGGCAGTCCAAACTGCCTTCAAAGAGTTTATTGATTCTCGTCCCTAGGGTTTTTTTAGTAAAAGGATCAATGAACTACCTATGAGATGGCAAAAGTGCATAGATAACAACGGTGCATACTTTGATTGATTATATATATTTTACAAAAAAAAAAATGATTTTATGTTCCTCGCGTACAAAACGCCAATTTGATGTGTAAGGACCTAATGTTACATATTTCTATTCTTGTCTTTACAGTTAAATACAAAAGAGAACTATTGATTGCTGAATACACGAACACTCTCCTCCGCTGAGAGATTAAATCGTCGATTCCCTCGTGATATTAGAAACTGTATAACTGGTGGACGAGTTGTTGGTCTCTCGGGGGCGCAGTCCTCGGTGGCTGTGACCGCGCACGTCTGACACTGATCCGCCTACACCAGGTTATTAAGAAACTTTATCTCCAACGGTATCACCGTGTCATTGAAGCAGTCGGTGCTCGGTGCCAACGCAACTCCTATTTCTGCCGTCAAACATTACTGTGTTCCGGTGTGGAGGGCGCTGTAGCTAATGAAATTATTTCGGCGACAAGGCTTAACCATGTTTCAAAGCTACGAGTACAATGTGGTGCAGTGTATATGAATAAATCTTTCCAAGCGGTGATCTCACCTCCACAGACTATAAATGAAAACGATGTATGAGCCATGACCTAAGTGCAAGTGTTAGTGCGGAATTAGTCATGTACCAACAGATATGTTCATTGACCCACTTGGAGATGTTAACGGACCATATGAGACACAGCGAGCTCTCTTTTTAAGACATAACGGTAGTTGTAGTCTAAGCTATATTAATTTGAACTGTCTCCGTAGCCAGTAACAGAATGTATAGGCTGCTGGAATGTGGCTGATGAATAGAGAGGAAGGGCGAACTGGAATCATAGAAGGAAAAAAGATAGAATTATAGTAGAATGCAATGATAGATATAGTAAAGCCCTCTCCTGTCCTAATAAGTAGGGGGAGGAGTCGTGAGATAAGACAATTGTAACATGGAGGTTCCCGGTTCCCGAGAATGGTCGGTGAGAGAGTTTAACAACTTAATTAGCTGTCATCCTCATCTGGTTACTGCTCATCATTATCGTTTTTTTTTATTCAACGAAGCGACGGGGCGAGCGGGCCGTTCACCTGATGCTAAGTGATACACCTGCATGTCAGCATGGCGTTAGTCACTATACTATACACTGCAGCACATTTCGCTCTGGCTTTGAGATTTTACATGTGAAGTCTGGTGACTTCAATAATTACACTAGTTATACATGAGCCCTTCAAACCGGAACACAATATCTGCACATTATTGTTTGTCGGCGGAAATGGGATTTGCGGTGGCACCTGACACCGATTGTTTTATTACTGTGTTAATATACCGCTGCAGAAGACATGTCCAGAGAACCTGGCGCAGGTGGCGCAGGGACAGACGTGCGCCATCGCACCTTCCAGTTATACGGACGTCATCAAGTACCTCCAGCGGATCAATGTCTTAGCGGAGGAGGGAGTTCGTGTATTAGTCAATTTACACATCTCATTTATATTTAATTGTAGAGATAACAATGGAATTATGTAATATTAAGTAAGTACCTAGGTGACTATGGACCACCAGTATACGCTATAGATAATATACCTAGGATTCGTTTAGTTCTTAATTCAAGATACTAAATATCAATTCCTATCCGCGCAGTTCCTAACAACTAGCTAGCATCGTTCTAGCTATATAATAACTTGTTGCTAGAGCTTTTGCTACAGCTCAAGGTTTGAAGTGGAACTTACGAAAGCGCGTCCGGTGATCATCATTAGCACATTCGGGTCAAGGGTCGCCCGCGGCAGCTGATTACAGCGCCGCCAAACGCCATGAGCGTCCATTTGCGTGCCAGATGGGTTTGGCAATCGTTTTAGTTCCAGCTACACCGTAACTTGGGGCACCAGCACCACACGAGCCATTACTAACTTCCAACCTATGCTTTTTTTCTTTCACTATGCGTCGCGAATAGATAGATGATCATCTGATTACAATTGATTCATCATTACAACGTGGTGCTAGTTAGAATGATATACACAGCACCGCCTTTAAACATAAGATTTTGAGTGTCGTTACCTTAGTAATTACACTAGCTACAGTGCCTTTCAAACCGGAACGAAGTATGCATGCACAGAGTTGCGATGGTACCTAGAGAGTATCCGGCAACAGACCTACCACCAGCGAGTAGAGGAATGAACCTAATGGCGCTTCGTGATTAACTTCGGTAGCAGTAATATAGACTTCGGTCAACGAACCGGACGACGCACGATCAATCGTCTGTCCGGCCTCAACACCATGGTCCGCATGGTCATCAACCTTACAACCTCACATGTAACCTATACAAACCTTGTATTGATTTTCCATAAAGCTATGGTGTTTAAACAAGTTAACATCATCATTCAACATCACGGCGTGGTGTTGAATAAACAGGGTTATTATTCATTGACATTGATGGTGAAGCCTGACTAGCTCTCGTGTTGACGTGCGGAATATTCCGACTCATATGGCTAATGTGTTGGACGATTTACAAGATCATGATGATGAAGATGATGATGATGATGATGAATTCTATAAGCATCGAAACTCCATAACGGACATTACTTATGAAATCTTACTTGCACAATGGATTTACTTGAAGCCCGTTGACGTTGGAAGTTGCTTAACGAATTTTCATTGCGATATTGAATGTGCTGTTAGTCTCGTTACTAAACTAATAAAACGGAACTGTTTCATTCACTTCCGGATTCACGTGTTGTGTAGTTTGGTTGACGCTAGCCATCTTAATATTGTAAATCTGCCGCCATAACAGCATCGCTATTTCCGAGCTGTCAGCACATGGGAGTCACACGATCAGCAAGACATTCGCTTAACAGCAAGGCCTGGAGTCGCTCATGAGTGCGTGGCGCTAGTTAGGATGATACACACAGCGCCACGTGGTGCCGTCGCCTGAGACATGGGGCGTTAAGTCTCCTCAGTCCAATAATTTCATTAGCTACAATGCATTAATACGGTAATGTCTGTACATTGCTGTTTGACTGCAGAAATAGGAGCTGCAGCGGTAGCTGGACTGTCGCCCCACCATGCCATGAAACATGTATGACATTTGATGCTTTATCAGATAGTACAAGGCATCGTTTTGCTCTAGCATGTTCCATTGCATGATTTTCTGGGTTCCCACGTATGATCCACATTCACGCAACAATCCGGTTGTAATGTCGTCACCGTCCGACATGCCGTCACACTCGCAAATACTCTAACAAAAGTACTGTCCAGTAGTACTTACGCGCTGGAAAGATCCATGCCACCGATCAACCTTGGCGCTGGTGTAGTGGCTTGTTGATCTCGCAACCCCTCCTGTAATAATATAGTTTTTAGTGAGAATAAGTAATATTAGGAGTATGATTAAAAACTAGTATTGATTAATTCCAAGTCTGTGCCCCTTTACAACTAAAATCTAGAATATAACAGTACGTGCCTACGTGTAACCTGCAGCAATTAGAAAACAGAATCCTCTCGCGTACTATCTATCAGTGTTCAGTTCACGCCCCGGCGGTTTGCCGCTTGTTCGAACTCGCAGGTCCCTGGTTCGACCCCGGCGCGGAGCCACACGTGACGCACTTTAGCGATGCAACTTTGGCATGCAATGTTAAACAGTTTTATTGCTACGCCAAATCCTAGATAGATACCTGCTCGGTTCTAGCTCCTGTTGCGGCTAGAAAAAAATCATTTTTAACAGATTCATTCTTATGGTATTAAACCAATATCGCTAATATATTGTTGCAATTTTAATTTCAGTTGCCATGGTGACAACGGAGATCTAATTCCAGACTCGGATCGACAAAGGACTAAATCATGGAATCTCCCGTAAGAATATGCCTAGGTTAGTATTAAATTTAAATAAAAGTAGAACAGCTATTTAAAAATAAATAGTTTTGTATCAATGTGACACGTTCGATCGATGGAGACAGAACAGAAGGTGTAATTATGAGACTGCAACGGCATGATCTGCATATAACAATGCAACAGCGATACGCTGATACTAAAGTGGGTACAGTGTGCCACTAACCACAGTGTTTATTTCATTCACTAGTAATTTTGCAGGGGTTACTAGTATTTTAGATTATATAATTATGCTATATATCGATAGCGGCAAAACAGTATTTACTATCAGAAATTATAAAATACGAAGGGAACATAAAAACATAATAAATTAAATGTCTACTTCGCTATATTGAAACGGGTGTTTAGTTAATTTCAGTTATTATCAATGAAATATATAAATATAGTATATATGTATGTATATAGGTAGTAGGTCCCTATGGTCAGCGACCGTTCCTACTATAGCAAACGGCTATTCCTGCAACCGAGTAAGAGTATGCGAATATTGTCGCTTTCCGGTTTAAGGGGCGTTGTGTCAGTTGAATTACTAGGATAACGAGACTTAACATATTTTGTCTTAAGTGTGGAACAATGCCTGTCATTTATAACTGTAGTGCACTATTAACATATATATTAAAAAAAACATTACAAAAATTTTCAGGTGCGGCGATAATAGTAAGTCTACTATTGTTAACGAGCACACCGGTAAATGGCAATCCACTGCCACGCGAAACGAACGCGACGACGGTAAAAGAGGATAAAACAACAAAATATAGTCGAGTGAATACTACATGGACCACTAAAAGTAAGCCTAAAATTCCAGACGTAGCACTAAATGAATTGCACCCTAAAGAATCCACATCCGAAGAACACACGGAAAAAAATGCTAAATATAAAGATAGGGGAAGAGTGAAATTTCATTCCCATTTAAAATCTAGTACAGATGGTCCTTTAAGAAGGATAAAACTTTCTACCGTACAAATGATCAAAGTTGAGATACCTCCAACTACTGAAACATTGAAACAGTCCCGGATAACAGAAAGTTCCTTGACATTCAAAAATACCAACGTATCACCATCGCCATTTAGTTTTACGACGAGTGTTAGCACCGTTGAAAATAAACCAATTCATGACAAAGATAGTGACGAAACTTTTGATCAAGAGGAAGAATATGACAAGGAAGAGGAAGAAAATGATTATTCCAAATATACTTCAAGTAAATTCCACGAAGATAGTTACTTCACGATACCAGGTTATAATGACGATGATCATTTTAAAGACAATATATATAATAAAGTAAAGGATGATTTCAGTACGCCCTCTTTTGATAAATTTTCAAATTATTTTTCTAAAGACATGTACACTCCTGACGAAAATGAAAATAAAGAGCCGTACAAAACGCAAAATTTTTTCGACTTTGACAGCGATCTCACAACGCCAAAGAACGATTTCTTCGATCAAAAGTTTCATGACATATCCTCAAGTATAAAGAAAAATCTTGACTCCATAAAAGCCAAATCTGTCTCTTCCAATACAACAAATCCTCAGAAAGTAATTAAAGAAAATATTGGTATAGAGAAATTAAGTAAGGGGTCACCAAATAATAAATCTACAGTGATAATAAAGAATACTAAAGAGATTCGACTTCTAGATAACGAACAAGCTGGGACGGCTAATAAACAATTGTCTGATGTTCATGGTACAAGCATTTACTATGAAATGTCTGTATTATCAACAGAGACTTACAATATAACTCACTTCGACGAAGATGATTGTGAAAATGATGCAGCACCTACGGAACCAGCAGTAACTGCGGCTGTAAAAGAAGATTTTTTATTATCACCAACGCATGCAACTGTATTCCAAGAATCGCCAATACCTAATTCTTTCTCGACGCCTCTGCCTCCCATTATTGGTCCAAGTGCAATTCCTAACTCATTTAATATAGTTATTCCAACGATGGATTCAAGACTACCATTTTCTACTCACAATTATTTGTTGAATCCCGAAAGTCCACTTAGCACAGTTTCTATTGGAATTTCTAGAAATCGTAATTACTCCAAAAAGCTTAACCTAACGAGAACTAAAGATTCCCCTAATAGCGTAACTCAGCAAAGTGACTCTGCATTTAATACAGGGCAGAGACATTTAAGAAGAAAGTTCCACTTTACTACCCCCAAAATTAAACCAATTTGGATGGCACCCAGACGTAATGTTACTAAAGCGAACAGAAGGACATATCCGACCACAATATACGCAGAACATTTCAATATCAAAGACAAGTTTTCCAGCACTGTACGTCCAGGGCAACCGCAAAGAACAGTTCTGACAACTTTACCTTCAGATATAGATCCAGTTCTTCAAAGCGATGTCGGTGGTGTAAAGAAGGTGGTCCAGTCACAATCAATATCTGATAATACGATACCGTCCTTATGGAAAAGAGGTTCGATGAAATTTGCCACGACTTCAGCGCCATCTACGGAAAGTGAAAATGGCATAAGTGATATGGAGATACCTCCTACGATGACTGCATGGGCACTGGCGAGTCTGAGGAGTCCGCCACCATCGCATAATGCGGTTGGTAATGTTACCGGATCGACTCACAAAAGCATTGACGAAAACGAGCTGCAAAAAGTCGGAGATATTTTTGGTAAGTTAAATGTTATCAATTAATTATAACTGTTATTATAATTGTAACAATTTCAATTAAATATGTATGTATAAATTACGTCAATTATTTTTGTCCACCTGTACAAATTTTATTTTAGTTTAATATTTTCTATTATATTTTTCTGCAAATGTTTTAACTTAGATATGTGTAATCAATTTCAGATAAAAAACAAACGACTACAGCCTCGACAACTTTAATGACAACAGCTGTTGGTGCCCTCAGTAATTATATTATGAAGAACGACACTGAAATAGTCCAAAACAAACTACCGTGGAAGCCAATCACATCTGCAATGGATATAAATAACGAAAAGGAAGTATTTAATAAATCTGAACGATTGCCCGCCGAAAGCAATATATCCTTACAAAGCAGTTTCAATACCTCCAATAACGAACAGCCTGCAAAAAAGACGGTAGAAGCTAGAATCGAAGCAGAAACAAAAGACGAAGTAAAACCTTCTTGGATTACCGCAATGGTTGACACGGTTGCTAAAACTACAGAACAGACAGTACAAAGTGAAGAAGATACCATTCGACCAGTTGATGCGACAAAGTCAACTGGTTTCGAATCGATAACGAAACTTCCTTCGGGCGTAACAACGCCGGCCGACGACACCATCGATGTAGAACAGCCCGTAATACAAACAACAACTGACTATGAGATCACAACTATCAGGTTCTCATACGTACCTACTGAAGATATGACAGAAACTGATACATCAGATACAAATAAAAATTGGCAACCGGCAATAGCTACCAGGACCAAATCCGTGCTCGACGAAAACCACATTACTACATACAGCCCAAAGTTTACAACTACAACAGAGGTGGACCAAGAGACAACAACAAACCCTGAAGATTCAACTCTTCCGCTAGAAGTATCGTCGCAAATCCTAGAGAACGAAACGTCAAGGCCTGAAATTACTGAGCACACCACAACGAAGGAAGTTACCACAAATACCCCGACTACGATTATCTCTACAACAGAATTAAGTGCAGATTGCAATGAAGCTACTACGGAAACAACAACTGCAACAGTCACTCAGACAATAACAGAAACTAATGAATATGTAGAAGATTCTACAACAACAGAGAGATCATCAACGGAAATGCAAACTGACAGTAGTTCGGAAGAGAACAGTGACAGCAACGAAGTTATATCACAGGACATAACGAGACCACCTCCGTTCACTACTACTACCACTACTTCAACAACAACTACAATAACATCAACAACCACGACACCGCCGACGTTTGCTCCCGAAACTACTGCTGCACCAACAACAGCGTCAACGCCACACACTACCACAAAAAGTGCACAAATAAACATAGTGACCAACGATCAGAGACAAGATACGACTATGTATACAACGGAAATGACTACAAAATCTATCAACGAGTTAGAGGACTTGACCAGCTACGCGGAGGATCTCACCACAGAGTCATCTTCTAGAGTGCTGACAGAGGAAGCGAATTCCGGTGCCGCTATTGCGATAGCTGTCAGTTCCATTGGGGTGATAGCGTTGGTACTCCTCGTGGGCTTGTTGGTAAGTTGACTAAAATATTCTTTTGTATATTATATTGCAATGTACAGTTTTGTGTATTTATCTGATGGCGTATGTGAGAGCGGAGCGTGCGCGTGCGCGTGTGCCCGTGACAAAGGGAACAACCGAAACGTCTCTCTTACAGCGGCTCAACACATAAAAACTTGAAACGCGTCTATGGCAAATGTACACTCATACAGATTTCACATACCTATGTATTCTTGACGCTCTTCAAGCCGGTTCTGATGATCGATCCAGGAATGATGATGGATGGTTCTCGATTACTTTCCACTGTCGTTCTAGAAGTCACCAGTCCACGCTCGCCGATCCGTTCGCCATAAATTCTACTATATCAACATTATTCAGTCGGTCGACATTAGAATCAGCCACCTTTCATATTTTAAGATGTTGTTGTTGCAATAATCACAACGAATTATTGTCAGAAAACCTAGTTGTTTAATATTGTAAAAAGCTAGAATTCGTTATTATTACTAAAAAAATTAACATTAGTATGTCGATGATAGAAATAAAATGGCTGAATCTATTGTTTATTTACAATATCTGTGAACTCTACAAAAAGTCAGCTCCCCAGTGAAATAGGAACCGACCGCGTTAAACGTTTAACGCGACTCTTTGTCCCGGAGATGATAATTCTTAATTCTTGATTCTTCTATAATCTTCTTTCTTCAAATGCTGCGTGATGATGACTGTTCGTACAACATACCCAAAGTAAGGAGCATAATATCTATAGACATGACTTACGATAAATTACGTTCACTACTTTGGGTCATGTTGCAGACTAACTGCTCTGCAGCAGAGACCTGCAATTATACAGAGTGATCGTTTAGCTTCAACAGAATTCATATAGTATTTATTTGTTAATTGTTTACATGCTACAATATTGCTACCCATGGGGTAGTGTTTACGCGCTTGCTTTGTATGACAGAGGTCCCTGATCCAATTCTGGAGCCATACACGGTTTGTTGCCGGCACTGGTGGTAGACCTCTGTTGCCGGAGGCCTTCTAAGTAGGTCCCACCGCAGCGCTTATTTTTATCGCTTAACAGTAGTGTACAAATATTACCGTGTTCCGAATTGAAGGGCGCTTTAGCTATTGTAAATACTGGGGTTACGAGACTCGACATCCTATGTCTCAGGCGACGAGCGGAATGTGGTGCAGTGTATGTTAACCTAACTAGTGCCAAGCTGCTATGGGCAGGCGTATCACTTACCATCGAGTGAACGTCCCGTTCGTCTCATCACTTAATTCTTCTTCCTCCTGCCGTTTTCCCATTCTATGTGGGGTCGGCACAGTATGTACTTCTCTTCCACATCTCTCTATCAGCCGTTATATCTGAATTCACACTCTTTTTACACATGTCATCTTTCACACAATCCATCCACACTTTCTTCGGTCTTCCTCTACCCTTATAACCATCCACATTTATTCTCATTACTTTCTTTGTTATATGTCCTTCATCCCTCCGCATAACATGCCCATACCACGTTAACCTCTTGCTCCTCAACTTCTCTGTCACTGGCGCAACTATCAGACTTCCTCTAATATACTCATTCTTAATTTTATCCATCCTCGTCACACCTCACATCCATCTTAACTTTCGCATCCCGGCCACATGTAATCTCCTTTCATCCGAGCCCTTGGTGGCCCAACACTCAGATCCATACAATACGACAGGTCTAACGACCGACTTGTAGATCTGTCCTTTAAGTTTGAGGGGCATTCGTGGATTACAAGTCGTTCCAGTGACCTGTCGCCATCACTTAATTGAATAAAAAAAGTTATCAACAATATTTTGAACGGAGGATGACATAGTCTGAAGTGACAATATCTGCCTCTCTACAATTAAACAGAGACGAATGTGAGAGGAGTAGTAGGTAAAGTGAAAATAAGTTGGGACTTAATGAGTCCCTAAAAAATACATTCAAATATGAAACTTTAAAAAATATATCGAAATAAACGTACAGCGAGTGCGAGTCGTGGAGTGCAACGCGACGGAAATAACATTAGCATTGAAAGCGATACCAAATATATATATATATGAAATATTATAATAATGCATATGGCGGGTGCGCTGCCCCGCTGCATCGCTGCATCGATCGTTTGCCTCCTCCAAAATATAAACAAAGTTCCCTCCTCGGGCCGGTGAGGGCATGGCGGGGGCGGTGTGGTGAGGGGCCTCGCGGAGTCGCAGCGTCGCGTTCCCAGCGGCCGTTGCGAGGTGATAAAAATTCCACAAGTTGCAACCCGAACGCCACTGACACCCGACGACACCCGACGACACCTGACGACACCCGACACTGTCCTGTCCGTTATCGCTGTTACGAGAACTCGCGCGGCGGCCGCCAACTCGGTCACGAACTGTTCTTGTGACGAACGTACGCACCACCTCGCCCCACCCACCCCACTCCCAGCCCCAACCCAACCCCACTCTCACACACTCTCATCCACACCCTCAGCGGGTTCGATTCCTAATAATATATTCCAATGTTTACTATTCTTAATCACTATTCCGTCAGTTCTCACGCGGCGGAAGAGAAAGACTTTATATTCAAGTTAATTTGTGAGAGAATGGAATGAATATACTATGGCTGTGAAAAACAGAGAGAAAGAGAGCGCAATTGATCGATTACTTTTAATCGATGGAAGAAAGTACGAAAGAAAAAGAAGAGTAATGTAGTACAGATTTGAACGTTTTTTCTTCTCTTTTTCTTGTACTCTTTAAGAAGTTATGCGAGCTGTGGTTCAACTTAATGTTAAATACTACTTTACAACTCAACTCGTCATAAATCTGACCAAACTGTTCGATTCATTTCACCGTTTCTTTTTCCTTTCTCTTCGTACGTGTCCTAGTGTTCAGGGTGCAACGCACAGGGTACACGACGCCGCATGGACGCCGCATGCACGCCGTTTGCACGCCGCTGCGCACTAGTCGCTGTGCACTAGTCGCTGTGCACTAGTCGCTGCGGCGTGCTGCCCCAACCTATCGAGAACATTCGATCACACGTTCACACGTGTAAACGTCTCTCTGCACGTTGAATCCGTTAACGATTCCCCTGTAATACAGTTCCCGGGTTCGGGTTCGACTCCAGGGCCACATCACTGATACTGTTTGGATGCTGATTAGCTTGTTTCGCAGTAAGACAGCAGCTACCCGTTATGTATTATACTCGCGTTGTTGTGTTCCAGCGTATCTATACATACATACATGCATACACACATACACACATGCACACATGCACACATGCACACATGCACACATACACACATACACACATACACACATACACACATACATACATACATACACGTAACACAAGGTTGTCATATGACAGAACAAGCCTAGCGGAATACGATTTTCAACTTTATTGTTACTTAAAACCAGGTGAAAATGAGATGAAATCATTGTTTCAATTCTTAACGTATAACATCTATACAAACGTACAGAGATTTAGTAAGTACAGACGCAAAGTTAACACGAAGCGTCATCTTGAATGCGAACCCCCGACATCGACACTGGTCACAATGACCGGTTAACCACTGTCACCGGGTAATACTAATTTATCACATTTGGGCTACATTTTATCCAACTCGGCATTTGTCGGATGTTTACTTCATTTTAAGTGATATATTGGACGAAAGACGCCCACAGCTGGGCATAGGCCCTAAAGATCTCCACAACGACACTGAATTGTCTGCATCCAGCGATTTAACGCACCTTCACCGGATCACTCTGTGGATGGTATTTCATAAATCACACTATTGCCCTAACTGTAAGGTAGTAAAGTAGTTTACAATTATCCGGAGCACAGTGAGCACAGCGAGCACAGTGAGCACAGTGAGCACAGTGAGCACAGCGAGCACAGTGAGCACAGTGAGCACAGCGAGCACAGTGAGCACCGTAAGCACAGTGAGCACCGTAAGCTCAGTGAGCACAGCGAGCACAGTGAGCACAGTGAGCACAGCGAGCACAGCGAGCACAGTGAGCACAGCGAGCACAGTGAGCACAGTGAGCACAGCGAGCACAGTGAGCACAGCGAGCACAGTGAGCACAGTGAGCACAGTGAGCACAGTGAGCACAGCGAGCACAGTGAGCACAGTGAGCACAGCGAGCACAGTGAGCACAGTGAGCACAGCGAGCACAGTGAGCACAGTGAGCACAGTGAGCACAGCGAGCACAGTGAGCACAGTGAGCACAGTGAGCACAGCGAGCACAGTGAGCACAGTGAGCACAGTGAGCACAGTGAGCACAGCGAGCACAGTGAGCACAGTGAGCAGTAGAGCAGACACAGTGAGCACAGTGAGCACAGTAAGTACAGCTTTGGTTGAAACGTAAATATTATGTTGAATAAGCAAGTTACTTTACTCTACTTATTCTTTAATATTTTGTCTATGAATAAAAAATATTTTAAAGTTGTTCATAAATAAAAATAATTGTTTGTGTTTATGTGTACATTAAATATAAATAAATAAATAAATAAAAGTAATGTATACGTTGATTCTATTTGTATTGTTTGTCGTATACTAATTAATTTGTTTTTTTTTTTAGTATTTAAAAGATAATAAATAAATAAATAAATTAAATTAATTAAGTAACTGTGATATCGTTAACATAAATTCAAATAAGTTGTCAAACTAATGTATGTCACTCACCGGATATAACTTTCTCACTTCCTTTTCATTGGCACAATGTTAGGAACGAAGTTAAATGTGTAGACAATTATTTCAGGATTTAATTAATTTTTTTTTAATCATTTAGTAATGAAGTTTTAAGTTAAGTGAAGGTAGGTACGCTCGGTGCCGAATGTGGTGCAGCAGTGGCGAGCGCGCCGAGCTCGCGGCGCGGGGCGGTCGCGGGGCGGTCGCGGGGCCGGCTCAGGGCGGGCGCGGGGACTGCGCGCGCGTCGCCGCCGCATGGGCGCGCGGAACTCGCGTCACGTTGCTGCACCGCCACAACACACTCTCGTATTGTTTTTGATTGAACATAGGAATTAGGTGAACCCGTCGCTCATCACCGTTCCTCGATCCACCTCCAGGAAAAAGATAATCACGTTCACATGCTAGTGAGTGACATATTAGTTACATATGTTCAGCGATAGATAAAATGATGTACACTACCTCACATTGTGTTCATCGCTCTGAAACGCAACACAGACAAGTCACATTACCTCAGTGGCTTCCCTCGCTGCAACGCCCTTCAAACCGCAGCACAGTATTGTATGCACACTACCACTTGCCGGCAAATATAGTTAGGAGCTGCGGCGGTGTGACGGTCTGCACCAACAAGGACCTACCATTAATACTGCATTTGTTTCATGTTTGTCTTTGTGTTAAGTGTCTCTGTCTGGTTGCTCATGAAGCAAATTGCCTATCAATAAACTCCTTGGAGCCGTACCGCACCATGCGCCGTGCTGCCCCGGCAGCGGGGGCGGGGACGGGGAAGCGCCGCGCAGCAACTTTTTAAATCGCTGATTGTAAACCGCCGCGCCGGCCACGGACCTTCTGACTGCTGACACCTTTGTCAAAGCTGCAGGACCCAACCGACCTATTGCGATGCTGATGGTTTCCAACGAACGCCGGCTACGACACCACCCCCCGTTATGCGCAGACCGAATTGTTGCACTATTTACTCCACTTCCAGGCGTTGGTTCCGTCTTGCGACGATGTCTATTTTCCTGTTTCTTCACTTCTGTCCTGAACACCTGCCTCTACAACATTGCATTTTTCTAGGTCGTTCGTGACAACGCATAGATTAGAACAGCATAGGATGGGGTAGAACAGAAGAGAACAAACAGAAATGTTTGTTGCAAATAAAAAAATACTAGAAACAACTTAGCCTACTCCAATGTCGACGCAACTTAAACACATGCACAGCCACGCCGGCGGACGGCTCACTTCAAGTTGATGATGGAGGATCGCGACCCGGTGCTCGAGCCGCACTTCATTTCCTCTCACGTCACCGTACTCTCGATTAAGGGCTCGAGCATTGATATCTTAAGTGTTGACACCTCTCAAATTAATATTTATTAGCTTTACATGATGCATGCACTGGAAAGCTGATGATCTTAATACATTGTAGTTTCTTGGATTTCCTTTACCGGAAGTGCAGCGGGACTGCGTGTATTATAGCGCGTAATTTCACAGTACTTACAAAAATAAATTACAATTTTTTTTGTTCAATTAAGCGTTCACCTGATGGTAAGTGATTCGCCCGCCCATAGCAACGTGCCGTTAGTTCCGATGACATTTACTGCAACACGTGCGCTGTACGTCGCCTTGCGACTAGGATGTTGAATCTCGTTATCTCAGGACTTTCACTAGCTACAACACCGTTCAAACCGGAACACAGTAATGTTCGAACACTACTGTTTGTTGACTGCGATAGGAGCTGCAGTGGCATTTACCAAGACCATGGTCTGTAGCAAGAGACCTGCCACCGGTAACTTATATATTAGGCCGATATAGTAGATAAACTTGACAATCTTCTTGTGAGAGAAAGCTGTATCCCAGCAGTGGGAACATTAAGTGGGCTGTACAAATCATGTTGTTTTCAATAAAACATTTACACAGGATTATATGAAAACAATAATAATTTCTTTGTGGCGATTCAGATAGCGGAAGTCGTGGAGTGCTGTGCAGCTTTAGATAAATATCTCATCCTTCGATTGTAAGCAGACAAAAATCTGTTTTTGTTTTTCTAGAAATATTTAAACCTGTATTTTCCTGTGTAAAGTATTCATAATTATATCCTACTTACTACTGAGTAGTAATTTTAATCGCCGAAGAGTATAAAGGTAGTTAAATTATTATCATTTATAAAAGCTGTAGAATGTTCTCGTCGGGTTTACGGGGGAGACGACTGCATGTTATCTTGCACCTTCTAGTTGCATATTGTATATATTTATTACACTGCATATGTATTGTACATGTAGTGTATACGTATTGTATTTGTTTGTGTAATTATTGTTAGTGATGATACACCTACATAATATTACTGTTTATTTTGTTAAGGTTTTCTGGAAGAAAAATCTTTTGTAGGCTAAGCTCGTCCTTGTTCAATATGTTTTAATTTATTAAAAAAAAACACTATGTACCTTTTCGTGTATCTATATATTAAGAGAGATATAAAAATACGTTTATTATCACCGAAAGTACTAGAACGATAAATACTCGGAACTGATGTGCCACTTCAGCATTTGTAATGTGTAGGCAGGGCAGGCACGGGTGGACACGGGCGGGTACGGGCGGGTACGGGCGGGGCGCGCGTTGGCCAGTTAGTTAGTTATTTGATGAGACAGGCGCGATCCCGGCGGCGGGTGTCGGGTGCGCCGGAAACCGTTAGCACTTGTTAATATCAACTTGTTATTGTTTAAACTGGAAGGTACCTTATCGCCCACTTACAACTAAGCAGGTAACTGGAGGCGGCGCGCATTCCGCGTGGACCTGCACCCTCGCTGCGGACGGATGCCGTGTTATGAACCGGAAAAGTGCAACGAAAAAGACACGACTGACAACGTACGGAGGGAATGAGATTGAAACGTTTCTATATAATGTACATGTCCTCCGTCTGCTGTTTGTGTTACGGTTCAAAGCGACTGCTCCACCGCTGTTCAGAGTCCCGTCTCTTTCTCTTTGTTTACCAGCTCCACATTGTGTGTATTCATCTCGTTCTCTTACAAAGCAACCAAAACACAGGCTTTTGTAAATCCGTCTGTGTCTGTACCTGACGATCTAAGTATGTATACCTGTCTGTACGAAGTAAGCTGATGGGTACCGGAACGCACTTGTATTATTTCAGAGATGCTAGCTACGCTGGCTGTAATGTAAAATTATACCGCATATGAGTTTCTATAGCAACCGGGTAAATAGTATGAAACGAAAAAAACACTTCATTATTCTTTTGGAAAAAAAAATAATGAAGGTTCAATGAAATTCGAAAATTGAATAACCCATGACCACCGACAGACCATTCCGCGACGAATGCTCTTGTTGCTGCGTGGATACGATCACCGCAGCACCGACGAGCAACAAAACCAATTTATATGTATATATGTATACACACACACATATATATGTGTGTGTGTGTGTGTGTGTGTATATATATACATATATACACTCTCTCATCTCACCTTATATATATAAATATATACATATACATACTTATATATATACACATATATATATATATACGGTGAGATAATTTGAACGAGTCGATGAATGGACACACCGAGTCCTTGATTACTCCCAATAGCTCGGATTTGGTTTCACGAGCCCATCACCGTGTCACAAGTGACAAGCTGGAACCAAAGACCTGAGTTCGCAATGTGATATAATGATATTCGGTTTAAGTGGTAATATGATAGTACGATATACATCATGATTGTGGCACCGTGCAGTTGGTGGTGCGGCGTCGCGGCCGACGCGGAGTGTACGCGCAGCGCTGCACGCCGGTGTCGCTGGACGCGTATAGCCTGGACAGCGTCAGCGTGGGCCACCGGAAGGGCAACCAACGGCTGCGCGCCAGCAAACGGAGCTACGGCAACCCGGCGTACGACGACGAGGTAAGGAGAGCCTCCACACACGAGGATTAACCTGATGGAGAGATGCATTCGATACATGTTTGCTAACCACTACACGCAACAAATATATACAACAAAGCGGAAAGACGCAAAGGTCATTAACATGGTGGTAAACAACACATCATCATCATCATCTTTATC
The DNA here is from genome assembly GCA_029030555.1 of Ornithoptera alexandrae. Taxonomy (NCBI): domain Eukaryota; kingdom Metazoa; phylum Arthropoda; class Insecta; order Lepidoptera; family Papilionidae; genus Ornithoptera; species Ornithoptera alexandrae. The sequence goes on from JARDVY010000104.1 coordinate 185,447, forward strand.
TTAGCCTATAGATATCTCCTGTAGAACTATGCCTATTCAAATAGGGGTTACTTATCGGATACCCGTGACATGAACGTCTGCAGTATAGTGGTAATGACTGCAGGAAAGACTGCTGAAACTTCCCAGGTCGTTTCTTACCTGTAGTCCGCGGAGAGTGGTGCTAGGGGTCTTCTAATATATAAGCTTTTATTAGTCTGCTTATCGGAGTATTCTGAACTACTGCGCTTTCATCGACTACAGCTTAATTGCACTTCACGTCGCGTGAAGTTGAATTCAAGTGTCAAGCTTTATAGACAACAAAAGAACCAACCCAAACTGGCCCCTGGCTACAGAGATCTACTAATAACATGTGTTAAATTTACAACAACTCTCCTTACTGTTCGCTGGTTAAAAGAGCAATCTGCTCCAGGTCACCTCGCACCCAATGCATTACGCGGCGCTGGCTAACTTCGCTCTGGACGTGGAGTCGGTCTCCGCCGAGTTCTGCGAGATACCCTCGGTGTCCGTACCTCCGGATAACGTCCCGCCCGGCTGCGAGGACAAGAACCGCTACTCCAACGTCCTCCCCCTCCCGGAGACGAGGGTGCAGCTGACGAGGATCGGGAACGATCCGACTACGGAGTACATCAACGCTAACTACATCACGGTATGTTTAAATACAAAAGCTGGGTTTAAGGTTTCTCATGACTGGGAGCTTCAGTTCCATCTCGGAATAAACTGAAGCATACAAACCTCACGTTCGCATTTGATCATCAAATCGTTGAAGAACTGATAAGAACCTAAGTAAGTACCTAAATAATGCAGTGAAGATTGTTTCTTCTTTCCAAGGGTCCTGGCAATATTCGCAATTATTACATACTCTGCCAGGCGCCGCTGGCAAACACCGTGGTAGACTTCTGGCGGATGATCTGGGAGCAAAACTCCAGGGTAATCGTCATGCTCACCGAGTATATGGAGAACGGAGTGGTGAGTTGATTTCTTTTTAAATTACAATGAGATACACTAACAGGACATCTATCTGGTGTTGGTGCAGCAATGTTGTTGTGGCTGCAGATTGGCCATATAAGAATGGTGGCTGTACCATCAATTAACCAGAAACGAACCAGTAATTCCTGTGCTATTAAGCGATCGGTTATTCATTGCGTCACGAAGCCAATAGGTTCACTGCGTGTCCAGCGCCTTCAAACTGGATGATGATCTTATGTACTGCTTATATAAATAATATGCACAGCCCACTTCGAGTGCCCACTACTGGAACTTGGGGTCTTCTTCCACAATAAGAGAATCAAGGCCTTTCATCTACTAAGCTGGTTAAATTCGGGTTGGTGGATGTCACATATCCACGAAACCTGCTGTTCCTGGAAGTGTCAGTTATTTCACCGAAAGCTCAAGCGCATAGGGGATCGAACCCGCGCCTCTACCTGCAGCGCGTTCCACCACATCACAAACTGAGCCACCGCGGCAACTACTTATATGTAAATATGTCATTTTACATTTTATCGTCATTAGGAGAAATGCTACGAGTACCTTCCACCTTCCGAAGTGTCAGACAACAAGCGGGTCTTCGGCGAATATCAGATAATACTGATGAAGCGCGAGCAGCGGGACAAGTACGCCATATCCAGCGTCCAGCTGATCAACCGGACCACAAGGAGTTGGCGGGAGATCACACACCTGTGGTACTTCTGGCCTGCCAAAGGCGTGCCAGACGACTACGACTCCATCATAGATTTCATATCTGAGATGCGCAGCTATATGAAAATCACGCAGACCTCCAAAGAATATGACGAGGACGGTAAGATTAGCGGTATACATTCACAATGTGCAAATGGCACCAAGGTCACCGTCACGCGTGTCAACGTTATGTCCGTATGTCACGTTCCAGGTGTAGAAGTCATTTACGGAGATCAGAAAAAGTCTTCGTTCAACAACCTATCAAAACTACGCAGCGACGACAGCAGCTCCGGCAACGGCGTGAACGTCTACTCACCGGCGAAGGCGGAGGAGCTGATGAGGAGGACCACGAACGGAACTTTGGGGAAAATGAAGGCTGCTTCAGAGGTTGACGGTAAGATAGCAGTTTGGAACAGAGCAGCCCCGACGCTTTTCGCTGAAGTGGTGTGGAGGTGGTGTGTGTACAGTAGAGTGGTGTTGGCTAGAATTGTTGACCGTCTAGGTGAATACCGCCGCAGCACCTGTTGCATCCGACAAAGAGCAGTGTGCAGGCATTACTGTGCTCCGGGATACAGCGACGAGCACAATGTGTTGCCGTCTTAACCAGCGCCACCTTGTTACGGGCAGACGTACCACTTACCATCAGGTGTGCGTTTCGTTTGCTTCGTCGCTTCGTGGTATGGAAAACCGAGGTGACTGCTGCGGTAGTCGGCACACAGATAATATATATCAAGCCCAAAAAATATTAGTATAATGATAGGGCCCTCGACTCTAAGGTTTTCTTTCATTCAAAGAAAGGATGAGACGAGCGCGACGTTCACTTGATGTTAAGTGATACGCCTTCCTATAACAACGGATCGCTATTTATACACTGCACCACATTATGCTGGTCGCTTTGATACATAAGATGTTAAGTTTCGTTACCCTAGTAATTTTGCTAGCAACAACGCCCTTTAAACCTGAACACAAATATTTGCATACTGCTGTTTACTTGCTGCATCAGGAGCTGCGGTGGTACCTACTGAGGCGGTCTCCGGTAACAGAGGTCTACCACCAGTAATACAATGATTTGCAGAGGCTTAAGTAAGGTATCCGTGTGTGTAATTCGGACCGATAGATTGACATTGTGTGCGCAGGCGTGCGCGCGTGCGTGTGCGTGTGCGCGTCGGGCGCCGGGCGGTCGGCGGCCCTGGTCGCGCTGGACACGTGCGCGCGCGCGCTCGCGGCGGGCTCGGCGGACGTGCCGCGCGTGGTGCGCGAGCTGCGCGCGCAGCGCCCGCACGCGCTCGCCAACCGGCACCACTACATATTTCTGTACAAGGTCAGTCGCGTTACACAATCGTTTGGTGAAGCTTCCTCTCCGGGTACCGTCTGTACCCAAGCGGCGCTGCGCGGAGCACGAGTTGACCGCATGAAAGTTCTGCTGCACTGAAGGGATGTCAAATGTACCTGCTCATGCTCATCCACCTAACTAGAAATGTACACACTTAAACCATTGGTGCACTTGGAGCATCCTATGATTCTCCCGTTTGTTTGGTGTTGCCGCGCAGGGTCTAGTTGCCCTGCCCGTGCACTCGGTGCCCTCGTTGTATCCGCTGCGGAGGCGGGGGTGGGGGTGGGGGAGGGTGCGCCTCGTGCGTTCTTAGTTCATATTTATTTATATACATATATTTTACGCTTAAAGACATCCTGTTGTATTTTGTACATATATCCGGCCGTATTTTTTTAAACAATTAAGCGAGGAGACGAGCGTGACGCTCACCCTATGGTAAGTGATACGTTGCTCCATAAAATCGCGGCGCTAGTTAGGATGTTATACACTGCGCCACATCGCGCTCGTCGCCTGAGACATAACATGTTGAGTTGCATTAACCAAGTAATTACAATAGCTACAACGCCCTTCAAACTGGAACACAGTGATGTCCGCACACTGCTCTCGAGTGACAGAGACCATGTAACACCGTGTTGTGTGAACATCCTGTTCGAGCCAAAAGGATACCCTATATAATAAAGCTGTGTCGTATAAGTTGTACAGCAATGAACGGGCGACGTCGTTGACAAGCGCGCCGCTGCATCCCATCGCATCGCGCTAGATCCTGGCGGAGACAGCATTCGCGGCGTTCCTAACTTGTAGCGTTACTGTTCCAGGTGCTGAGTGAGTACGGCAACAAGTTGATGGGGGGCGGGGTGGACAACATCTGACCGCGAGTACGTACCACACGACGCGGCTCATCCGGACGTGCACGGCGCGGTGCGGTGACAGTCGGGCGCGTCGCTATAACATATACATATATACACATATACATATATATATATATATACATATTAATATAATGAATGTATGGGGCAACGTTTTTGTTAGAAAACATTGTTTTTTTTATTTTTAAATTTGCATCGCGCTGTCTGCGCGTGAGAAGAGTTTAAAAAGTCTGAAGTATTGTCAGGTTCCGTTTAGGGAAAGATTTATTTATTATCATTATCAAACGATGACATTAAATATATATATATAAATATATAAGTTAATTTGCATAATAAGACATAATAAGTATTGCGCTAAATACACGTTTTTTTTTTTAATAAAATTCATAATAATAATATTAATAGAGATATTAATAGAAATAAATATTATTCTCATTGGAGCGTGACACCGGCGAACAGCTCGGTATCCGCAGCACGAAACTGGTGGAAGCTGCGTTATATTGGAGATGGGTGGTTTTTACAAAACAAATGACAAGGGATTGTTTCGCGCGCACAAATATTTCCTCAAGTTTAAAGTTTACGGTACTAACGCGAACGTTCCTGCATGGAAGGGAAGTGTGAGGCTCCTGTTATCCTCTGCGTGTGTGTGTGGGGGTTGTTTTGTTGCTGTTGTTACGTGTTAAGCAGGGTTTGTTTTAGATAGATGTTTAAGACATTAATCTCTTCTTAGACGTGTGTACCAAAGCTCGCGGGATCTCTACAAGTCGTGCCTCGACACGAACTCCTATATCCACTACCACTCGGCTCCACCGCCTCCGCCGCGCGATGTGTGTGTGCGTGTGTGTGTGTGTGTGTGCGTGTGTGTGTGTGCGCGCGCGTGTGTGTGCGCGCGCGTGTGTGTGTGTGTAACAACTCGATTGTTTTAGAATTCCATTCCTTAGGTTTATTTAACGAAATGTCGTCGCCGCAATAACAAACTCATTACGACGGTCACCAAATATTGGAATGTTTCCCTTTACGTCAATTTATATTATATTTTGAACCGTCACCCTTACCTTAGGGTTGACATCTATGTTATGATTATGTTTTTGTATTATTGAAATCGACATTCGCCAGTACCGTGCCGCCGGCCACGGCGTGCCCTAACGTTTCCTCGTTTCCCTTGCTTTATCTGCTACGTGTTACAACTCGGTTCCACCTGCTGTGTCGTTATAAGATAACGAAGCCGTGGAATAGGAACCTCGCCCAGAATACTCTTTTTCTGATGTATTGACAGTCTTCGTACAGCGGCGATGTTACTGTTACTGTTATCACTTATCATTGAAGCATTGATAACGTATTTTAGTGTAATGCATCGAGGTCTTCTGTGATTTCTACTAATATAACTCCTAAGTGTAATTTAAACACTAATACTAAATAACATAGGTTACGTTATATCCGAATACTCCTTTTTTTATTTACATCATATGTTTATTGATTAGTTTAGATATTGTTTGTTATATTTGTGTATAAGAGGTTATGTTTATAATGATATATATATATACACACATATATATATCATATATCATATTATATTATATATATATATCATATTAATGGCGTAGCTTTTGTAACATCGTTATACAATATATTGGAATTAGTTTGGAAAGTCTAATTATCTATTGTTAAATCAATAAGTCGGTTGGATGCGGTTTCCTGTTTATAATTTTCATTTCATCAATAAATTACTTGTCAAAGAGAAAATTTATATTTGTCATACAAATAAATCAATAGAATTCCACAAAAATTATACAACCGATGTCAAGTTTATGCCTGAAGACGATGGTCTTTAGTTCTTTGCTGATTACTACATTCCTACATTACTACATTACTACATTCCTATGCAAATCGAAATAAACGAAATCCGGTATGAATCGAACAAAGGAAATAATATAAATGTAAAACGTTGCGAGTCCAAACTTAATCCAACTTGTTTACCGTCCACGTTGAACTTGAAATCTTTATACTTTTATGAATTAGAAAAAACATACTACTGTTTATTACCAAAAACTATATTTAATTAAGTTTTGCCCTACGACTAGCAAGTAATTTAGTGTAAGGTTTAAGTAAAAAGAAACAATAAAGTCTATTGAATAAAAATACATATTTGTTTCATTTGCAAACCAATCTGATAAAACTCTGCGCCTCCAAAATATTATTTACTTTGGGTGTACTTGTCGACTTCCGGATGAAGTTACTACTTCTCCGTATGATTTTTAAATATTCGAATTAAATTCGCATATCGCTTGTTTCTAAATTTAGTTCCTCGTTAATGGATATGTCTGATTCGTCTTCAGCGATTACAGCGTCATCCTCTACATTTTCAATATCCACAACTTCCTCGTTTTCACCTTTCTCCACATCATTATCGATTGTAACAACTTTGTCGAGATAATTGTTGTTATTTATATTTTCTTCCTCGTCCGAGTCGATTGCTGGTCCATACACCTCCGTGTGAACTTCCTTGGATGCTAATTTAAAGGAAATTTTTTTGTTTGCAAGTTCCTCATCATCTTCGTAATTTACAAACACGTGTTCCTCTTCTGGTAGGTTAAGTTCTTGTTCCGTTTTGCGAATCGTCCCGTAAGAGCCGGTGAGAGGAGTGAGGGATGAGTTCATGTCTAATAATTTCCAAAAAACAAGATATCAAATGGTTTTTTTAAATGTTGTTGTAACATGAATATTAATTAAATCCTTATAATATCATTGCGAGCAAGTTTGAAAAGTAATTTCTAATAATATGATTTGTCGTAAATAACAAAGGAAAAGTTATTTATTTATACTCACGTGGTACGCAATTGTTTGATACGTACAAATCTTGAATCTGAAAATAAATTTCCTTAACATTCATGTCACACCGTACAACAAGAAAATCTTCAACTTAATGTTAATGACTTACGCCTCCGTCATACTTAATGTTCTTTAAGATATCATCGGAGCTATCACTTGATGATGTTTTGGTTCTTTGAAGATTTGTTTCGTGATCTATATTATCACTATCCCAATACGGTGTCTAAAAATGAAGCAAAAGTTTTATACATGGTAAAGTCTTTCCATCGGTTGAGATGATGATGATAATCATGAGTCTAACGCTTTATCACATTTACTTATTTACAATTTATTAGGTAAAATTAAAGATTTATAGTAATTTTTTTAACAAATGAATTTCAATTTGTGTATACCCCACTTACCCCTACAATAAATACGCTAGTTCTAGGGAAGTTCGCAATTACAGAAAAAAATATCGTAATTTTTAATTGAGGCGACTAAAATTTAAGTTTCTCTATTTCCGGTTCTTATACAAAATGTAACGGGCGCAGTTTTTAAGAAAATAAAGCACTTCTGGATTGAAAATTGGACTGTAGTCCATCTAAAGCTGTACTAAAAACCTACCTGTCCTTCATCAGGGACAGGGAAGCTCTGTTCTTCTGCGAGTTTTGGCTTCCAATACAATTTTAACGTGTTCTCGGCTGCTGTTGATGTATCATCGTCATCACTAAACAAATCCTGAAAATTAATAATAGTTAAGATTCCAACGAATTAATATAAATCATTTTTGGAGATAGATTTTAACACTAACATTTATGTATATCTATCGTTATGCTGTAGTGTGCAAATATTAACATGATTCAATTTCATGGCACTGTTTATAGAGAAATTACACATGTAATACCTTACGCCTTAAGCAAACTAGCTGCTCATTTATTGTGTCATTCATTACTACATAGGGGAGACGAGATATGCATAATACTTAATAATATTCCTACAAAACTCTCGAGGAACGTTAAAACGTGATCTAAAACAGACTGGGTTCGTGTAAACATTCTATCAAGAATTAAAGGAGTACTTGTAGAAGCATAACACACATTCAAGCGTCTTTTCTTCATCTGGTTTCTTTTGAAAGCTGCGCGTATTGCTTTTTGTATAGCTGGTATCTTCTTCTCGTCTATATTAATGTTCAACAGTTTTGCTAATAGATTTTCTTCTTTAACTGAAAATAATTAGGAACATCCATAACAAACATTTCTGACATTTCTTAAAAGTAGCGCCTACAAAATTATAATAGCAATAACAATTCAATGCGTTTGTTGCTTACACATTTATACTAGATATTGTTATGATTAAATCTAAATCAAGCAGATTTAAATAACAAACATGTAATATGAGCTTAACAACTTTTAAGCGTATAATGAATAACATATATATAAGGAGTATAATGAAAGGTTTTCTGATACCTTTGTCTTTCTCCAAATATTTTATTAATACTTTCTTAGCTTCCTTCGCTTCACCATCAGTCAGGCCTATACTCTTCAGTTCTCCAACCAATTCCGGGTTGCAATCGGAGTTGCACATGTCTTTGTACATTTGTGCCGCGATGGATAACTTATCCCGAGCTTCCAACATCGCTGACAAGTAATCAGCGATGAATTGGTACAAGTTGTTCGGACGAGCTCGCAGTACCTAAAAAACAGCTTTTGCCGTCACTAAAGAAGTTTAAAACTTTTGCAGCCCACAAGTTCTCTTTGACTTATGTTACAGATTAATCTAAAAAACTGATGGCTTCTCATGCAGAAGGTTCTCCGAAACACTTGCTTCTATGGCCAAACGGTTTTGTGTAAACATAACTGTCTTTTACTTAAGGATAGCAGCAGATCCTGCAGCCTGCGTGTTCTTTGTGATATTCATCACATCTTTACAATATAGTGCTGTAATGGCTGGAGTTGTAAAAAACCTAAAATAAAAGTTTTATAAACTTTTGTGTATTCCCTTTTTTTTTAAAGAGTGTGCCAACAGGAACAGCGAGCGCTGCACCGTGTTCATTACTTTTTTATTGTTTCGCGTTCCCCGGGGCATTTGTGGGCCTGGGCTTTTATTCTATCTTTATTACATTTCTTTACTTAGTTACCTTCATTCTCTTCTTCCTTACTCTTCCTTTTTTTTCCGGTCATTCTTTCTTTCTGTTTTTATTTCCCGATCATTCTTCATTGTATTTCCTTCTTTCTTTCATTGCTCTTAAATGAGGGAGCCAGCCGTGCTTTATTTGTTGTTTCCACTCTAATTCTAAGTTACATTTTTTCTTTACTTTCTAACATTTCTTTAAATTTTATTGCACTTTTTATTACCACTTCATGTTACTTATTCTCTATACATTCTCTTGTTTTATATTTCTCTTTCTACATTTTCACTCTTTCTTTACTTACTTTCTATTACATATATTACATTACATTTTTGTTATTTCATTATTTATACTCATATACGGTGCAGGCAGCGGTGAAGCGCTGCACGGTCTGCTCCATGCTCGCGTCACAGGTACACGAGGGAATCTCCTCGAGTTTAAACCTGTGAAGGTACTCAGAGATTTCCCCGTGTCCCGTGAGCATTTGGACCAAGTACGGCTCTAGCTGGGCGCGTTCATTACTGTTAGCCGGAGACTGGTGGCCAAACAAGCACCTCGTACTGCACCAGGTATACTGTGCGTTATATGAAGTCAGGCGGCGATAAGAAAAAATTAAAAGTATTTTTGTTTACATTTTAATTTGTGTTATACAGTAGCGACTAAGGATGAGAAGTAGCAGATTGGGGTAGTAAGGAGTGCGATGGGGAAAACGTTATAAGAAAGTGGTTTACAACAAGGGCAAAGGAAGATCGAAGGGTGTATCTAATAAAATGTATAAAAATAAGATACAAATTATAATTAAGTAAATTATTGTATTATTTTACAAGTCTTCTAGACTTGAAGCCCCTGGTTCTTGAATTAGAAATTCAATCTTTATTTTAGGAGTCTGCGCCTTCTCCCAATATCATTGTAACATAGATGAAATACTAAAAAATATAAATATGACAGTATTGAAGGTTTAAAAAAAGGTGCGTACGTTTGCATGTGTGTGCTTTATTAGATTGTTTCATATGGATGATTTTTATGTGTTATATGAAGGTAATGTACACCTTGTGCCGAAGCTCCATTATGTATTTCCCTTACCTCTCTTGATATGTCGCTCATCAGATCTTTGAGGCCCTCCGGCAGCGCCAGCCTGCAGCTGTCCAGAATCTGCGCCTGCTGCAGGTCCTCCATGTTCACTGACGGACGTTTGGAACACGACACACAATATGCTATGACATTCAAGTAGGCCTAGGATGTACCTACTTGTTTTCGTGTAACTTTAGTGTCGTGCGTTGCTTACACTGCGGACACAAAAAGGTTTTGCAACGGTCACACAACCTCGGTCGTCTGCACGTGCAGCCAGGATGTAGACCGAAGCCGTGAGCCGGCCCACGTCGCGGAATGGAATTAATTTAAACAAGTGTTCCCGCGTGGAAGAGTGGGCAGTAAGTCCCCACTATCATTCTAATCGCAGTGCCGGTCAGAGCGGTTAATATTGGTACAATTCGAGGAAAATGGCTTTTAGTGTTTCCGTTTGTCCACTCGCTGGTAACAACTATGTGTGACAGTGGACAAACCATGAAATGATGTTGATGATAATTCGACTACATACTAACTCACACAAACTAATATTTTATCTTAATGTATTGAAAATTTTGCCTTTCACCAAATTCATAAGCACATCATGATCTCCCTTCACTTGTGCAGCGATCGTAGTGTAGCAAAGAGGTTCTATACTTTATTTATTTATAATAGTAAATAATCGGTCTCGATTTTTAAAATGTACACTGAGTAGAGATAGATCTGTCCCGGAAATGGAATAATAAAATAACGGACATCAGTACGCAGATTGTTACTGATTCTGTGTAACGTGACGCAAATTACATCTTAATTTCTACTATGTATATAATTTATATAAATAAATTAGTTGGACACCATCCCCCACGGACGGACACCTGGCACTGCGTTTGTGATTTACAAAAGTATCAACCACGTGGTGTTTGCTGGTGGACATGGTGAACATGTTCTTAGAAACTAATCAAGACGGTAATTAAAACAAATAATAAATAAATTTACAACGACGGAAATGACAACTAGAAAAACGCACATGTATTTGTATCGGATATTCAAAATATATTTTTTTTTGGCGCGTACAACGCGTATATATATTAGGTGTTTACGTGTGAAATTGGCGTTTTGTACGGGAGGAATATAAAGTGAATTGTTTTTTGTATAATATATTTAATTAATCAAAGTATGCACCGTTGTTATCTATGCACTTTGGCTATCTCATAGGTAGTTCATTGATACCTTTACTAAAAAACCCTGGGGACGAGAATCAATAAACTCTTTGAAGCAGTTTGGACTGCCGCATGGAAGTTGTCCAAATTCCGGAAACAATGGTAATCCATTCCAATTGCAGCTCATCTAACTTAGTGGTTGTTTGTTGTGCAGTGTGTGGTGGTTCTGGTGGTGTTGCGTTGTCGTGAAGCAGCAGTGGTCTAGAGCGATTGACCAATCTCGGTTGTTTAGCAGCTAGTTCTTCCTTCATGGTCTGCCGTTGCTGACAATAGATATCCGCCGTAATCGTTTGGCCAGATGTTAGAAAGCTGCAGTGTACGACACCGGCGCGAGTCCACCAAACACTCACAACTAACTTTTTCTGAGTCAATTTTCACTTAGGGCAGTACTAGGTGTGTTTCTTTTAGCAACAGTATATACAATGGGTGTGAGTGAGATAAATGAATCAATGAAATAACAGTTAACACGAACTAATTAAAAAGTGACGTTTTTAGGATTATTATCTTCTTGTAAGATTACAATTTCTATTTTTCGGGTTATAACACTAGGTGTGTCTCGTTTTAGCAACAGTATATACAATGGGTGTGAGTGAGATAAATGAATCAATGAAATAACAGTTAACACGAACTAATTAAAAAGTGACGTTTTTAGGATTATTATCTTCTTGTAAGATTACAATTTCTATTTTTCGGGTTATAACACTAGGTGTGTCTCGTTTTAGCAACAGTATATACAATGGGTGTGAGTGAGATAAATGAATCAATGAAATAACAGTTAACACGAACTAATTAAAAAGTGACGTTTTTAGGATTATTATCTTCTTGTAAGATTACAATTTCGATTTTTCGGGTTATAACACTAGGTGTGTCTCGTTTTAGCAACAGTATATACAATGGGTGTGAGTGAGATAAATGAATCAACGAAATAACAGTTAACACGAACTAATTAAAAAGTGACGTTTTTAGGATTATTATCTTCTTGTAAGATTACAATTTCTATTTTTCGGGTTATAACACTAGGTGTGTCTCGTTTTAGCAACAGTATATACAATGGGTGTGAGTGAGATAAATTAATCAACGAAATAACAGTTAACACGAACTAATTAAAAAGTGACGTTTTTAGGATTATTATCTTCTTGTAAGATTACAATTTCTATTTTTCGGGTTATAACACTAGGTGTGTCTCGTTTTAGCAACAGTATATACAATGGGTGTGAGTGAGATAAATTAATCAACGAAATAACAGTTAACACGAACTAATTAAAAAGTGACGTTTTTAGGATTATTATCTTCTTGTAAGATTACAATTTCTATTTTTCGGGTTATAACACTAGGTGTGTTTCTTTTAGCAACAGTATATACAATGGGTGTGAGTGAGATAAATGAATCAATGAAATAACAGTTAACACGAACTAATTAAAAAGTGACGTTTTTAGGATTATTATCTTCTTGTAAGATTACAATTTCGATTTTTCGGGTTATAACACTAGGTGTGTCTCGTTTTAGCAACAGTATATACAATGGGTGTGAGTGAGATAAATTAATCAACGAAATAACAGTTAACACGAACTAATTAAAAAGTAACGTTTTTAGGATTATTATCTTCTTGTAAGATTACAATTTCTATTTTTCGGGTTATAACACTAGGTGTGTCTCGTTTTAGCAACAGTATATACAATGGGTGTGAGTGAGATAAATGAATCAATGAAATAACAGTTAACACGAACTAATTAAAAAGTAACGTTTTTAGGATTATTATCTTCTTGTAAGATTACAATTTCTATTTTTCGGGTTATAACACTAGGTGTGTCTCGTTTTAGCAACAGTATATACAATGGGTGTGAGTGAGATAAATTAATCAACGAAATAACAGTTAACACGAACTAATTAAAAAGTAACGTTTTTAGGATTATTATCTTCTTGTAAGATTACAATTTCTATTTTTCGGGTTATAACACTAGGTGTGTCTCGTTTTAGCAACAGTATATACAATGGGTGTGAGTGAGATAAATTAATCAACGAAATAACAGTTAACACGAACTAATTAAAAAGTGACGTTTTTAGGATTATTATCTTCTTGTAAGATTACAATTTCTATTTTTCGGGTTATAACACTAGGTGTGTCTCGTTTTAGCAACAGTATATACAATGGGTGTGAGTGAGATAAATGAATCAACGAAATAACAGTTAACACGAACTAATTAAAAAGTGACGTTTTTAGGATTATTATCTTCTTGTAAGATTACAATTTCTATTTTTCGGGTTATAACACTAGGTGTGTCTCGTTTTAGCAACAGTATATACAATGGGTGTGAGTGAGATAAATTAATCAACGAAATAACAGTTAACACGAACTAATTAAAAAGTGACGTTTTTAGGATTATTATCTTCTTGTAAGATTACAATTTCTATTTTTCGGGTTATAACACTAGGTGTGTCTCGTTTTAGCAACAGTATATACAATGGGTGTGAGTGAGATAAATTAATCAACGAAATAACAGTTAACACGAACTAATTAAAAAGTGACGTTTTTAGGATTATTATCTTCTTGTAAGATTACAATTTCTATTTTTCGGGTTATAACACTAGGTGTGTTTCTTTTAGCAACAGTATATACAATGGGTGTGAGTGAGATAAATGAATCAATGAAATAACAGTTAACACGAACTAATTAAAAAGTGACGTTTTTAGGATTATTATCTTCTTGTAAGATTACAATTTCTATTTTTCGGGTTATAACACTAGGTGTGTCTCGTTTTAGCAACAGTATATACAATGGGTGTGAGTGAGATAAATGAATCAATGAAATAACAGTTAACACGAACTAATTAAAAAGTGACGTTTTTAGGATTATTATCTTCTTGTAAGATTACAATTTCTATTTTTCGGGTTATAACACTAGGTGTGTCTCGTTTTAGCAACAGTATATACAATGGGTGTGAGTGAGATAAATTAATCAACGAAATAACAGTTAACACGAACTAATTAAAAAGTGACGTTTTTAGGATTATTATCTTCTTGTAAGATTACAATTTCTATTTTTCGGGTTATAACACTAGGTGTGTCTCGTTTTAGCAACAGTATATACAATGGGTGTGAGTGAGATAAATTAATCAACGAAATAACAGTTAACACGAACTAATTAAAAAGTGACGTTTTTAGGATTATTATCTTCTTGTAAGATTACAATTTCTATTTTTCGGGTTATAACACTAGGTGTGTCTCGTTTTAGCAACAGTATATACAATGGGTGTGAGTGAGATAAATTAATCAACGAAATAACAGTTAACACGAACTAATTAAAAAGTGACGTTTTTAGGATTATTATCTTCTTGTAAGATTACAATTTCTATTTTTCGGGTTATAACACTAGGTGTGTCTCGTTTTAGCAACAGTATATACAATGGGTGTGAGTGAGATAAATGAATCAATGAAATAACAGTTAACACGAACTAATTAAAAAGTGACGTTTTTAGGATTATTATCTTCTTGTAAGATTACAATTTCTATTTTTCGGGTTATAACACTAGGTGTGTCTCGTTTTAGCAACAGTATATACAATGGGTGTGAGTGAGATAAATTAATCAACGAAATAACAGTTAACACGAACTAATTAAAAAGTGACGTTTTTAGGATTATTATCTTCTTGTAAGATTACAATTTCTATTTTTCGGGTTATAACACTAGGTGTGTCTCGTTTTAGCAACAGTATATACAATGGGTGTGAGTGAGATAAATGAATCAATGAAATAACAGTTAACACGAACTAATTAAAAAGTGACGTTTTTAGGATTATTATCTTCTTGTAAGATTACAATTTCTATTTTTCGGGTTATAACACTAGGTGTGTCTCGTTTTAGCAACAGTATATACAATGGGTGTGAGTGAGATAAATTAATCAACGAAATAACAGTTAACACGAACTAATTAAAAAGTGACGTTTTTAGGATTATTATCTTCTTGTAAGATTACAATTTCTATTTTTCGGGTTATAACACTAGGTGTGTCTCGTTTTAGCAACAGTATATACAATGGGTGTGAGTGAGATAAATTAATCAACGAAATAACAGTTAACACGAACTAATTAAAAAGTGACGTTTTTAGGATTATTATCTTCTTGTAAGATTACAATTTCTATTTTTCGGGTTATAACACTAGGTGTGTCTCGTTTTAGCAACAGTATATACAATGGGTGTGAGTGAGATAAATTAATCAACGAAATAACAGTTAACACGAACTAATTAAAAAGTGACGTTTTTAGGATTATTATCTTCTTGTAAGATTACAATTTCTATTTTTCGGGTTATAACACTAGGTGTGTCTCGTTTTAGCAACAGTATATACAATGGGTGTGAGTGAGATAAATTAATCAACGAAATAACAGTTAACACGAACTAATTAAAAAGTGACGTTTTTAGGATTATTATCTTCTTGTAAGATTACAATTTCTATTTTTCGGGTTATAACACTAGGTGTGTCTCGTTTTAGCAACAGTATATACAATGGGTGTGAGTGAGATAAATTAATCAACGAAATAACAGTTAACACGAACTAATTAAAAAGTGACGTTTTTAGGATTATTATCTTCTTGTAAGATTACAATTTCTATTTTTCGGGTTATAACACTAGGTGTGTCTCGTTTTAGCAACAGTATATACAATGGGTGTGAGTGAGATAAATTAATCAACGAAATAACAGTTAACACGAACTAATTAAAAAGTGACGTTTTTAGGATTATTATCTTCTTGTAAGATTACAATTTCTATTTTTCGGGTTATAACACTAGGTGTGTCTCGTTTTAGCAACAGTATATACAATGGGTGTGAGTGAGATAAATGAATCAATGAAATAACAGTTAACACGAACTAATTAAAAAGTGACGTTTTTAGGATTATTATCTTCTTGTAAGATTACAATTTCTATTTTTCGGGTTATAACACTAGGTGTGTCTCGTTTTAGCAACAGTATATACAATGGGTGTGAGTGAGATAAATGAATGAATGAAATAACAGTTAACACGAACTAATTAAAAAGGGACGTTTTTAGGATTATTATCTTCTTGTAAGATTACAATTTCTATTTTTCGGGTTATAACACTAGGTGTGTCTCGTTTTAGCAACAGTATATACAATGGGTGTGAGTGAGATAAATTAATCAACGAAATAACAGTTAACACGAACTAATTAAAAAGTGACGTTTTTAGGATTATTATCTTCTTGTAAGATTACAATTTCTATTTTTCGGGTTATAACACTAGGTGTGTCTCGTTTTAGCAACAGTATATACAATGGGTGTGAGTGAGATAAATTAATCAACGAAATAACAGTTAACACGAACTAATTAAAAAGTGACGTTTTTAGGATTATTATCTTCTTGTAAGATTACAATTTCTATTTTTCGGGTTATAACACTAGGTGTGTCTCGTTTTAGCAACAGTATATACAATGGGTGTGAGTGAGATAAATGAATCAATGAAATAACAGTTAACACGAACTAATTAAAAAGTGACGTTTTTAGGATTATTATCTTCTTGTAAGATTACAATTTCTATTTTTCGGGTTATAACACTAGGTGTGTCTCGTTTTAGCAACAGTATATACAATGGGTGTGAGTGAGATAAATGAATCAATGAAATAACAGTTAACACGAACTAATTAAAAAGTGACGTTTTTAGGATTATTATCTTCTTGTAAGATTACAATTACTATTTTTCGGGTTATAACACTAGGTGTGTCTCGTTTTAGCAACAGTATATACAATGGGTGTGAGTGAGATAAATGAATCAATGAAATAACAGTTAACACGAACTAATTAAAAAGTGACGTTTTTAGGATTATTATCTTCTTGTAAGATTACAATTTCTATTTTTCGGGTTATAACACTAGGTGTGTCTCGTTTTAGCAACAGTATATACAATGGGTGTGAGTGAGATAAATGAATCAACGAAATAACAGTTAACACGAACTAATTAAAAAGTGACGTTTTTAGGATTATTATCTTCTTGTAAGATTAGAATTTCTATTTTTCGGGTTATAACACTAGGTGTGTCTCGTTTTAGCAACAGTATATACAATGGGTGTGAGTGAGATAAATTAATCAACGAAATAACAGTTAACACGAACTAATTAAAAAGTGACGTTTTTAGGATTATTATCTTCTTGTAAGATTACAATTTCTATTTTTCGGGTTATAACACTAGGTGTGTCTCGTTTTAGCAACAGTATATACAATGGGTGTGAGTGAGATAAATTAATCAACGAAATAACAGTTAACACGAACTAATTAAAAAGTGACGTTTTTAGGATTATTATCTTCTTGTAAGATTACAATTTCTATTTTTCGGGTTATAACACTAGGTGTGTCTCGTTTTAGCAACAGTATATACAATGGGTGTGAGTGAGATAAATGAATCAATGAAATAACAGTTAACACGAACTAATTAAAAAGTGACGTTTTTAGGATTATTATCTTCTTGTAAGATTACAATTTCTATTTTTCGGGTTATAACACTAGGTGTGTCTCGTTTTAGCAACAGTATATACAATGGGTGTGAGTGAGATAAATTAATCAACGAAATAACAGTTAACACGAACTAATTAAAAAGTGACGTTTTTAGGATTATTATCTTCTTGTAAGATTACAATTTCTATTTTTCGGGTTATAACACTAGGTGTGTCTCGTTTTAGCAACAGTATATACAATGGGTGTGAGTGAGATAAATGAATCAATGAAATAACAGTTAACACGAACTAATTAAAAAGTGACGTTTTTAGGATTATTATCTTCTTGTAAGATTACAATTTCTATTTTTCGGGTTATAACACTAGGTGTGTCTCGTTTTAGCAACAGTATATACAATGGGTGTGAGTGAGATAAATGAATCAATGAAATAACAGTTAACACGAACTAATTAAAAAGGGACGTTTTTAGGATTATTATCTTCTTGTAAGATTACAATTTCTATTTTTCGGGTTATAACACTAGGTGTGTCTCGTTTTAGCAACAGTATATACAATGGGTGTGAGTGAGATAAATGAATCAACGAAATAACAGTTAACACGAACTAATTAAAAAGTGACGTTTTTAGGATTATTATCTTCTTGTAAGATTACAATTTCTATTTTTCGGGTTATAACACTAGGTGTGTCTCGTTTTAGCAACAGTATATACAATGGGTGTGAGTGAGATAAATTAATCAACGAAATAACAGTTAACACGAACTAATTAAAAAGTGACGTTTTTAGGATTATTATCTTCTTGTAAGATTACAATTTCTATTTTTCGGGTTATAACACTAGGTGTGTCTCGTTTTAGCAACAGTATATACAATGGGTGTGAGTGAGATAAATGAATCAATGAAATAACAGTTAACACGAACTAATTAAAAAGTGACGTTTTTAGGATTATTATCTTCTTGTAAGATTACAATTTCTATTTTTCGGGTTATAACACTAGGTGTGTCTCGTTTTAGCAACAGTATATACAATGGGTGTGAGTGAGATAAATGAATCAATGAAATAACAGTTAACACGAACTAATTAAAAAGTGACGTTTTTAGGATTATTATCTTCTTGTAAGATTACAATTTCTATTTTTCGGGTTATAACACTAGGTGTGTCTCGTTTTAGCAACAGTATATACAATGGGTGTGAGTGAGATAAATGAATCAATGAAATAACAGTTAACACGAACTAATTAAAAAGTGACGTTTTTAGGATTATTATCTTCTTGTAAGATTACAATTTCTATTTTTCGGGTTATAACACTAGGTGTGTCTCGTTTTAGCAACAGTATATACAATGGGTGTGAGTGAGATAAATGAATCAACGAAATAACAGTTAACACGAACTAATTAAAAAGTGACGTTTTTAGGATTATTATCTTCTTGTAAGATTACAATTTCTATTTTTCGGGTTATAACACTAGGTGTGTCTCGTTTTAGCAACAGTATATACAATGGGTGTGAGTGAGATAAATGAATCAACGAAATAACAGTTAACACGAACTAATTAAAAAGTGACGTTTTTAGGATTATTATCTTCTTGTAAGATTACAATTTCTATTTTTCGGGTTATAACACTAGGTGTGTCTCGTTTTAGCAACAGTATATACAATGGGTGTGAGTGAGATAAATGAATCAACGAAATAACAGTTAACACGAACTAATTAAAAAGTGACGTTTTTAGGATTATTATCTTCTTGTAAGATTACAATTTCTATTTTTCGGGTTATAACACTAGGTGTGTCTCGTTTTAGCAACAGTATATACAATGGGTGTGAGTGAGATAAATGAATCAACGAAATAACAGTTAACACGAACTAATTAAAAAGTGACGTTTTTAGGATTATTATCTTCTTGTAAGATTACAATTTCTATTTTTCGGGTTATAACACTAGGTGTGTCTCGTTTTAGCAACAGTATATACAATGGGTGTGAGTGAGATAAATGAATCAACGAAATAACAGTTAACACGAACTAATTAAAAAGTGACGTTTTTAGGATTATTATCTTCTTGTAAGATTAGAATTTCTATTTTTCGGGTTATAACACTAGGTGTGTCTCGTTTTAGCAACAGTATATACAATGGGTGTGAGTGAGATAAATGAATCAACGAAATAACAGTTAACACGAACTAATTAAAAAGTGACGTTTTTAGGATTATTATCTTCTTGTAAGATTAGAATTTCTATTTTTCGGGTTATAACACTAGGTGTGTCTCGTTTTAGCAACAGTATATACAATGGGTGTGAGTGAGATAAATTAATCAACGAAATGACAGTTAACACGAACTAATTAAAAAGTGACGTTTTTAGGATTATTATCTTCTTGTAAGATTACAATTTCTATTTTTCGGGTTATAACACTAGGTGTGTCTCGTTTTAGCAACAGTATATACAATGGGTGTGAGTGAGATAAATTAATCAACGAAATAACAGTTAACACGAACTAATTAAAAAGTGACGTTTTTAGGATTATTATCTTCTTGTAAGATTACAATTTCTATTTTTCGGGTTATAACACTAGGTGTGTCTCGTTTTAGCAACAGTATATACAATGGGTGTGAGTGAGATAAATGAATCAATGAAATAACAGTTAACACGAACTAATTAAAAAGTGACGTTTTTAGGATTATTATCTTCTTGTAAGATTACAATTTCTATTTTTCGGGTTATAACACTAGGTGTGTCTCGTTTTAGCAACAGTATATACAATGGGTGTGAGTGAGATAAATTAATCAACGAAATAACAGTTAACACGAACTAATTAAAAAGTGACGTTTTTAGGATTATTATCTTCTTGTAAGATTACAATTTCTATTTTTCGGGTTATAACACTAGGTGTGTCTCGTTTTAGCAACAGTATATACAATGGGTGTGAGTGAGATAAATTAATCAACGAAATAACAGTTAACACGAACTAATTAAAAAGTGACGTTTTTAGGATTATTATCTTCTTGTAAGATTACAATTTCTATTTTTCGGGTTATAACACTAGGTGTGTCTCGTTTTAGCAACAGTATATACAATGGGTGTGAGTGAGATAAATTAATCAACGAAATAACAGTTAACACGAACTAATTAAAAAGTGACGTTTTTAGGATTATTATCTTCTTGTAAGATTACAATTTCTATTTTTCGGGTTATAACACTAGGTGTGTCTCGTTTTAGCAACAGTATATACAATGGGTGTGAGTGAGATAAATTAATCAACGAAATAACAGTTAACACGAACTAATTAAAAAGTGACGTTTTTAGGATTATTATCTTCTTGTAAGATTACAATTTCTATTTTTCGGGTTATAACACTAGGTGTGTCTCGTTTTAGCAACAGTATATACAATGGGTGTGAGTGAGATAAATTAATCAACGAAATAACAGTTAACACGAACTAATTAAAAAGTGACGTTTTTAGGATTATTATCTTCTTGTAAGATTACAATTTCTATTTTTCGGGTTATAACACTAGGTGTGTCTCGTTTTAGCAACAGTATATACAATGGGTGTGAGTGAGATAAATTAATCAACGAAATAACAGTTAACACGAACTAATTAAAAAGTGACGTTTTTAGGATTATTATCTTCTTGTAAGATTACAATTTCTATTTTTCGGGTTATAACACTAGGTGTGTTTCTTTTAGCAACAGTATATACAATGGGTGTGAGTGAGATAAATGAATCAACGAAATAACAGTTAACACGAACTAATTAAAAAGTGACGTTTTTAGGATTACTATCTTCTTGTAAGATTACAATTTCTATTTTTCGGGTTATAACACTAGGTGTGTCTCGTTTTAGCAACAGTATATACAATGGGTGTGAGTGAGATAAATTAATCAACGAAATAACAGTTAACACGAACTAATTAAAAAGTGACGTTTTTAGGATTATTATCTTCTTGTAAGATTACAATTTCTATTTTTCGGGTTATAACACTAGGTGTGTCTCGTTTTAGCAACAGTATATACAATGGGTGTGAGTGAGATAAATGAATCAACGAAATAACAGTTAACACGAACTAATTAAAAAGTGACGTTTTTAGGATTATTATCTTCTTGTAAGATTACAATTTCTATTTTTCGGGTTATAACACTAGGTGTGTCTCGTTTTAGCAACAGTATATACAATGGGTGTGAGTGAGATAAATTAATCAACGAAATAACAGTTAACACGAACTAATTAAAAAGTGACGTTTTTAGGATTATTATCTTCTTGTAAGATTACAATTTCTATTTTTCGGGTTATAACACTAGGTGTGTCTCGTTTTAGCAACAGTATATACAATGGGTGTGAGTGAGATAAATGAATCAACGAAATAACAGTTAACACGAACTAATTAAAAAGTGACGTTTTTAGGATTATTATCTTCTTGTAAGATTACAATTTCTATTTTTCGGGTTATAACACTAGGTGTGTCTCGTTTTAGCAACAGTATATACAATGGGTGTGAGTGAGATAAATTAATCAACGAAATAACAGTTAACACGAACTAATTAAAAAGTGACGTTTTTAGGATTATTATCTTCTTGTAAGATTACAATTTCTATTTTTCGGGTTATAACACTAGGTGTGTCTCGTTTTAGCAACAGTATATACAATGGGTGTGAGTGAGATAAATGAATCAATGAAATAACAGTTAACACGAACTAATTAAAAAGTGACGTTTTTAGGATTATTATCTTCTTGTAAGATTACAATTTCTATTTTTCGGGTTATAACACTAGGTGTGTCTCGTTTTAGCAACAGTATATACAATGGGTGTGAGTGAGATAAATTAATCAACGAAATAACAGTTAACACGAACTAATTAAAAAGTGACGTTTTTAGGATTATTATCTTCTTGTAAGATTACAATTTCTATTTTTCGGGTTATAACACTAGGTGTGTCTCGTTTTAGCAACAGTATATACAATGGGTGTGAGTGAGATAAATTAATCAACGAAATAACAGTTAACACGAACTAATTAAAAAGTGACGTTTTTAGGATTATTATCTTCTTGTAAGATTACAATTTCTATTTTTCGGGTTATAACACTAGGTGTGTCTCGTTTTAGCAACAGTATATACAATGGGTGTGAGTGAGATAAATTAATCAACGAAATAACAGTTAACACGAACTAATTAAAAAGTGACGTTTTTAGGATTATTATCTTCTTGTAAGATTACAATTTCTATTTTTCGGGTTATAACACTAGGTGTGTTTCTTTTAGCAACAGTATATACAATGGGTGTGAGTGAGATAAATGAATCAATGAAATAACAGTTAACACGAACTAATTAAAAAGTGACGTTTTTAGGATTATTATCTTCTTGTAAGATTACAATTTCTATTTTTCGGGTTATAACACTAGGTGTGTTTCTTTTAGCAACAGTATATACAATGGGTGTGAGTGAGATAAATGAATCAATGAAATAACAGTTAACACGAACTAATTAAAAAGTGACGTTTTTAGGATTATTATCTTCTTGTAAGATTACAATTTCTATTTTGCGGGTTATAACACTAGGTGTGTCTCGTTTTAGCAACAGTATATACAATGGGTGTGAGTGAGATAAATGAATCAATGAAATAACAGTTAACACGAACTAATTAAAAAGTGACGTTTTTAGGATTATTATCTTCTTGTAAGATTACAATTTCTATTTTTCGGGTTATAACACTAGGTGTGTCTCGTTTTAGCAACAGTATATACAATGGGTGTGAGTGAGATAAATTAATCAACGAAATAACAGTTAACACGAACTAATTAAAAAGTGACGTTTTTAGGATTATTACCTTCTTGTAAGATTACAATTTCTATTTTTCGGGTTATAACACTAGGTGTGTTTCTTTTAGCAACAGTATATACAATGGGTGTGAGTGAGATAAATGAATCAATGAAATAACAGTTAACACGAACTAATTAAAAAGTGACGTTTTTAGGATTATTATCTTCTTGCAAGATTACAATTTCTATTTTTCGGGTTATAACACTAGGTGTGTCTCGTTTTAGCAACAGTATATACAATGGGTGTGAGTGAGATAAATGAATCAACGAAATAACAGTTAACACGAACTAATTAAAAAGTGACGTTTTTAGGATTATTATCTTCTTGTAAGATTACAATTTCTATTTTTCGGGTTATAACACTAGGTGTGTCTCGTTTTAGCAACAGTATATACAATGGGTGTGAGTGAGATAAATGAATCAACGAAATAACAGTTAACACGAACTAATTAAAAAGTGACGTTTTTAGGATTACTATCTTCTTGTAAGATTACAATTTCTATTTTTCGGGTTATAACACTAGGTGTGTCTCGTTTTAGCAACAGTATATACAATGGGTGTGAGTGAGATAAATTAATCAACGAAATAACAGTTAACACGAACTAATTAAAAAGTGACGTTTTTAGGATTATTATCTTCTTGTAAGATTACAATTTCTATTTTTCGGGTTATAACACTAGGTGTGTCTCGTTTTAGCAACAGTATATACAATGGGTGTGAGTGAGATAAATGAATCAACGAAATAACAGTTAACACGAACTAATTAAAAAGTGACGTTTTTAGGATTATTATCTTCTTGTAAGATTACAATTTCTATTTTTCGGGTTATAACACTAGGTGTGTCTCGTTTTAGCAACAGTATATACAATGGGTGTGAGTGAGATAAATGAATCAACGAAATAACAGTTAACACGAACTAATTAAAAAGTGACGTTTTTAGGATTATTATCTTCTTGTAAGATTACAATTTCTATTTTTCGGGTTATAACACTAGGTGTGTCTCGTTTTAGCAACAGTATATACAATGGGTGTGAGTGAGATAAATTAATCAACGAAATAACAGTTAACACGAACTAATTAAAAAGTGACGTTTTTAGGATTATTATCTTCTTGTAAGATTACAATTTCTATTTTTCGGGTTATAACACTAGGTGTGTCTCGTTTTAGCAACAGTATATACAATGGGTGTGAGTGAGATAAATGAATCAATGAAATAACAGTTAACACGAACTAATTAAAAAGTGACGTTTTTAGGATTATTATCTTCTTGTAAGATTACAATTTCTATTTTTCGGGTTATAACACTAGGTGTGTCTCGTTTTAGCAACAGTATATACAATGGGTGTGAGTGAGATAAATGAATCAATGAAATAACAGTTAACACGAACTAATTAAAAAGTGACGTTTTTAGGATTATTATCTTCTTGTAAGATTACAATTTCTATTTTTCGGGTTATAACACTAGGTGTGTCTCGTTTTAGCAACAGTATATACAATGGGTGTGAGTGAGATAAATGAATCAATGAAATAACAGTTAACACGAACTAATTAAAAAGTGACGTTTTTAGGATTATTATCTTCTTGTAAGATTACAATTTCTATTTTTCGGGTTATAACACTAGGTGTGTCTCGTTTTAGCAACAGTATATACAATGGGTGTGAGTGAGATAAATTAATCAACGAAATAACAGTTAACACGAACTAATTAAAAAGTGACGTTTTTAGGATTATTATCTTCTTGTAAGATTACAATTTCTATTTTTCGGGTTATAACACTAGGTGTGTCTCGTTTTAGCAACAGTATATACAATGGGTGTGAGTGAGATAAATGAATCAATGAAATAACAGTTAACACGAACTAATTAAAAAGTGACGTTTTTAGGATTATTATCTTCTTGTAAGATTACAATTTCTATTTTTCGGGTTATAACACTAGGTGTGTCTCGTTTTAGCAACAGTATATACAATGGGTGTGAGTGAGATAAATTAATCAACGAAATAACAGTTAACACGAACTAATTAAAAAGTGACGTTTTTAGGATTATTATCTTCTTGTAAGATTACAATTTCTATTTTTCGGGTTATAACACTAGGTGTGTCTCGTTTTAGCAACAGTATATACAATGGGTGTGAGTGAGATAAATGAATCAACGAAATAACAGTTAACACGAACTAATTAAAAAGTGACGTTTTTAGGATTATTATCTTCTTGTAAGATTACAATTTCTATTTTTCGGGTTATAACACTAGGTGTGTCTCGTTTTAGCAACAGTATATACAATGGGTGTGAGTGAGATAAATTAATCAACGAAATAACAGTTAACACGAACTAATTAAAAAGTGACGTTTTTAGGATTATTATCTTCTTGTAAGATTACAATTTCTATTTTTCGGGTTATAACACTAGGTGTGTTTCTTTTAGCAACAGTATATACAATGGGTGTGAGTGAGATAAATGAATCAATGAAATAACAGTTAACACGAACTAATTAAAAAGTGACGTTTTTAGGATTATTATCTTCTTGTAAGATTACAATTTCTATTTTTCGGGTTATAACACTAGGTGTGTCTCGTTTTAGCAACAGTATATACAATGGGTGTGAGTGAGATAAATGAATCAACGAAATAACAGTTAACACGAACTAATTAAAAAGTGACGTTTTTAGGATTATTATCTTCTTGTAAGATTACAATTTCTATTTTTCGGGTTATAACACTAGGTGTGTCTCGTTTTAGCAACAGTATATACAATGGGTGTGAGTGAGATAAATGAATCAACGAAATAACAGTTAACACGAACTAATTAAAAAGTGACGTTTTTAGGATTATTATCTTCTTGTAAGATTACAATTTCTATTTTGCGGGTTATAACACTAGGTGTGTCTCGTTTTAGCAACAGTATATACAATGGGTGTGAGTGAGATAAATGAATCAATGAAATAACAGTTAACACGAACTAATTAAAAAGTGACGTTTTTAGGATTATTATCTTCTTGTAAGATTACAATTTCTATTTTTCGGGTTATAACACTAGGTGTGTCTCGTTTTAGCAACAGTATATACAATGGGTGTGAGTGAGATAAATTAATCAACGAAATAACAGTTAACACGAACTAATTAAAAAGTGACGTTTTTAGGATTATTATCTTCTTGTAAGATTACAATTTCTATTTTTCGGGTTATAACACTAGGTGTGTCTCGTTTTAGCAACAGTATATACAATGGGTGTGAGTGAGATAAATTAATCAACGAAATAACAGTTAACACGAACTAATTAAAAAGTGACGTTTTTAGGATTATTATCTTCTTGTAAGATTACAATTTCTATTTTTCGGGTTATAACACTAGGTGTGTCTCGTTTTAGCAACAGTATATACAATGGGTGTGAGTGAGATAAATTAATCAACGAAATAACAGTTAACACGAACTAATTAAAAAGTGACGTTTTTAGGATTATTATCTTCTTGTAAGATTACAATTTCTATTTTTCGGGTTATAACACTAGGTGTGTCTCGTTTTAGCAACAGTATATACAATGGGTGTGAGTGAGATAAATTAATCAACGAAATAACAGTTAACACGAACTAATTAAAAAGTGACGTTTTTAGGATTATTATCTTCTTGTAAGATTACAATTTCTATTTTTCGGGTTATAACACTAGGTGTGTTTCGTTTTAGCAACAGTATATACAATGGGTGTGAGTGAGATAAATGAATCAATGAAATAACAGTTAACACGAACTAATTAAAAAGTGACGTTTTTAGGATTATTATCTTCTTGTAAGATTACAATTTCTATTTTTCGGGTTATAACACTAGGTGTGTCTCGTTTTAGCAACAGTATATACAATGGGTGTGAGTGAGATAAATGAATCAATGAAATAACAGTTAACACGAACTAATTAAAAAGTGACGTTTTTAGGATTATTATCTTCTTGTAAGATTACAATTTCTATTTTTCGGGTTATAACACTAGGTGTGTCTCGTTTTAGCAACAGTATATACAATGGGTGTGAGTGAGATAAATTAATCAACGAAATAACAGTTAACACGAACTAATTAAAAAGTGACGTTTTTAGGATTATTATCTTCTTGTAAGATTACAATTTCTATTTTTCGGGTTATAACACTAGGTGTGTCTCGTTTTAGCAACAGTATATACAATGGGTGTGAGTGAGATAAATTAATCAACGAAATAACAGTTAACACGAACTAATTAAAAAGTGACGTTTTTAGGATTATTATCTTCTTGTAAGATTACAATTTCTATTTTTCGGGTTATAACACTAGGTGTGTCTCGTTTTAGCAACAGTATATACAATGGGTGTGAGTGAGATAAATGAATCAATGAAATAACAGTTAACACGAACTAATTAAAAAGTGACGTTTTTAGGATTATTATCTTCTTGTAAGATTACAATTTCTATTTTTCGGGTTATAACACTAGGTGTGTCTCGTTTTAGCAACAGTATATACAATGGGTGTGAGTGAGATAAATTAATCAACGAAATAACAGTTAACACGAACTAATTAAAAAGTGACGTTTTTAGGATTATTATCTTCTTGTAAGATTACAATTTCTATTTTTCGGGTTATAACACTAGGTGTGTCTCGTTTTAGCAACAGTATATACAATGGGTGTGAGTGAGATAAATGAATCAATGAAATAACAGTTAACACGAACTAATTAAAAAGTGACGTTTTTAGGATTATTATCTTCTTGTAAGATTACAATTTCTATTTTTCGGGTTATAACACTAGGTGTGTCTCGTTTTAGCAACAGTATATACAATGGGTGTGAGTGAGATAAATGAATCAACGAAATAACAGTTAACACGAACTAATTAAAAAGTGACGTTTTTAGGATTATTATCTTCTTGTAAGATTACAATTTCTATTTTTCGGGTTATAACACTAGGTGTGTCTCGTTTTAGCAACAGTATATACAATGGGTGTGAGTGAGATAAATTAATCAACGAAATAACAGTTAACACGAACTAATTAAAAAGTGACGTTTTTAGGATTATTATCTTCTTGTAAGATTACAATTTCTATTTTTCGGGTTATAACACTAGGTGTGTCTCGTTTTAGCAACAGTATATACAATGGGTGTGAGTGAGATAAATTAATCAACGAAATAACAGTTAACACGAACTAATTAAAAAGTGACGTTTTTAGGATTATTGTCTTCTTGTAAGATTGCAATTTCTATTTTTCGGGTTATAACACTAGGTGTGTCTCGTTTTAGCAACAGTATATACAATGGGTGTGAGTGAGATAAATTAATCAACGAAATAACAGTTAACACGAACTAATTAAAAGTGACGTTTTTAGGATTATTATCTTCTTGTAAGATTACAATTTCTATTTTTCGGGTTATAACACTAGGTGTGTTTCTTTTAGCAACAGTATATACAATGGGTGTGAGTGAGATAAATGAATCAATGAAATAACAGTTAACACGAACTAATTAAAAAGTGACGTTTTTAGGATTATTATCTTCTTGTAAGATTACAATTTCTATTTTTCGGGTTATAACACTAGGTGTGTTTCTTTTAGCAACAGTATATACAATGGGTGTGAGTGAGATAAATGAATCAATGAAATAACAGTTAACACGAACTAATTAAAAAGTGACGTTTTTAGGATTATTATCTTCTTGTAAGATTACAATTTCTATTTTTCGGGTTATAACACTAGGTGTGTCTCGTTTTAGCAACAGTATATACAATGGGTGTGAGTGAGATAAATTAATCAACGAAATAACAGTTAACACGAACTAATTAAAAAGTGACGTTTTTAGGATTATTATCTTCTTGTAAGATTACAATTTCTATTTTTCGGGTTATAACACTAGGTGTGTCTCGTTTTAGCAACAGTATATACAATGGGTGTGAGTGAGATAAATTAATCAACGAAATAACAGTTAACACGAACTAATTAAAAAGTGACGTTTTTAGGATTATTATCTTCTTGTAAGATTACAATTTCTATTTTTCGGGTTATAACACTAGGTGTGTCTCGTTTTAGCAACAGTATATACAATGGGTGTGAGTGAGATAAATGAATCAATGAAATAACAGTTAACACGAACTAATTAAAAAGTGACGTTTTTAGGATTATTATCTTCTTGTAAGATTACAATTTCTATTTTTCGGGTTATAACACTAGGTGTGTCTCGTTTTAGCAACAGTATATACAATGGGTGTGAGTGAGATAAATTAATCAACGAAATAACAGTTAACACGAACTAATTAAAAAGTGACGTTTTTAGGATTATTATCTTCTTGTAAGATTACAATTTCTATTTTTCGGGTTATAACACTAGGTGTGTCTCGTTTTAGCAACAGTATATACAATGGGTGTGAGTGAGATAAATTAATCAACGAAATAACAGTTAACACGAACTAATTAAAAAGTGACGTTTTTAGGATTATTATCTTCTTGTAAGATTACAATTTCTATTTTTCGGGTTATAACACTAGGTGTGTCTCGTTTTAGCAACAGTATATACAATGGGTGTGAGTGAGATAAATGAATCAATGAAATAACAGTTAACACGAACTAATTAAAAAGTGACGTTTTTAGGATTATTATCTTCTTGTAAGATTACAATTTCTATTTTTCGGGTTATAACACTAGGTGTGTCTCGTTTTAGCAACAGTATATACAATGGGTGTGAGTGAGATAAATGAATCAACGAAATAACAGTTAACACGAACTAATTAAAAAGTGACGTTTTTAGGATTATTATCTTCTTGTAAGATTACAATTTCTATTTTTCGGGTTATAACACTAGGTGTGTCTCGTTTTAGCAACAGTATATACAATGGGTGTGAGTGAGATAAATTAATCAACGAAATAACAGTTAACACGAACTAATTAAAAAGTGACGTTTTTAGGATTATTATCTTCTTGTAAGATTACAATTTCTATTTTTCGGGTTATAACACTAGGTGTGTCTCGTTTTAGCAACAGTATATACAATGGGTGTGAGTGAGATAAATGAATCAATGAAATAACAGTTAACACGAACTAATTAAAAAGTGACGTTTTTAGGATTATTATCTTCTTGTAAGATTACAATTTCTATTTTTCGGGTTATAACACTAGGTGTGTCTCGTTTTAGCAACAGTATATACAATGGGTGTGAGTGAGATAAATGAATCAACGAAATAACAGTTAACACGAACTAATTAAAAAGTGACGTTTTTAGGATTATTATCTTCTTGTAAGATTACAATTTCTATTTTTCGGGTTATAACACTAGGTGTGTCTCGTTTTAGCAACAGTATATACAATGGGTGTGAGTGAGATAAATTAATCAACGAAATAACAGTTAACACGAACTAATTAAAAAGTGACGTTTTTAGGATTATTATCTTCTTGTAAGATTACAATTTCTATTTTTCGGGTTATAACACTAGGTGTGTCTCGTTTTAGCAACAGTATATACAATGGGTGTGAGTGAGATAAATGAATCAACGAAATAACAGTTAACACGAACTAATTAAAAAGTGACGTTTTTAGGATTATTATCTTCTTGTAAGATTACAATTTCTATTTTTCGGGTTATAACACTAGGTGTGTCTCGTTTTAGCAACAGTATATACAATGGGTGTGAGTGAGATAAATTAATCAACGAAATAACAGTTAACACGAACTAATTAAAAAGTGACGTTTTTAGGATTATTATCTTCTTGTAAGATTACAATTTCTATTTTTCGGGTTATAACACTAGGTGTGTCTCGTTTTAGCAACAGTATATACAATGGGTGTGAGTGAGATAAATGAATCAATGAAATAACAGTTAACACGAACTAATTAAAAAGTGACGTTTTTAGGATTATTATCTTCTTGTAAGATTACAATTTCTATTTTTCGGGTTATAACACTAGGTGTGTCTCGTTTTAGCAACAGTATATACAATGGGTGTGAGTGAGATAAATGAATCAATGAAATAACAGTTAACACGAACTAATTAAAAAGTGACGTTTTTAGGATTATTATCTTCTTGTAAGATTACAATTTCTATTTTTCGGGTTATAACACTAGGTGTGTCTCGTTTTAGCAACAGTATATACAATGGGTGTGAGTGAGATAAATTAATCAACGAAATAACAGTTAACACGAACTAATTAAAAAGTGACGTTTTTAGGATTATTATCTTCTTGTAAGATTACAATTTCTATTTTTCGGGTTATAACACTAGGTGTGTCTCGTTTTAGCAACAGTATATACAATGGGTGTGAGTGAGATAAATTAATCAACGAAATAACAGTTAACACGAACTAATTAAAAAGTGACGTTTTTAGGATTATTATCTTCTTGTAAGATTACAATTTCTA
This sequence comes from Ornithoptera alexandrae, assembly GCA_029030555.1. Lineage (NCBI taxonomy): Eukaryota > Metazoa > Arthropoda > Insecta > Lepidoptera > Papilionidae > Ornithoptera > Ornithoptera alexandrae. The sequence continues at coordinate 217,155 of JARDVY010000104.1, forward strand.
TTTTTCGGGTTATAACACTAGGTGTGTCTCGTTTTAGCAACAGTATATACAATGGGTGTGAGTGAGATAAATGAATCAATGAAATAACAGTTAACACGAACTAATTAAAAAGTGACGTTTTTAGGATTATTATCTTCTTGTAAGATTACAATTTCTATTTTTCGGGTTATAACACTAGGTGTGTCTCGTTTTAGCAACAGTATATACAATGGGTGTGAGTGAGATAAATTAATCAACGAAATAACAGTTAACACGAACTAATTAAAAAGTGACGTTTTTAGGATTATTATCTTCTTGTAAGATTACAATTTCTATTTTTCGGGTTATAACACTAGGTGTGTCTCGTTTTAGCAACAGTATATACAATGGGTGTGAGTGAGATAAATTAATCAACGAAATAACAGTTAACACGAACTAATTAAAAAGTGACGTTTTTAGGATTATTATCTTCTTGTAAGATTACAATTTCTATTTTTCGGGTTATAACACTAGGTGTGTCTCGTTTTAGCAACAGTATATACAATGGGTGTGAGTGAGATAAATGAATCAATGAAATAACAGTTAACACGAACTAATTAAAAAGTGACGTTTTTAGGATTATTATCTTCTTGTAAGATTACAATTTCTATTTTTCGGGTTATAACACTAGGTGTGTCTCGTTTTAGCAACAGTATATACAATGGGTGTGAGTGAGATAAATTAATCAACGAAATAACAGTTAACACGAACTAATTAAAAAGTGACGTTTTTAGGATTATTATCTTCTTGTAAGATTACAATTTCTATTTTTCGGGTTATAACACTAGGTGTGTTTCGTTTTAGCAACAGTATATACAATGGGTGTGAGTGAGATAAATGAATCAATGAAATAACAGTTAACACGAACTAATTAAAAAGTGACGTTTTTAGGATTATTATCTTCTTGTAAGATTACAATTTCTATTTTTCGGGTTATAACACTAGGTGTGTTTCGTTTTAGCAACAGTATATACAATGGGTGTGAGTGAGATAAATGAATCAATGAAATAACAGTTAACACGAACTAATTAAAAAGTGACGTTTTTAGGATTATTATCTTCTTGTAAGATTACAATTTCTATTTTTCGGGTTATAACACTAGGTGTGTCTCGTTTTAGCAACAGTATATACAATGGGTGTGAGTGAGATAAATGAATCAACGAAATAACAGTTAACACGAACTAATTAAAAAGTGACGTTTTTAGGATTATTATCTTCTTGTAAGATTACAATTTCTATTTTTCGGGTTATAACACTAGGTGTGTCTCGTTTTAGCAACAGTATATACAATGGGTGTGAGTGAGATAAATTAATCAACGAAATAACAGTTAACACGAACTAATTAAAAAGTGACGTTTTTAGGATTATTATCTTCTTGTAAGATTACAATTTCTATTTTTCGGGTTATAACACTAGGTGTGTCTCGTTTTAGCAACAGTATATACAATGGGTGTGAGTGAGATAAATTAATCAACGAAATAACAGTTAACACGAACTAATTAAAAGTGACGTTTTTAGGATTATTATCTTCTTGTAAGATTACAATTTCTATTTTTCGGATTATAACATTAGGTGTGTCTCGTTTTAGCAACAGTATATACAATGGGTGTGAGTGAGATAAATTAATCAATGAAATAACAGTTAACACGAACTAATTAAAAAGTGACGTTTTTAGGATTATTATCTTCTTGTAAGATTACAATTTCTATTTTTCGGGTTATAACACTAGGTGTGTCTCGTTTTAGCAACAGTATATACAATGGGTGTGAGTGAGATAAATGAATCAATGAAATAACAGTTAACACGAACTAATTAAAAAGTGACGTTTTTAGGATTATTATCTTCTTGTAAGATTACAATTTCTATTTTTCGGGTTATAACACTAGGTGTGTCTCGTTTTAGCAACAGTATATACAATGGGTGTGAGTGAGATAAATGAATCAACGAAATAACAGTTAACACGAACTAATTAAAAAGTGACGTTTTTAGGATTATTATCTTCTTGTAAGATTACAATTTCTATTTTTCGAGTTATAACACTAGGTGTGTCTCGTTTTAGCAACAGTATATACAATGGGTGTGAGTGAGATAAATTAATCAACGAAATAACAGTTAACACGAACTAATTAAAAAGTGACGTTTTTAGGATTATTATCTTCTTGTAAGATTACAATTTCTATTTTTCGGGTTATAACACTAGGTGTGTTTCTTTTAGCAACAGTATATACAATGGGTGTGAGTGAGATAAATGAATCAATGAAATAACAGTTAACACGAACTAATTAAAAAGTGACGTTTTTAGGATTATTATCTTCTTGTAAGATTACAATTTCTATTTTTCGGGTTATAACACTAGGTGTGTCTCGTTTTAGCAACAGTATATACAATGGGTGTGAGTGAGATAAATTAATCAACGAAATAACAGTTAACACGAACTAATTAAAAAGTGACGTTTTTAGGATTATTATCTTCTTGTAAGATTACAATTTCTATTTTTCGGGTTATAACACTAGGTGTGTCTCGTTTTAGCAACAGTATATACAATGGGTGTGAGTGAGATAAATGAATCAATGAAATAACAGTTAACACGAACTAATTAAAAAGTGACGTTTTTAGGATTATTATCTTCTTGTAAGATTACAATTTCTATTTTTCGGGTTATAACACTAGGTGTGTCTCGTTTTAGCAACAGTATATACAATGGGTGTGAGTGAGATAAATTAATCAACGAAATAACAGTTAACACGAACTAATTAAAAAGTGACGTTTTTAGGATTATTATCTTCTTGTAAGATTACAATTTCTATTTTTCGGGTTATAACACTAGGTGTGTCTCGTTTTAGCAACAGTATATACAATGGGTGTGAGTGAGATAAATTAATCAACGAAATAACAGTTAACACGAACTAATTAAAAAGTGACGTTTTTAGGATTATTATCTTCTTGTAAGATTACAATTTCTATTTTTCGGGTTATAACACTAGGTGTGTCTCGTTTTAGCAACAGTATATACAATGGGTGTGAGTGAGATAAATTAATCAACGAAATAACAGTTAACACGAACTAATTAAAAAGTGACGTTTTTAGGATTATTATCTTCTTGTAAGATTACAATTTCTATTTTTCGGGTTATAACACTAGGTGTGTCTCGTTTTAGCAACAGTATATACAATGGGTGTGAGTGAGATAAATTAATCAACGAAATAACAGTTAACACGAACTAATTAAAAAGTGACGTTTTTAGGATTATTATCTTCTTGTAAGATTACAATTTCTATTTTTCGGGTTATAACACTAGGTGTGTCTCGTTTTAGCAACAGTATATACAATGGGTGTGAGTGAGATAAATGAATCAATGAAATAACAGTTAACACGAACTAATTAAAAAGTGACGTTTTTAGGATTATTATCTTCTTGTAAGATTACAATTTCTATTTTTCGGGTTATAACACTAGGTGTGTCTCGTTTTAGCAACAGTATATACAATGGGTGTGAGTGAGATAAATTAATCAACGAAATAACAGTTAACACGAACTAATTAAAAAGTGACGTTTTTAGGATTATTATCTTCTTGTAAGATTACAATTTCTATTTTTCGGGTTATAACACTAGGTGTGTCTCGTTTTAGCAACAGTATATACAATGGGTGTGAGTGAGATAAATTAATCAACGAAATAACAGTTAACACGAACTAATTAAAAGTGACGTTTTTAGGATTATTATCTTCTTGTAAGATTACAATTTCTATTTGTCGGGTTATAACACTAGGTGTGTCTCGTTTTAGCAACAGTATATACAATGGGTGTGAGTGAGATAAATTAATCAACGAAATAACAGTTAACACGAACTAATTAAAAAGTGACGTTTTTAGGATTATTATCTTCTTGTAAGATTACAATTTCTATTTTTCGGGTTATAACACTAGGTGTGTCTCGTTTTAGCAACAGTATATACAATGGGTGTGAGTGAGATAAATGAATCAATGAAATAACAGTTAACACGAACTAATTAAAAAGTGACGTTTTTAGGATTATTATCTTCTTGTAAGATTACAATTTCTATTTTTCGGGTTATAACACTAGGTGTGTCTCGTTTTAGCAACAGTATATACAATGGGTGTGAGTGAGATAAATTAATCAACGAAATAACAGTTAACACGAACTAATTAAAAAGTGACGTTTTTAGGATTATTATCTTCTTGTAAGATTACAATTTCTATTTTTCGGGTTATAACACTAGGTGTGTCTCGTTTTAGCAACAGTATATACAATGGGTGTGAGTGAGATAAATTAATCAACGAAATAACAGTTAACACGAACTAATTAAAAAGTGACGTTTTTAGGATTATTATCTTCTTGTAAGATTACAATTTCTATTTTTCGGGTTATAACACTAGGTGTGTCTCGTTTTAGCAACAGTATATACAATGGGTGTGAGTGAGATAAATTAATCAACGAAATAACAGTTAACACGAACTAATTAAAAGTGACGTTTTTAGGATTATTATCTTCTTGTAAGATTACAATTTCTATTTGTCGGGTTATAACACTAGGTGTGTCTCGTTTTAGCTTATGACAATATTATACAAACGACAAAGACAAGAATAGTTGTTTAATTGTTTATTGGCTGTTCCGTTATTGCAAGCTGTGTCGCTGTGTCACTGTGACTGACCGGCCGTTACCGAATACTGAACATGTTGATTGTTGATAGTGGTTGAATAACTTGAGTGTGGTGAATTATAAATGATATTTTTTAACAGATATAAGGACACCGCAAGTACAACTGTTATCTGTTATATTCGAATACTTGTGATTTATATATGTTATGATAAATACGCTTCAATCCTAATTGGTCTGAACTTTGAATTGCTCTGCTCATGATCAATATGTGCTGATGCTGATGTTAGTGCGCGCGTTGTCATTTACCAATGACCCACGCATCCCACTTCAATACCTTTACAATAGTAAATAACTAACAGCCCAATTGTCCTGCCCAGAGTTGGGACACGTGTGACCCACTCTGATCGAGTGCAGTGTGGCGTATATACATGTTTAGTTATACTGTGAAATAACATAAAGTTTCAATGGAATTGAAAAGATCGGTCGGTCAGCGTTATTTGTAACGAGTTATTTGTTTGTTTGAATATCAAGGTTTGCACAAGGCCAGGCCGCGGTACTCGGTGCAGCAAACGGTGATCATGTGAACAGAAAGTTGCAACCGAACAACACCACAATTATACGTGTAGAAACCCTAACCTCCACCTTATCGTCGGCCAACACTCCGTTAGCCGCCACGTGAACGTTTGCTGCATTTCAAATTGGTCGCGTTAAAACTTTACCATCAGTAATTCTTGTCCGTGTTTGTATATATGTATATATGTATACAGTTACAAGCCACGATAAGCTGTTAGTGTAATATAGAATTAAACCTGAAATAAGTATGAAATATTCTATGAGAGCTTTTTTTTTTTGATTAACGTGGGGGAAATGCCTGCGCATACCCGTCTTCGCGGAGGCAAGGACAGGTTATGTCGGACTTGCACCGATTAAAACCCCCACGATGTTCGAACTCGTCGCCTGATGGCGGGATTACGGGACGCTTTCACACCATCCGTGACCCCGTCGGCGCTGGCTGCTTTCGAAGCTCCACCTCGGGAGAAAGAGATGAATCCTCCCCTTTCACCTCCGCAGAGGCACGTCGGAACATGCAGGGCACCCCCGCCTCGGCCTCCTGTAGTCGCGCGGGCGACGGATTCCCCCGAACCCGTCACCCAGAGGCCATGGGAGTCAAGAGAGAAAACTCTTCCTGGCTCTCTGCAGCGGATCCAATATTGGGCCCGCTGCCACCCGTTGTTAGTCGCAGAGGGTACTCCCTCCACAACTCCACCTCGGCTGCAGAGGGCAGTGTAAAACCGCCTCTGCAGCCTGGCCGCAAAGAGCAGCATAAAGTCGTCCCTGCAGCCCCCGGCCGCTACGGTGAGCCTAGTTATCCAACCGGTGCTCGAACCTGGGGCGGCCGCTTCTGGCCAGTCCTTCGCCGCGGGCCCCCTGGGTTGGTTCCTCTTCGCTTCACCGTGTATCTGTGCCACGGTTACTAAGCCCCTCCGCCATGGCAAGGCGGGAACCCGTTGGAGGGTTCTATGAGAGCTACGGCAACCGCAAATGGTTTTCTTTAGCAACCATTACTATAGCAACCGCGTAAATAATACGAAATGAAAGAGCTTTTAAAAGTAAATTAGAAATAAAATGATGAAGAATCTATGGAATTCAAAATATGAACAATCTGCAATCATCTAGAAACCAATCCGCGTCTAATGCTCATGTTCCCGCGTCGATACGTTCACTAGTTTTCACGTGATTGGCCAACAAAGGAAATCCATTTCGTTATATATATTAATATATTTGTTAACTATCCAATTTGTCTTTAATTTATACAAAACATCAGTAATTCAGTTAGTTTCGTCCAAAATTAACACATTTTCAATTGTATCACCGTACAGTTTTCAATTCTCCTCGGCTTCATAGTGGCCCTGGTCGGCCGTGTCGTTGCTGGACATCGATGAGACAGAAGACACTGGCGAAACCTGTACATCATCAGCCCGACCATCTGTAAGCGTGAAAATAAAACTTGACAGACCTTCACACAAAGAGCCGCAAGTTGTAAGCATTATAGTGATACAGCTACATCATGACGCACTACATGATATTAGAGAAAAGAGGGAAATCTCCGAAAATTCCTTTAACTCCTGGAATGAGAGTCAAAGAAAGGCATGTACGAGCTGTGATGGTACCTGGAAGACCACTGGCAACGAAGACTTACCACCGCTGTTTTATTAAGACATGAAATGCGCAAAACTGGAATGTTACATCTTACCCATATTATTGGGTATATCCTCGGGGACCTCTTGATACGTGTCGGATCCTGCATCATCCACAACCTCTTCTATAGTATCATGCATGTCATGGTCGTCGTCCGAATAGTCATTTGGGATTAGTTCAGGTGCTACCTACATGGAATTATCGTTATTGTTTAATTGTTGTCTCTTCAGTACAAATTTATCTTAAATCCCATTTATTTGTATTAATTGTATGTTCATCAGCTCTCGAAGACTCTACCTTCAGACGTGGATACACATCGCGGTAGTCGCGGTGTTAACACGCAAACATAGTGTGCTCTGTGTTTATTTAATCTATTTTAAAGTATTCTATATTTTTACATTTTAAATGTGTATATAGTGCAAAATTAACTCTCCTGCTCACTGAATTTATCACCTCTCCTGTCCGGTTACCTGGCATTGCTGCCAAGATACTTCATTCGTATTCAGAATGGATACACAACTGGCAAGTAATTTACAACAACTAGAAAAGTTAATTGCCTCTCGAATGGGGGCCTACGAGGATAAGCTCGAAAAGGTGGCGAGTGTTTCTACAACATTGCATCCGGACTTCACGGCACTCTCAAAGGACTTTAACGAGTTTAAATCATTTGTAATGGCTACTTTGTCGAATATCAAAAGTCAGTTTGAATTAATCTCTCTAGGCCTGGATCGGCATGAAACTGCTATGAGGAGGAAAGTTCTGTTGATACATGGCATACCAGAAAAACAAAACGAAAATCTGCATAGCACTGTTCATGCATTAATCAACGACCAATTGAAGTTGACAGATTTTAAAACCGATTGTGTACGTGTTTGTCACAGACTTGGCGCCTCGCAGGGTAAACCTCGCCCAGTGTTAGTAAGATTTATAAATATCGAGTCACGTCAGGTAGTGTGGGACAGCAAGACTTCCTTGAAAGGCACGGGCGTCACTATCCCTGAGTTCCTTACGAAAATAAGGCATGATGTATTTCTGTCAGCCCGAAAGCATTTTGGTGTTCAACGCTGTTGGTCAGCCGATGGTAAAAAAGTGTTAATTCTGTCCGATAAATCGCGTTATAAGATTGAATCTATGAATGAACTACAGGTCCTTATTAAGAAATACCCAATAACATGTACTGACACGGTTGAATCAGCAGTGCAAGGCAAGCCGTCTACTCCAAAACCTGCGGACGCGCATATGAAGACGACTACTAAAATGACCAGAAAAGGCCGGCGCTGAAATTGATGTCTTAGGATACATGGCATAACAACTTTATTATTTCTACCCACATACCAACATTACATAGTTGCTTAATGTATTCTACTGTTGTCTTGTGTTTGATCCATTTTGTTTAAGTTTTATTTTGATACTAATCCTTTACGTATTTTTTTATGGTCTGCTAATATTCGTTCACCATTTCATTGTTATTATCGAACATATCCATAAGTTAACCTAAGTTTAATTTAATCTGTCATTGTTTTGTTTACGAGTTACTATTTGTCCAGTTGGCTGTTTTTGTTAGCAGGTTGGTAGCACTGAAGAGTGACTTACCCACAAATTCTTCGCCTTAGTTATGGCATTGGCGTATAAACGCTTAGCCAACGACAAGTATCCATAGATTAATTTCTGTCATCATTTAGTAGTGTTATTTATTTTAATATGCCCTTTACTAAATAATTTTTATATTTTAAGTACACATTTGCAAGTCACTGTCTATACTGTGATCTATTCTTTTGTTAATATGTAAGTTAATTCATTGATGTTACTGTATCTACGCGTCTAAGTCTGTGTAATGCATGTTAAAAATCTCTTCCAGGTTTATTGATTGATCAGTTGAGCCGGGAGTTAATTGCTAGTTTATTGATTAAGAGTAATATTATATACATGTTTATTTGTTTTTAGTTACTCTATTATATTCATTATATTATTTTATTTTGTTATATCATATTAATAGTGTATTTTATTTAAGTATTATTATTACGTTACCATATTTTAATGAATAATAATTTATTTGGTAATGAAAGATTTTTCTCCAGCTCTTCATCTGAAAGCAGTTTTTTGAGTGCAGATGATGGCAATGATTCGTCTATCTCAATACCTTTGCACGATAAGATTTCTGCTGAACTATCCTCGTTCCCTAACAACCTAAATATTGCACATATAAATGTTCAAAGTATTCCGCGTCATTATTCAGATCTTCTGGCATCGATTAGCAGCAATACTCTTGACGCTGTACTGATTTCTGAAGTCTTTCTTAAACCATCGATTCCATCGGTTCTATACGCAATTCCCGGCTTTGTATTAATTCGAAATGACAGAACGGGGAAAGGTTGTGGAGGCGTAGCCATTTATTTGCGAAGCAACATCGAGTTCAGGATTGTAAATATGTCTTCATCTCAGTATTCTGAATCCACTGAGCATCTGTTTATCGAACTGACACTGCATTACACGAAAATTTTACTAGGTGTTTTTTACAGTCCCAATCTTCGTGTTAATTATTTTGAATATCTTGATGAATTACTGTGCAATCACTGTCCTTTGGCCGATCATATTATTGTGATGGGGAACTTTAATACTTGCATGCTGAAAAATGATTTTCGATCTAAGCAACTATTATCTGTTTTAAGTTCTCATAATCTCAGGATATTGCCTGTTTCAGCCACTCACCATTTTCCAAATTGCACTCCCTCTCTATTAGATTTGATGATGATTTCTTCTTCTAGTAGTATTGACACTCATGGTCAAATAACCGCTTTATTCTCATACCATGACTTGATTTTCTTATCTCTCCGTGTGCGGGCTCCTAAGCGTAAGTTAGAGTTTCTATTTCTTCGCAGTTACAAGGGCATTAATATGGAAGCATTGAGACGTGATGCAGGTTTAATCGATTGGAGGCCGCTATTAAATGACTTGGATATAGATGGAAAGGTAGCATTTTTCACGGAGTCGATTTTAGAATTATATGACCATCACGCACCTATCAAGCGAGTCAAAATCAAACATAAGCCAGCGCCTTGGTTATCTCCTGAAATTAAGCAATAGATGGCGTGTCGAGACAAAGCTCGAAAGAGGCTAAAACGTCAACCGTCCGAGCGAAATCTAGCATACTATAAACTATTACGAAATCGGTGCAATCATCTGTGTCGAGATGCCAAGAGACGCCATTTTCATGAATCTCTCATAAATCGTAAATCCTCTGATGTATGGAAATTTTTAAAATCCGTAGGCATAGGTAAAGCATCCTCTACGTCCTGCAGCGGTCTCGATTTAAACGCACTCAACAAACATTTTTCCACACCCTCTTTCTCAGTTGATCAGTGTCGTAAATCGAGAACTTTGCAAACGCTACTTAATCTCCCTTTGCCTCAACATTCTTCCTTTAAGTTTCAGTCAGTATCGACCAATGAAGTTCGTAAAGCTATCCTATCTATTACTTCCAAAGCTGTAGGCAGTGACAACTTGTGCTCGAAAATGCTTATCCCCATAATAAATAAATAATATATTACTTCCTAGTTTAGCGAACATAATTAACCATTCCTTACAATCTGGATCCTTTCCTAAATCCTGGAAATCCGCTAATATTATTCCTTTACCTAAAATCAGCAATCCTTCGTCTTTGTCACATTGTCGTCCTATTTCCATACTTCCTTTTCTTTCCAAAGTCTTAGAGCACATTGTCCACAAGCAACTACAAAATTTCCTCCGTTCCAATAATATTCTTAGCAACTTTCAATCCGGCTTCCGATCAGGACACAGCACGGTGTCTGCGTTGTTGAAAGTCACAGACGATATTCGATGGGCAATTGAAAACCAATCCCTAACCATTCTTGTACTACTTGACTTCAGTAGCGCATTCAACTGCGTGGATCTCGATGTCCTGCTCGGTATCCTTCGATCCCATAACATTACTACTTCTGCCCTAAGGTGGTTTGATTCATATCTCCGGGGCCGTTCATAACGCACACGTCAAAATGAATCCTTCTCAGACTGGATTGCTGTCGATGCTGGCGTGCCTCAGGGTGGTGTTCTCTCTCCTCTTCTTTTTTCAGTGTTTATTAACACAGTCACTACTTTGATATCCTCAAATTTTCATCTTTACGCAGATGATTTGCAAATTTACCGTCACTGTGCACCTGGTGAAATTAATAGAGCTTTCATGGATATTAACTGTGATTTGGAAAACATTCATGAATGGGCAACGTCTCATGGACTCTTACTCAATGCCAACAAAACACAGGCCATTATAATTGGTAGTAGGTATGCTATCCATGCATTAAATCGATCTGCAATTGGATCTCTCACATTGGATGGCCAGCCAATTGTCTTTAGTGAAACTGTTAAAAACCTTGGCGTTACTTTTAACTCTTTCTTAAGCTGGAATGAGCAGGTTAGCAATGTTAGCAACAAAGTTAACTTTGCATTTCATACACTCAAATGTCTCCAATATTTTTTGCCTTTGGAAACTAAAATCTCTCTTACACAAAGTCTCATATTACCCATTCTGGACTATGCTGATGCTTGCTACCTAGATGCCACTGAGGAGCTTCTCAATAAGCTTGAGCGTTTGCAAAATTTGTGTATCCGTTTTATTTTTGGTCTCAAAAAATATGATCTTGTTTCTGAGTTCCGCAAAAAGCTCAAGTGGCTCCCAGTCCGTTTCCGCAGAAATACTAGAATATTGTGCCTCTTATTTAATATCCTACATAATCCTAACTACCCGCAATATTTACGTGATCGCTTTACGTATGCCCGCCCCTCCCTCGCTCCTTGTAGAACACACATTAAAACTCTCCTCAAATGCCCTGTTCATAAAACACATGCTTACACAAAATCATAGCAGCATTCAAGAAATCTGTTAAAAAAAACTATTTATCCTTACCGTATTAAATAAAAGTATATATTTGTATAATGTATTATAATATAAAAGTATATGTATGTATATATATATATATATGTATATGTATGTATTTGTATTGTTTTATATCTTGTAATATGTATATATTATTATATGTAATGTTTACTGTATGCACTAGGTTTGTGTTCCTAATTCTGCTTTCCTTCTGCGGGCCTACTGGAAGAGATTTCAACATGAAATAAGTAGTGCCCTTGTACTCTATATCCTTATTGTCAAGTTTATTCTAACAGCTGTGTGTACAAAAATATATTAAATAAATAAATCGGTTAACATGATGATGACGACTATACAGTTCTATAATGTCAACTCCCTGATAATATCAAAGACAAATTTCTCTTCTGACTACACACTAGTAGTTTACTGCTTTATTTCGCGACGACTATTTTTTATCCACCTTTCCGTTACGGCTCCCCTCAGGAACCATCCAGGTTTTCGAATAGAGCAAGCGACCAAACACGAACGATAACGAAACATGAATTCAAAACAATTTCATTTACACCTTTACATTTGTGGATTGGGACTGTTCCTGTACTCTGATGCTACTTACTCCAGCTCTTGCTGTCAGGAACTGGCTATTGTTACAAAGATTTTACAAGTAATAAATTATTTACTTACGGTCGAAAAAGATATCTTCCGCGCTGGAGTTCCGACTGTTCGTTGCTCCACCATCTTGTACTCATCCCTAGAGACTTGGTCGTCGCTATCATGGACATCTCTGTATCCATATCCCTGGCGTCTTACCCCTTGACCACGCGGTGAGTCCTTATCGCCTAAGTCACAAGAAACGCACATTGTGTGATCAATTTATTTATCAACATCATCATCATCACCAGGCGACAGACGTCCACTGTTGGACATAGGACTCCCTCAAAGATCTCGACATCGATAGGTGCGGCGCTGCCCTGGTTCCGGCGCCTTGCCAACCTCTATCATAGTCGGCATGATCTCCAGCACCGCCGAGCACCAGGGGGCTGTCGTTTGTAGGGGTTTATATGGGGTGATTTTATCAACATAGCAACATATATTTGATAATGTAATGCGACTTCTTTTCTCACCTCTTTTGTAAGAGTCCACTTGAACCACGTGAATTTCCGGATTCACCGACGATTCAAGTCGTACCCGTAAGTAGCTCGGCACACTTTGGCTGGTGCTCTTTTGATCTGTGTGATCGTCTTCATCGTCGACGTTTCCGTCGTCCACGACGTTGGTCAGCGTCAGCTTGGGGTCGTAGTGCAGGCCCAGTTTGACCGCGGTGTGCTCGCTGAACATCGCGTTGACGTCGTCCTCGTAGACTTTTATGTCCTGTGAAATAACATCCGGTTTGCATTTGAACAAATTAACAAGTAATTTTTAAATTATTCATTTTGCATATAGAAATTATCGGAGTTTGAATATTATCGAAAACACATCAACATCAACAAGGTACAACACAAGAGTTCACATCACATCATCATCAGCCGGTAGACGTCCACTGCTGGACATCGGCCAAACACACAAGAGTTTAATATAAAATATTAACTAGTAATGTTTAATTCTTATCAATAAAGCTTACTATGACTGGACCAAGATCGATTTCTCTGGAGCTGGCAATGTCTAGCGGAGGTCCAGGCAGCGCTACCTTCGGTCCGCTTCTCTTTATCTTGGGCTTCAAATGCTTCAATAGATTCCTTCGCACGTGGTAGCCTCTGTAGGCAGCCTAGACATAAGTACTTATTATACGGATGTCTGAGAAGCGTTACCATAAATATCAGACGCCTTGAGATCATAGCTTTTATGAGACATTTAGTAAATTAGTGGATTTACTTTATTTGTTCTTTTTTTATCATATTAATTATATTTTTTTGTTTTCTTTAATAGTTAAATATTAATTAAACTATTAAATAGTTTTATGGCAGCGGCCGATTTTATTATTATTATTTAATTTATGTTTTTGAATTAATCTCAAAAACAGTAGATACTTTTGTGATCAATAGTATTAGATCATCAGCTCGCCAGCAGCAGCAACGTGAGTGTGAGGATATCACCTGAATCCTTTCGGTGGCTCGGTTGAGCTCGTCGAGCGACGGCTTAGTTTTCTTGTACAGCGCGAGGGTCCGCTCCGCCGCGATCTGCCAGGGCTCCTCGCTCTGCATCGCCGTGTCCTTTAATTGTTTGTCCTTACTAAATACTGAATCCTATGGATGATCGGTAAACTTCCATCGTTCTGATGCAACTTCTAACCACCCACCACTGCATTGTGCAATCGGTCGTTTTGTTGTTGGTCCGGTAAAAATTTACGACCTTCAAGAATGGAGCCACCTAACTCGTGTAAGGTAGGCAATGTAGCTTTTACGAATAGACGTATCGTTTACCATCAGCTGAATATCCAGCCATCACATTATTCGGTATAATCGTTATCAGCTCACTTGTTCCATTAGTTTCTTCCTATACACGTAGTCCTTGTAAGCGTTTCTGGCGATTTGGCAAACCTTTGCAGCCATGTCCTCCTCCAACGAGATTTTGGCCAAAATCTTTTTCATTATGTCGCTCTCCTTAATTCTCTCTGTGAGTAAATTCAAAAGTTAAAAACAATTCTTCCATATAAGACGAGAAATTCCTCATCTTTGACTCCGGTAATTTATTAGCTCCTCCCAGACTGGTCAACGGTAACGGAAGATGCAATACTCATAAACAAATAATTAAAATAACAGGCAATATTGGTAAAGGTTATATGTTCCATGTTTGTAAAACATCAACCCCTTTGTAATGAACTTTTTATAATACCTTTGTCAAGGCTCGCGTCCGAGCATTCGAACTCGTCTTTCATGATCTGCGCGAGTGTGGATGCCGTGGACTTCTCCATGCCCAGGGCGATCAGGTGCTCCGATACCGAGGGCCTGCAGTCGCATAGCTCCTCCAGTATCTTGACAGCCATCAGGCCGTGCTCGCGCGTAATCAGCAACGCCGAAAGGTAGTTGGCGATGAAGTCAAATAGGTCTTTAGGTTGTGCGCGCAGCACCTGGCGACGGGAAACATGTTGGACGATGATAAAGTTTCTGCCAGTTTTTAAAAAGGATTTCTTTAGCAAAATTTACTAATCGTAGACGCATTAGTCTAGAGCCATCTCATCACTCGTACTCGCAGATAGTGTTCCCATTTGGATGTCTGTAGCCAGTGCAGTTATGGGCAGACTTCGCAACCTAACGTCTAAATATTTACATTTCTAATTATGCTTCGACATGTATTATATTAAATACGAATAACTTCTCTAGAAATATCCGCCATCAGCTCCTTGAGACCCTCAGGTAAGGTGAACACGTTGCTGCAGCCATGCTTCTGCAGTAGCTCGTTCATCTTCTCTCATTGACATCGCAGATGACACTGACAATTTTAATATTACGTCCAAATATTTAGTATTATTTATTGACTTTTCATTTTCAAAAAAAAAAGGTTTTAAATGTATTGTCCTTATTGTTTGATTAGGTAAATTATATTTAAAACATTATATAATTGTATATACGGAGATAATATAAGGCCGTCATTTTACTTATCGCCGGTACTCAATGATGTTCATATCTAATTCGGAAGTAGAGGAAAACAAGTAATATATAAGCCAATAGTAATTTAAGTCGTTGCTGAAATAAGCAATAAGTAAACAATAATTTAGGACCTATATTATTTCCGTACGTATCGTTACATCTGATGTATTATTTCACATGTAAGAAAAGTTAATATCTTGAAAAACATGGTAGGGGTTCCAAGATGCAAGATGTGAAATTTATTTAAATAAAAAGTATTGATATACAAGTGTAACCAATTATCTTATGCGAGTATTTTGCAGCCAATAAACAAAAATAATACATAGAAACTGCAGGCGCCTGTCATAAAATAATAGCAAAATGACAAATATTTTTATAACTTCATCAATTCATGGAGTGCTGCGCCAACTTTGTTTCTGAATGCAAAAAAAGTTAAAGTTCTTAATTTGATGTATTATAAAGATAAACGGTTCTCTTTCGAAGTCCCACCGAATGTGGCTTGGTGAATGTCCCACGTCTATGTAAGCCGTTCGCTGGAATACATCGAATTCGTCATAATTTCTCTCTCATTGGTGATTGAAGTTTAGTGGGGATCGAACCTATTTCTCTTCGAAACGCTTAGATCACTACATAAACTAAGTTTAAATATCATCATCATCATCATTAGCCGATAGACATCCACTGCTGGACATAAGCTTCCTTCAATACATAAATAAATAAATATAATAGAATAAAATCCAAATCGCCCGCATGAAGAGGAGTCTGGTATTACATCGAAATTTGAGAAGTTTGCGACGGAAACCGCAAAAGAGTAGTTGATCCTCATCGGGCTAAACCGATTTTATAATGACGACTAAAATCCCAACATAGAGTTTTTTCTTTGTTTGGCAAATCTGTCCCGACGGCGGCAAACAAAGATAAGTATAACAATTTCGATTCAACCGTTTGTTTGTTAAAATATATATAAAGCTTCTACCCCCTGCTCTTATCTATTTATATGTATATATTTTTCGACACCCTCCTTTTCTATCAGCTGCATATACTACACTCGCTACCACCAGCTTTGCCATACTACCCAATAAAAGATGCCTAAAACGTTTTGATTTGTTTTATCAGAAGGTTTTGAATCTTCACTTAGTGCACTACGTTCGCGTAGTATACTTTGTTTCATTGGGTCTCCAATACCACCATTATTCAGTAAATTGTTAGTTAACTTGCTTTTCAATGCACTTGGAATTTCTGACTATATTTCAGTATTAACATCCTTTATTAATATCTCCTTTAACTTCAACATTTTTAACCTTGTAATCAGTTACCGGAACTTGTCAAACGCACAATAATCTATTTACGTTGACGTTATCATTTTGCAAGTTAAATCATTGAACGCGGTCGATAACGGAGATATAATTACATTCGCATTTGTTTTGTGATTGCGGCAGCTTTCGTTGCGACGAAGGTTATGTTTAACGTGTTTATTATTTACATTGAAGGAGAAAGGGTTACGAATGATACTCCCAGCTTGATATGGCTGCAAAAATAACTTTTAATAAGTTAAACATAAATTCAATACATCAATACACGAAACATGGAAAAAAAGCTTCTAAGAATAAAAAAACTAGTAAAATGACTAACGTTACATTTGCATTGTAATTGAGAAGACTTGAAACGGGATCTCACAGGCCACATATGTGCTCGTCAAATAAATGACAATGTATAGACAAAAATAGCAATTGAAAGGATATTAAGAGAGGATAGAAAAAGGCAGAGAGAGCAGAAGAACAGACAGAAAGACTTATTCATAGAAAGATATAGACCGAACTGGATGAGGAAGGCGAGAGATCAGGAGCAATAGTGAGAGTACTAGGGATTACACTACAAAACAACAAAATAAAGTATACAACGTATATGATCGTTTTACTTTGTAGTATAAATAACGGCTTATGTACTAAGTTGAAGTTGTTGAAAATTGAATCTTATTGTTTGTGCTTTAAGGTTGAAATCTATTTATTGCGTAGTGTAGCGAAGAGATTACGGATCGCCGTCGATTTTGTTTATTATTCGCCCGATCATACGCGAGCGCGGCGCTCACTCGTCCGCGGGCGCGGCGCGCGTGTGCTCGTGTCGCTGGTGTAGTCGCTGCTGCTGCTGCTGCTGCTGCTGCTGAGGAACTGAATAATTTCAGTTTAAGTGACGCGGTGAACATGTACATGCACATGTACCAAGGATTACTAATAATCTCGTAACAATGCCAACGGCGAGCGGCGACGTGCTTTAAACAACATTGCCTAATGTTTTCGTGTTAAGGAAGCCGCAGCGAGTGTGCGTACGCGTACAGATAAACTGTCTTTTCAAAGTTTCTCTTCGTCGTTTGGCGAATATCATTTTGACAAAATGGAGGTATCCACAGCAAAAGCACTGGCGATGCTGGCTCTAGGCATCGGCAGCTTCGTGACCGGCATGTTGCCTGCGTGCTTCACGGAGGGAGCGCGACAGAAGCACCCTCTGTTCATTTCAACACTCCTCTGCTTCGGCGCTGGGGTACTTTTATCAACGTCTCTAGTGCACATGCTGCCCGAAGCGAGGGAGAAGTTGCCGGAGCATTCGGAGTTGATGCTGTGCGTCGGATTCTTCATCGTGTACGTAGTGGATGAGATCGTTCATCTGTTTTACGGCGCCGCGGGGCACGGTGAGCAGGCGTCGCGCAGATACGGCAGCGGGGAGGAGACGACGCTCCTGGCCCGCGGACTACACGAAGATGGTGAGATGGACCGGTGCGAGGAGGGGAGCAGCAGGAGGATCTGTCACATGGACTACACGCCTCCTTGCAACAGGAGCTCATCCGGTGTGATCGGGCTGCTTTGCGCGCTGTTCGTGCACAGCTTGCTGGAGGGGTTGGCGATCGGCTTGCAGGAGACCACCTCGCAGGTCAGTTTTCGTGTATTGTTAAAAACTTAAAGATCACTGAGGCATATAAAAACCTTCGCATCATCGTTCCCACAAAGCGTTTTGCATGTGCAGCGCGTTTCATTTCCTTAGCGCGACTTTCCTCATGGCTCGTACTTTACGCATTCAGCGCAGCCGCGACGCCAGTGCAGCTCCTGCCTGCTCAGAACTACCTACCCTCGCGAATTCAATCGTTGGGATGTTTACACAGCACGAGGTTGCTGCTGTAACCCTAAGTCCTTAGATAAATAAAATAGGGAAACCTCCATTGTTTGCTCTGCGCTTACGCAGAGAGTTTAATGTATCTAAATCCTATTTAAACCTGACCTCCCGCCTAAGAAAGGTCCGTTTCCGACAAAATGGCGCCGTTAAAATTAATAAAGAGCAATGTTTGAGAAATTCTTTTTACGATTAAAACTAGTCGTTACCACCACACCACCAAATTAACCAGGTCGTGTGTGTAACCGTCTCCACAAACATCGGTTTGGTATTCTGGCAAGTACGATGGCACTCCTCCGCGGCTGGCCTGGCCAAGTAAACAATTAAGTACCGTTCAGGATACCGACTGTCACTTACGGAGCGGTACACTGCTAATTGCAAACTGAATACAAATCGGGTAAATCCCCCGTACGGCCATATTTCATTTTTATTTAATCGCTTCACGCTAAATGATAATTAAGTTAATCTACAAGAGACTAATTTCATTTATCACATTAGTTATGTTTCGGCATTGGTTAGGATGATGTACACTGCACCACGTTGTGCTAATCGCCTTGTGACATAAAATATCCAGTCTCGTTACCGTAGTAATTTCACTAACTACAGTACTCTTCGATACACAGTAACGTGTGCATGCTAGTGTTTGGTGGCAGAAGCGCAATGTGGTGCAGTGTATATCATCCTAACCAGCGCCACGCTACGAGGGAGTAGCATGTACCATTTTGTCAAAAAAAATATATGAATAAAGTTTCTGTAGTCACCGGTTAATGATCTTAAACAACGTAAACCATTAACTTAATATAAAAAATATAACTTTTATGTAAGTTTATGTTACGTATTATATGTTAAGCTAAATAGGAGTGGGTCTCGTCAAAATCGGTTCAGCCGTTACCGCAATTAACCGGAACTAACGGACACAATGTCGCACACCAAATAATTGTACCGGCGGTAGGCGCGCGCTGAGTGTGGTGGCGGCGGGCGCTGCGGCGGGCGCTGCGGCGTGATTACGGGGGTAACGAGACGCAATATCTGATGGGTCAGGCGACGAGCGCAATGCGGTGCCGTGGATAACGTCCTGACCAGCGCCACGTGGCCGCAGGCGTGCGCGTCCCTTGGCGGCAGGAGCAGGCTGCGCGCGCCGCGTTGCTCCAAGGAACAATAGTAAAACATAAATTTGTGTCCAGTAAACTTTGCAAACGGACATAACAGTATTGTACTGTACTGTACTGTACTGTACTGTACTGTACTGTGCTGTACTGTACTGTACTGTACTGTGCTGTACTGTACTGTACTGTACTGTACTGTACTGTACTGTACTGTACTGTACTGTACTGTACTGTACTGTACTGTGCTGTGCTGTGCTGTACTGTACTGTACTGTACTGTGCTGTGCTGTACTGTACTGTACTGTACTGTACTGTACTGTACGCACCCCGCGCAAGTAGCGATGCAGACACTAAACACTATCCATTTAATGTTTAAGTAAGATTTAAATTTCTTACTGCTAAATGATATAGAGCATGTTCATGACTCTTTTACTGATAAAAGAGTAATAACATTTTTCGCGTCGCGGTGGCTCAATGGCTATGAACTCGGACATCGCAATCCGATGACGAGGGTTCTGATCCCGGCAGGGCATGCACCTCTTAGGCAGTTTTTCAATACCTAATGTGCATATTGTTACAATTACCACGTACTTGACGGTGAGGGAAAACGTCGTGAGGAAACCCGCATAATAAAATTATTTTTGTGCGCGTGTGTTGTGTGTCTCTCTCTGTGTGTGTGTGTGTGTGTCTGTGTGTCTCTCTCTCTCTGTGTGTGTGTGTCTGTGTGTCTCGTGTGTGTGTGTGTGTGTGTGTGTGTGTGTGGTGGCCCCACAAAGTGGCAACAGGCTCACCCCCTATTACATGGGACCTAATCTGAAATGGCGTGATAGTATAAAAAACATTTTTCGCCGAGTAATATCTTATCTAGCTATGAGAAATGATACCTTATCACTACATCGGTTAAGACTACATTCGCGTGCGCGGCTTGCATGGAATTACCAGACACGGCATCGCTCTATATGTGAAAGGTCGGCCTGTCTGTACGTCTTAATGTCACGGACTTTATTCAAAAGCTTTGTGTTGCAGTTCGTTTCCTCGTTGCTGTAACTCAATCCGTATCCTTGGTGCAGCAGCTCACCACGGAGGTCCGTGCGTCGGTTCCGGAACCGCTTGTGAGGTCGTTACGAAACCGTCCAGTTACCTTACTGCTTCTATTTTTAAGGTTCTATTGTATGTATTAATTAAAGTTAATTTTTAAGTTCAACGTGTTATTTTAGTCCTCAATAAAACTTTCTACCTTTTTTTTTCTTTGTTCCTTTCCTCACCACCCTCATGCTGTAAATCGCTGTCATAACAACATCGCTGTTTTCCCACTGTTTTGTTTTCAATATACAAGGGCTAGAGTATTCCGGACGTTGCTCACCATCCACAGCCTCATTGCAACTTAATATCTATGCTATTCATCATGTTCATCATGTCAACCGATGGTCAATTATGCTGTTATTCCAATTATATTTTGAACTTCTAGTTTAATACTCGATTCTGTTTGTAATTCTAATTGTTTAGCCTCTAGCACTGGACATCTTTATCTTTACTTCGCCATCTTTGTTTTACTTAAACAGACAGTTTTTGGCCAAGTGTTAAATAAAAAAAAAATTGTTTATAATAATCAGTTTACCACACAGCACTTTGTAAACTGTAAGAAGGAAGACTGCGTCACAATGAACATTAACAATAAGTGGGTGCCTTCCCCAGGACGACTCCGGTAGAGTGTTGGAAAGTTTCAGCTTCCAATCATTGATCACTCTCACTCACCGCACCAATATTGGGCAATAATGGATTTTTTATCAACGCTAATTATTATTATCAATTGAATGATAAAGGAACTTGACCTACATGGTAATGTTTTAATCGAATACGCAAACCTGATAACTGTTCGCGCTGCACCAACTTATCTTTACAACGAAAGATACGAACTTTTAGCGAAGACGAAGACATTTTAAATCACCTAACAAATGTTTGAAACGACCTTACTGCCGCTGCAGTGCTGGGGTTCGTAAGCATCTCGTCACAGGCCACCTGGTTTAAATTTAATCTGAGGCAGTGTGAGTTTAAATGGTGAAAGGGTTTCTTCGAATTTCCTCCAGCTTCATCCTTCATAGCATACATTTGTGGATATAAGCACCGCTGTGGTTCGGCTGTCAACATCAGACGCAGGCTCCTTTCGATAAAGGTGTTTGCCATCCTCGGCCTCATTGCCATTTGCTAGTGGCAGGTCTCTGTTGTCGGGGACCGTCTACGTACTACCGCAGCTCTTATAATTAAGCCGCCACCGGTTGCTACAAACGGTCTTCCATGTCTAGGTTCTCCTTCTGCTCGGCGCGGTGGCCAGCCACAAGTACGTGGTGGGTTTCTGCCTGGGCGTGGAGCTGTGTGCGAGCTTCGCTGGGCGGTTGTGCGCGTACATCACCTGCGTGCTGCTGTTCAGCGGCGGGTCTGTGGTGGGCATCGGTGTCGGCGCGGGCATGGACTCGGTGGCCTCAGTGAGGGATACCCTCGCGGTGCCCATCATGCAGGTAACCATGGACAATAATTATACAATTTTAATGCTCGTTATTTAGCTGTAGACAGATTTATGTCCAGCGGTGGGTTGCGCTGGCTGATAATGATGATGATATAATAAGTCTGTAAGGAAGTCCCATGGTACAAAGCGCAGGGCCGGGTTGTAAATTTTTGGGGGAGGTCTATGTCCAACAGTGAACTCCCACGGGCTATTGATAATAATGATTTAACTCTTGACGATGTAGCTCTCCGTGGAGCTCCATGAGGAGATCCCTACAATGCACAGCTCACGACAGGAGTTTAGATTTTTAGGGTATGCCTACATCCAGGAGTGGACGTCCATCTGCTGATGATGCTGTTGTCTTTTTAATAACTTTACTAATCCCAAAGCTATTGAGTTGTTATTGTCGACATCATAGTAATTCCATCAGGAAAACCTTTGTCCAGCGGTGGACAACGACGATATGATGACCGTAGTATTAAATCCGCATTATATTTAATTTTATTGTAGTCTGTCATTTCATCGAATGTCCAAACGACGTCCAATCCCCGTGCCCCCCACGCCCCCCCTAGTCCCCCCGTCCAGCGGTCGCGGCTGCGCGTCGGCGGCAGCTCCACTTCGTGTAAACCTGTTTCTTGTGTTGTGCTGTGCTGTTTGATATTTTATAAAAAAAAACATTTGCCCGGTCACAGTAAAACGCACCCAGCTATACACACGCACATACTCGTACACAGTATACATAGACAGTATGCCCGTTTGCTTCTAGTACTTATTCATCACCATCACTTCAGACATTCATTTACTGTGGTCCAGTGCTGGGCACGGGCCTGAGCGCCTTCAGAATAATACCAAGCTTCTGATTTGGAGCTCCTTATAAATATCCAGCGATGTGAGGTCTCTGGTGTATTTGGTTGCTGGTACTTTTGGAGACCAGACAACAGATTGGAGGAGAGTTGTCAAAGAAGATATACCACCACCAGCTTTGTTATATTGTTTTTACCTGTTCAAGCGTCTGATGGTAAGTGATACACCTGCCCATAACATCGTGGCGCCATTTAGGATGGTATTCACTGCACCTCATTGCGCTCGTCGCCTTGAGACATAAGTATCGTTACCCTAGTAATTTCATTAACTACAGCGCCCTTCAAATCGGAGCACAGTAACGTTTGCACGCTACTGCGTGTAGGCTGCAGTAGGCGCTGCGGTGGTACCCAGTCGGTCTCCGGCTGTAGAGACTTACTAGCAGTGTATACTACATATATTCTTCATTAGTTGTCAGTTAGGGGATTTTTTATTTATGTGATAGCTACATGCGCATGCGTCACGCGGCTTGCGCATGCATTTGCGTTCAGTTTTTTAATGAAATAAAAAAGTTAGGTAATTTTTTGTTAAAGGGGTCGTGTGTATGTGTATATATGTGTGTGTGTGTGTGTGTGTGTGTATGTGTATGTGTACATGTGCGCAGGCGCTCGCCGCCGGCACGCTGCTGTACGTGACGGTGGGCGAGGTGCTGCCGCGCGAGCGCGCCGCGTGGCACGAGAGGCGGCGGCTGGCCGGGCTGGCCCAGCTCGCGGCAGTCCTCGTCGGCTTCGCACTCATGTACACCACCACCAGGTACTTAGGTACGTAATCACATTTACACTCCACGCCGGCACTCGGCAACGTAGCACTTTACTGGAGGTCTAGGCACCACCACGGCGCCTATTGCAGCCGACAAACAGTACTGCGGAAATGCAGCTGGTGGAATTATTAGGGTAACGACACTTACATCTTTCGTAACAAAGTGATGAGCACAACGTGGTGCAGTAAATTATATTATACTAATTACCGTCACGTCGCTATGAGCCGGCTTATCACTGACCATCAGGTGCACGTCCCGCTCGAACGTCACTTCATATATTGACACCAACGGTCACCGATATTATTGCTTGCCTCCTCGCGCGGCGCCCGCGCACCGGCGCGCGTGGTGTTGGGGGGCCCCCCACAAGGTGGACCGACCAGCTGGTGAGACCCGTGGAAAGTCCCTGGATGCGGGACCGATCCATGTGGAGGTCTTTGGGGGAGGCAGTGGACGTCCAGCAGTGGACGTCTATCGGCTGATGATGATTGTTTTACTATTTATTACGTATGACTTTGAACCTTCTCTTCACTTGTCTCACTAATCCGTCAAAACGCTCACATCAAATTGCATCCTAATGGAGTTTATGTTAAAATTATGATCATTATTGACATACGTGAACAGCTTCACTCAGCACCGGGTGAATGCTCCGCTTGACACTTGTACTTTTATAAATAATTGTTTACCTTAACGTAAGTGAAAAAGGTCGATGAATAATAAAGATGTGCGTTTGTGGACGCGTTTGCGGGCTGCCGCGGGGATTTTATACTTTTACTTATATTACTATAAAACCCGTACTTATTTATGTAAATAACTTAATCTAAAGTTAAATTTAAGTAAGTGTTAAATATACAACAGACAACTATAACAATAGGTTATTTAAAGCAAAAACTCACAAATCTCTCCGCCATAAAATTTTTATAGCTTTTATAAACTCTGTAATAATTGGAATATTCTCTTTTTAATGTTTATTATTTATACGTTTTTTTTCTATTTTTATTACTAACGCATTACTTAGTCTTGTATGTGCATAATTAGACTAAATTTCGTCTAGGATCCGTTCTCACATGTCTCAGGGTCAGCGTCTGAATCTCATTAGTTAACAATAAACAATTTGTACACCATGTTCAATAGAAACGTGTAATAAATAAATACATTTAATATTTACTGTGCGAGCGCGAATTGGGTTCTTCGTGATGACGTCACGACAAGTGAAGATGGCGCTCACCGACTCGGGCAGCTGTGCGACCAGTTGTGATGGACTGAGTATCATACATTCATTTTAAGGATAATTTATTAATTTTTCCTTAAAATTAATATATGTTAACTGGCCACTGCATGTTTTTTATATTTAATAAAGCGATGCAACGAGCTGCCCGTTCATCTGATCGTAAGTGACAACGCGGCGCTAGTTACGATGATCACACAGCATCACATTACGCACGTTGCCTGACACTTAAAATGTTGAGTCTCATTACCCCAGTAGTTTCCCTAGCTACAGCGCCCTCTAAACCGGAACACAGTATGCTCGCACAGTGCCGCCTGCCGGCTGCAACAAGCGCTGCGGCCGTACCTACCCAGACGGTCTTCGGCTGCAGAACATTTTGCATAAAATTAATGTTTGTTTTGATTAAACAGTTGGAAGCCGCCATCACACGTTTACTTTAATAAAGAATGGAGCTGGAGCTGGTGTAGGTGTAAGTTATACAAGCTGTTCGTAAGTACGCGGCGCTGACGCGAGCATCTCGTCGTGTTTTCCTCAACGTGGTGGCCGCGGCAGTTTTCATTTGGTTCGCGGTATTTTAACTTAATGCACATGCACGCGAGCGAGCGCTCGGCGCGCCGCGGTCACGCCGCGGTCACGCCGCAGAGTACTGTGTGTCCTGAAATGAGATGCTCGAGATACTTGCGCATGCGCCGGGCGTCACTCATCTGTTCGGCAAATAGGAACGACATCAGGCAATTATTATTAATTTTATATTTATTAAATAATTTATACAATCGTCAGAGTTAAGTTTTAACAAGCAGGATAAGTTGCCCGAAGGATCATTGATCTATAGGGTTAACACTACAAACTATTCGTATTTTTTTGTTCGACAAAGAGAGGAGACGATGAGAGGGTTGTGATGCGCGTGACAATAACAACGTGCCGCTAGTTAAGATTATACACACAGCATCGCATTGTGCTGGCCGCCTTGAGACGTAAATTACTAATTCTCGTTATTCTGGTATTTTCACTAGCTTCAGCACCCTTCAAACCGGAACACGGTAATGTTTGCACGTTACTGTGTGTCGGCTGCAATAGGTGCTACGATGCTATCTAGACGGTCTGCGGCAACAGAGTCCAGCCACCAGTTGTAGTGGGTTCATAATCCAACGGTTAGATTGTCATCACGAAAATTAAAAGAGTTTTGCTATAAAAATAAATTTTATGTTCGTTTCCTGTTGCCTCCGCTCCGGTACCAAAGGCTTTAAACTAAAGCATTCGTCCAACCGTCGATCACGAATGCGAGCAGCGAGTAACGAGTAACGAGTGTGTGGCTCCGAAGTGTTTGTCGCTGCACTGCAAGCGAGCGAGCAGCGAGTAACGAGTAACGAGTGTGTGGCTCCGAAGTGTTTGTCGCTGCACTGCAAGCGAGCGAGCAGCGAGTAACGAGTAACGAGTGTGTGGCTCTGAAGTGTTTGTCGCTGCACTGCAAGCGAGCGAGCAGCGAGTAACGAGTAACGAGTGTGTGGCTCCGAAGTGTTTGTCGCTGCACTGCAAGCGAGCGAGCAGCGAGTAACGAGTAACGAGTGTGTGGCTCCGAAGTGTTTGTCGCTGCACTGCAAGCGAGCGAGCAGCGAGTAACGAGTAACGAGTGTGTGGCTCTGAAGTGTTTGTCGCTGCACTGCAAGCGAGCGAGCAGCGAGTAACGAGTAACGAGTGTGTGGCTCCGAAGTGTTTGTCGCTGCACTGCAAGCGAGCGAGCAGCGAGTAACGAGTAACGAGTCGTGTGGCTCCGAAGTGTTTGTCGCTGCACTGCAAGCGAGCGAGCAGCGAGTAACGAGTAACGAGTAACGCGTGTGGCTCCGAAGTGTTTGTCGCTGCACTGCAAGCGAGCGAGCAGCGAGTGACGAGTAACGAGTAACGCGCGTGTGGCTCCGAAGTGTTTGTCGCTGCACTGCAAGCGAGCGAGCAGCGAGTGACGAGTAACGAGTAACGCGCGTGTGGCTCCGAAGTGTTTGTCGCTGCACTGCAAGCGAGCGAGCAGCGAGTGACGAGTAACGAGTAACGCGCGTGTGGCTCCGAAGTGTTTGTCGCTGCACTGCAAGCGAGCGAGCAGCGAGTGACGAGTAACGAGTAACGCGCGTGTGGCTCCGAAGTGTTTGTCGCTGCACTGCAAGCGAGCGAGCAGCGAGTGACGAGTAACGAGTAACGCGCGTGTGGCTCCGAAGTGTTTGTCGCTGCACTGCAAGCGAGCGAGCAGCGAGTGACGAGTAACGAGTAACGCGCGTGTGGCTCCGAAGTGTTTGTCGCTGCACTGCAAGCGAGCGAGCAGCGAGTGACGAGTAACGAGTAACGCGCGTGTGGCTCCGAAGTGTTTGTCGCTGCACTGCAAGCGAGCGAGCAGCGAGTGACGAGTAACGAGTAACGCGCGTGTGGCTCCGAAGTGTTTGTCGCTGCACTGCAAGCGAGCGAGCAGCGAGTGACGAGTAACGAGTAACGCGCGTGTGGCTCCGAAGTGTTTGTCGCTGCACTGCAAGCGAGCGAGCAGCGAGTGACGAGTAACGAGTAACGCGCGTGTGGCTCCGAAGTGTTTGTCGCTGCACTGCAAGCGAGCGAGCAGCGAGTGACGAGTAACGAGTAACGCGCGTGTGGCTCCGAAGTGTTTGTCGCTGCACTGCAAGCGAGCGAGCAGCGAGTGACGAGTAACGAGTAACGCGCGTGTGGCTCCGAAGTGTTTGTCGCTGCACTGCAAGCGAGCGAGCAGCGAGTGACGAGTAACGAGTAACGCGCGTGTGGCTCCGAAGTGTTTGTCGCTGCACTGCAAGCGAGCGAGCAGCGAGTGACGAGTAACGAGTAACGCGCGTGTGGCTCCGAAGTGTTTGTCGCTGCACTGCAAGCGAGCGAGCAGCGAGTGACGAGTAACGAGTAACGCGCGTGTGGCTCCGAAGTGTTTGTCGCTGCACTGCAAGCGAGCGAGCAGCGAGTGACGAGTAACGAGTAACGCGCGTGTGGCTCCGAAGTGTTTGTCGCTGCACTGCAAGCGAGCGAGCAGCGAGTGACGAGTAACGAGTAACGCGCGTGTGGCTCCGAAGTGTTTGTCGCTGCACTGCAAGCGAGCGAGCAGCGAGTGACGAGTAACGAGTAACGCGCGTGTGGCTCCGAAGTGTTTGTCGCTGCACTGCAAGCGAGCGAGCAGCGAGTGACGAGTAACGAGTAACGCGCGTGTGGCTCCGAAGTGTTTGTCGCTGCACTGCAAGCGAGCGAGCAGCGAGTGACGAGTAACGAGTAATGCGCGTGTGGCTCCGAAGTGTTTGTCGCTGCACTGCAAGCGAGCGAGCAGCGAGTGACGAGTAACGAGTAACGCGCGTGTGGCTCCGAAGTGTTTGTCGCTGCACTGCAAGCGAGCGAGCAGCGAGTGACGAGTAACGAGTAACGCGCGTGTGGCTCCGAAGTGTTTGTCGCTGCACTGCAAGCGAGCGAGTGTGCGCGTGCGATCAACCTCAGCACGCGCCCGCGCGGTTGCGCCGGCGCGTGGCGGTTTCCTGTGCAATCCTGAAAGGCAGTGAGCCTGCCCGCGCCGAGTTTCTCGATCGCTCAGTGATTATTGTCACTGGCAGTTCTTGTCGTTGCGCATGAGGAGGAGGTCCCGCCTGCAACGCGGACAGAGTGAAACCAAACATCCATATATCAATTTCAGTAATTCGCTCGCGGGCTGTGCCTGCTGCACGTATCTCGAGCGCGAATATAGTCGATCGTTTGATAGTTTTCTCGCCGGCGGTGGGGGGAGTGCCTTTAGCTGTCTAATGTCATTGGTTTCGATTGATAAGTAGTTGATATTAGATAACAGTTACTGATAACCGACTGTTAGCGCACGTGCTACAGGGAACCGTCAAGGCAGTGGGCGCCTGCGCGGCGCAGCGACCGCGACCGGCCCACAGTAATGTTCAAGGTTCGATTATGTTTGTGCAGATTACTAAACGACGTTTCGGTAAATTTTTGTGTCAAAATTAACTAAGTCTTAATTTTAAGAGAGCTTAGGGTCAGAGATAACGAGAGAAGGTCTGTGTTACCGGAGACAGTCTATCTAGCAGCTTCTATTGCAACCGACGAACAATGCTGTGCAAACATTACCGTGTTCCGGTTTGAAGTGCGCTGTAGCTAGTGTAATTATAGGGACAACCACATTTAACAACATTTATGAAATGTGATCGTCACAATACAGTCTTCGACAGCCGAGACCTGCCACCAGGAAACCAGTTGGTATATCATTGCTGTAATAGGTGTATCCTCTAGTACTTAAGTATTTTAATTTGACGAAACGATGAGACAAGCGGCACCTACACCTGATGATAAGTGACACGCTTGCACATAACAACGTGTCGCGAGTTAGGATAATATACACTGCACCATATTATGCTTGTTGAAGACATATGATGATGTGTCGATAACCCAGTAATTACTGCTGTTTGCCGGCTGTAGTAGGCGCTGCGGTGGTACCTACCTTTTTATGGTGAGGGAAATCGGATTCTACTCGCTAAAACCTCTCGGTGATCTCCCTCAGTGCATTAGGGGGTGCTCCGGGATGCACCGGCGCGCGGTGGCGTGTGCACACCGTGACGAATCCTTTATAATGTTTGTTTACATGTTTGTTCTTTGTTGACAGATCGGGATGCTGTTTGATAGAGCGATGTTGGTGAGCAAGAAATTAAAGATATGGGAAACACACGGACAGGAAGTCGGGGCGGGTCCACAATTGACAATGAAACATTTCTGTATTTCAGAATTTTTATTTTTATCGTGATTTGATGTCAACAACATGTTTGTTGTAGTGTCGTTCGTCGTGACCGGGGGCGGGGGCGGGGGCGGGCGGCGCGGTGCGGAGCGGTCTGCTCCTGGCGTTGTCAATATTTACAACAATTGCTCACTAAATATTTATCACCGCTACAAATGTTTCATAGTTTTAATGACAATATTTTTTTACGAAATATAAATGTGGTTTGCCCAATAAATGAATTTAAACCAAACTATGTTATCATTGAACCCGGCCCGGCCCGGCCCAGCCCAGCTCAGCCCAGCCCAGCCCAGCCCAGCACAACCTCGTCCGGTCCGGTGCGCACGGCGGCGGCACTAAAGTTTGGAAAGGACTTTGTTTAAAGTGTAGGATGAAGCACGCCTGCTTCATGGCGGGGATGACGGGAACTATAAGTGAACGATCACTATCACGCGATGTTCCGCGCCACGTAGCTGTGCGCGGTTAAGTCCGCCATAAAACTTAGCAAATCACTTAATACAATATGTAATTTAACATTCGTTAACAATATGTATATTAAATTAATTACAAAACATGGCACTATGGTGACGTATTAACAATTTCGTTTCACAATTGACAATTGACACCGGCGCCACCTGCCGGCCAAAGGCACACGTGCACACGTTTGGTGTTCAGCACCCGCCCCCAGAGATGGCGCCCGCTCGCCACGCCCCCACTCGATAGGTAAATGCGCACAATAATCTCGGCTCGCATTGCCATTTCATCATGCAACCATCAACAATGCGTCCGTCGGGAGGTGAAGCGTCTTCTGAACAGCTACCGTCCCCACTGTTCATACTGCATCACGGAATATCTCGTATTATTGAAACGGTATAAATAAATGAATTAATACTTAAACATTAAACATTAAATACATTAAAAAGTATTAAAAAATAGAAAATAATACAGATCTTTGACTCGACGTACTTATATGGCTAAAGTAAGTACTGTTACAATACGACAAATAATTAAAACAAAACATTGTTATCTTTGAATAAATACACTTAGTTTCTTAAAGGGTAAGAGAGCATCACATGCAACGGAACGACTCCACTCCTGTACCACATCACCACCACACCCCGCGGCTGCTTAACGAGTACACTAAGTAACAACAATATGGCAACGTTACGTTTGTAGACCATGGCTGACGGCCACATTTTGTCTATTTATGATCTTGATACATTATTTATTCATATATAATATATAATATATAAGTAAACACCGCTGCAATTGTTCCCACACAATTAATCACCGCGTTGCCATATGCACTTCCTGCTAATGTATTTACATTTTAATAAAGTCATTTGAATAATTGTTGTCGCCGTTTGAAATCATTTTGTCCAACCACAACCAGAACCACAACAACAACACAACCGCAACAACAACACAATATATATTATTTGACAGTGACGTAGTGACGTAGCGACGTAGTGACGTAGCGACGTAGTGACGTAGTGACGTAGTGACGTAGTGACGTAGAGACGTAGCGACGTAGCGACGTAGTGATGTGCGAACATTAGAAACACCTTCGAACGGTTCTGGTAACTGGGCTGTGGAGTACCTGCAGCGGCGGACTGAAAACTGTTTCATTGAAACAAAACTATTGTGATGTCTATGGAATCCATAAATATGCAAATAGATTAATTAATTAATTGTTGTTTATTTATAAAATAACACGTAAATAAATAAACCTTGTAAGTTGAAATAAATATTCATTTGTTTGGATTTAAATTTAGTTAAAGAAAGTTATCGAAATTGTTTCACAGACTCCATAGTGTTTAGTTGGTGTCATTAGGATCAGGAGGTTCAGGTTTTCGTCTGCTGCTGCAATTTTGCTGCCATTTTTGTATCTGTACTGGTAAAAATAAAATGTGAAGTTTTATGTTTCGCTGATTTTTTGTATAATTTTCAAGTGTCACGCGAATGAAGGAGTTGTAAGATAGGTAGCAGTTAAGGGCGGCAGATGTTCAGCCGTGAAACGTAACGTTGAGGAGTGGCTGGCGGCGGCTGCGCTCCTCCAACGCGACGTGACAATGTGTGCGTGTGTGAGTTGCAAGACGGTAAGGCGATGAGGCGGCAAGGCGGCAAGGCGGCAAGGCGGTAAGGCGGCAAAGCGGCAAAGCGGCAAGGCGGCAAGGCGGCCGCGGCTACGGGCTACGAAGCGTAATAGAATAGACGTGAGTACCAAAAATAAATAGGTTGAAATACATCTACCGATAGCACAATAGTAACTCCTGACTCCGAATCGGTAACGTTGGATATATTTATTGCTGCACCGTATCGAGTCGCTGGACGGTCCGCGGCGTGGTTTACGAGTTGGAAGTTGGAGCTTTAGCGCGCTGAGGTCAAGGGTTCGACGTT
Organism: Ornithoptera alexandrae; assembly: GCA_029030555.1. NCBI lineage: Eukaryota > Metazoa > Arthropoda > Insecta > Lepidoptera > Papilionidae > Ornithoptera > Ornithoptera alexandrae. The sequence goes on from JARDVY010000104.1 coordinate 249,232, forward strand.
TGAGAGTCAATGAGTCTAAAATAACCGCTTCGTGACGCAAAACGGTAACGAACTACGTGTGTATGTGTTGCACAGGAGCTAGCAGTGTGGTGCAGTGGTTAGGCGGGTAGGCGGGTTGGCGGGTAGGTGGGTAACAACAACATATTCAACGTTTTGTTGCATACCCAGGATTTAATTATGTATAATAATAGTACCAACGCTTAATGTTATATAAGAAGAAACCAGTATTAAGGGATGTTGGGAAAGTCTAGGAGCAAACTAAAGTTCACCACTGTGTGGCGTTGGCAGGAGTGGTTGGCAGGAATGGTTGGCAGGTGTACATGGATCAAGTAACAAACAACACAACCCCGAGACGATACGGCCCAACAGCACAACTATAACTAAATCCGTACAATTTGTTCAAAGTCCATAAATATAAAATAAAAGTCACTGGCACAGTCAAGTGTCATCGTCCTCCTCTAGTCTTCTGTTCTTCTTCCTCTGCCGGTGCCGCTCCAATCGTTTCCGGTGTGCGGATTTACGGTTAGGCGGTTTTATTTGGCATTCGCAGCCGGCGCGGACGATCACGTAGTCCATCGACCAGCCGCCCGGCACGAAGAAGTGGCCCTCGTTCCTGTGCCCGTGGGGCACCTCGGTGGTGTACCGTACTAAAGCATAAGAATAGGAGTATTTTTGCACGCATTTGGAGTGGTTGTAGAGACGCGAGTCCACGAAACGGCACGGCATGTCCTTCACGCCCGGCGCGCAGGACAACTCGTATAGTCTTTGGGTGTTCTCACCGTCCTTGTAAAGTTCCACATACAGGCCGGTGGGCGTTTTGCCGCCCTTCGTTTCCACCATTTGGACGACGGATGGGCAGCATTCTACCTCGTCCTTCTGCGAGCCCTCGCGACGGAGGATGGACTGCATCTCCCGCCAGTGCGAGCGCTTCCACGCGGCTGTCGCGTCCATCTCCTCCTCTGTCCTGGGAATTGTTTTTACACACGTTACACAAGTATTCGAATGGTTACCCTACTACATTACTACAGTAGCTAAAATTTTTCGAGGAAGCGGGAGCAGAATTTCTTATAGTTGATCAGGTGTAGTTTGGTTTTCCTAGTCAAATTTAGGTTAGAATCTATACAAAAATATCTCAATCGGAAATAAGCTGAATTAAATGCTGAAAATCTTAAACAGTAATTTTTGTAATAAAAATCAATAAAATAGATTACGTAGTACGTTGTTGCGGAGGCTGTCTTGACAGTGATTAGTGTTCCTGTAGCTGTAGAGCAAATTGTATACATTAATGTGTTCGGTTTGAACAATGGTGGAGCTAGTAAAGTCGCGGGGATGAGTTCGCGGATTGTGTCAAGGCAAGGAAAGCGGTGTGGTGCCGGGTGCAAACTGGCATTGCATCGTTGTGAGCATGGGGGCGTGCGGAGCGTGCGGAGCGTGCGGTGCGCGAGGATGCTGCGCTACAGGAGGACGCGCGCGTTAGAAGCGTGCCCACTTACATGACGCGGTGCGAGTGGTGGGGTTGCGGCGCCCGACGCACGCGGCTTGCGTTGCCCACCACGTGGCCCATGAAGTCGTCCGCGCCCGCCACTGCCCCACACAGCACCTGGAGACACCACCAAAGTACTGGCATTTAAAAACTGCTTATGAGGATCTATTGAAATTAGTATCTAAATATAAATATTTATTTTAATAAATATTTTCTTTCTATGATTTTATGATATTCTATTATGATATTTCTTTTTATGATATTACATCTCTACAAATGAAGAAGATGCTGAAGCGTGATCGTCTAGAAAACTCTGATGCTCATCATATTTTGACAGTCGGAATATAGCAATGTTGTTACAGAGGCAAGTTTGGAAAGAGTCTTACCATCATCTAAACTCCATACAGGGGAAGCGGTTATATAATATTTATCTAGATACAATATTTTTGGTTATTAATCATCAAATCAAAAATTTGTGAATGTTATATTCAAGTTTTAGTAATATTACATTGAAATAATCCATAAATTTTAGGTTAGTGTAAAATTATGCATATACCTTACCAATTTCAATATTTCGCCGGTGCTTCACGGCCGGCAAAAATATCAATTTAATGTAATGAAAATAATTGAGTGCAGCCTAATGACAACAGATTACGAGCTCACCGTGAGATTGTCTGAAATAGTCGGGGACGTAGGAACCATGTCTAATAAATATCCGACGTGGGCTCCGTAGATGAAATTGATCGATGGAGTCGTTAAAAAGATTAACACTAAGCTCATTGAATTCTAATGGTGTTTGTTATCCGGCGCGATGGATTGCGAAACAGTTCCAATGCAAATGAACTAACGCGAAACAATCCATTAGATAAGATAAGCTTCGGCGGAGTTACTGTGTAGATGAGATTATCGTGATTTAATGCAAAATTTGAATTTGTTGTTGTTGATAACGACGCCGGTTTTGGTTAGAAGCAGGTAATTGATTTTGATACGTAAAAGCGTAATAGAAATACGCTACGGCCAATACCTATACGGGTTGAAACTTATTTGGAAGAAAGTGTAAGTAAAGGATCAAAACTTCGTAGTCGGTATAAAAATGAAATGAAAGAAAAACAATCGTTAATAAAGAAAGTGTAATTTTTCCAATTAAAAACGGGTGAAAGTAGTTTTAGATGTTCTGTTTTTTTTTTTAAACTTTATGTTAAAAAAGAATAGAAAGCCTGGCTTAATATCAAAAAGGATCTTCTCATGTAACAATATACATGGGGCATAAAATGTGATTATAACAAAAACTATAAGAAAGGCTAATGTATTAAACATAAATAAATATGATAAAATGCAGACGACGTTTGAGTTAGTATATAGATAGATATAGTCCAAAGGAAAGTGCTAGATGACTAATCTAGGTAAATGTTTTACTTAGTATGAGCGGGTTATGATTAACAAACGGTAAAATTTTGCTCGCCTACGCGACAAAGGATTATCAGGATATACATTAATACAACTCAATTGATTTTAGCCCTATCTACACTTGAAATATTTACAAGTGGAAGTATATAAATGTGTTTATGTAAATTTATTTCGCGCTGCGCTACTGGCGCTGAACAGTAGACGACTTGCGAATTCCACTCGCGGCGACCAACAAACAGATAATCAGCATGAGAATTATAATTGGCTTTAACACATCCGTCCGTTCACACTTGTGCAATCAGATTGTGCTCTTTGTGGACTACCTGTCATGTTGTAATATAACCTGTGACACCGTTGCACAACGAACAGGCAGGAGGACAAGTCCTCCATGATATACTCCTTGCAGTATTAAATAGAAGCTCTAAAGCGAGTACTACCAAAAAAGTAAAGGAGGACAACATCAGCAGCAACTGATGTGATGTTAAGTTGGTCCCTAAGCAACGGTAACCGCTTACCATCACGTGTGCGGCTTGCGTGCTTGCTTACCTTCCACTCATTACCCTACAATGTATTGCTAGTGAGGAGTACAGGACTCATTGTAATTCTTTATTGTGGTTTACAATTTAAATAATCGGAATTTAACTTTAGTAACCTTTTCCCCTAAAATACTTTTATTTAGTGCATGCTACTTATGAATGATCAACCCCCTCCTTGTAATTTAAAGTTGTGACTTATCACCGGGCAAATATCCAGCGGTGGACTTCCATCGTCTGATACATAATTGTTTGGTTCCAGTTGAACTCTTTATGAGTCTATGATTTTAAGAATATTGGCATTTTTTGTGGCCTAGGACAAGCCAAATTATTATCTTTAATCTATTTAAGAACTAAAAAGAGACCGATGTGAACATGAATAATCTCAATTGGAGACTCCCGAGTTAATCGGTGAATATTGAAAAGAAAAAATGGGGATGATAAAAAATGTAAAAATACATGTTAATTTCTGTTTATAAACATGAAGCGGGTCCCGCGATTCTCACGAGATCGACGGTCCACATAGACATCTACCGGATGCGAGCAACGCGGGACCGATCGAAGTGGAGATCTTTGGAAGAGGTCTATGTCCAGCAGTGAACGAATATCGACTGATCATGATGATGAAACATGAAGTTGAATTTGGGTCAGTACGGCCCCGCCTCCTGCCTCCCGCCTCCCTCTACCTTATCACATGATCATGATGCTACGCCAAGCGCGAAACGTGCCGGCAGATATTTGATAATTAAGCCTAAATTGTTGTGCTCGCCCCTATTCAACAATCTACGCGTAGTTTCGCGATAAGACGGTACCAAAACAATAATTGTTATTGCTCTGCTGATATTGAATTGGATCCTTTAAACTATATTTGTATCACAGTAATGTTTATTAAGCGCCGTTTAGAAGTGGTTTGTGTATGTGATTGAAACTAAACTTGTTTTTTTTCAATATCTGTCTTCAATTTCACATGATTATTAAGTGATTATGAGATGATGAAGCCCGCTCATTGAGAACGTTTTGGTTTTTATAAATTCCTATACGTTGCTAGATACACAGTACTACTGTATTAGTGAAGCAGAATTATACGAGGGAGGTAGTCAGAAGTTCGCTCAGAATACTTAACAATTCTGAGGTGGTGGCAGATTCACAATATAATATCATGTACTCGGTATGGTGGGGATGTACAGAACGTCTTCACCGCACCGAGTTGAAGAATCTATCTAGAACCTCGCTTTATATTCACTATCGCTAGTACGATCTAGTGAGTTATATATTATGTGCGATATAAGTTGTTTCAAAATTTAGAGAAAAGTATAAGTTTTAAATATTAACGGTGAGAGGCGACCGATTAATTACCAGTTAATGATACGCTTGCTATAGAATGATTACACAACATCACTTGGCGTTTATCGACTGCTTGTCCAAACTGGAATATAGTTTTCATTTTAAATTCACAGAACGGTCTTAAAACTGCTATGGTGGAGTCCTGCGAAGGCAGCAGCAGCGAGCCGCGCCCCGACCCATTTCCATCAATCGCTACATTCAGCTTCGCTGCGCCGTTTGAATGTCAGACAATGGCCACCAATGATTACCCCGGACAGCGTGAATAGAAATAGATTAACTATGATTAGACCTGTTTCATGCTGTGATGTTCGTATACATTGATTTACGGTAGCAAACGGTACAGAATTAGACAGCGCTGTTGGGTCAGTTGTTAAATGGTGACCTTACTATCTTCGTGTTACCTGTGACTGTCTTCGTGGCATGCTGAATTTTGTTTATTTGACGTGAGTAAAATTCCTTCGTAATATTTTTGTGAGGGTATGACGGTACTCCTCTGTTTTTCTATTCTGGTGAAACCTTTCTATAAAATCGGCTTCTTGTCGTAGCCTTGGTAACGGTTCCTCGGAATTCGTAGTGTGCTGATAAATTCCGTAACCTTCTTGCAGTTTTAAGGATTATTTAGTCAGGTACAAAGAGACAAAAATATCGCTAGTGATCCGTTTGTAAACAGATTTCCAAAGAGAATTTTATAAATGATATCGTTTGCTACCAGGTGCCCGCTGTCGGTGCATATCATTAGCATCCATTTCTGTACATTTAACGAAATTAATAACCCAACAGATATCTTATTATAACTGGTAACTGTCAATGTGTGCCTAAAGTCCCATCAACTTCATCAATTCACTGCTCCACATTGAATGTCACTGATAATGTGAGATTGCCACCTATTCAGACTTGCATAAACAAATAATATAAATGCGACGCGAACGGTATAAAACATGTAAAATGTTTAAAAGAATATAACAATATGAGTTTATAAATAAAAACAGGTTTTCATTTAGATATTCACTTGTAAGTTGGTCATATATCTTTCAATAATGACGCTAAAGATAGAAGAATGTCCATGTTGTTGATAAGCCAACAACAGACACACGCAGGTTGTATTATATTATGTTCGTGGCCCGTGGTCACGGCCGAAATATATAGCGTCGTTTTGCGCAGTTGGTAGTGGGTCGGTTACTGCGGTAACACTCCGGTAATCTGATACTGTAATCAGTAAATGTCTGTTGATTATCTAAATTCGTGGCGCGACGGTTCACTACTTGCTTAAAATCGCGGAGCTTTCTTTTTAATGTTTAAGTTGCTGCCGCCTTCGTATATGTCCCATTATAAATAGTGCACAGTGAACATAGAATCCAGCAGTCTTCCTAGCCTGGCCACGCCGCGCCGCGCCACGCCACGCCGCGCCACGCCACGCAGCGCCACGCCGCGCCACGCCACGCCACGCCACGTCACGCCACGCCGCGCCACGCCACGCAGCGCCACGCCGTGCCACGCCACGCCACGCCACGTCACGCCACGCCGCGCCACGCCACGCAGCGCCACGCCGCGCCACACCACGCCACGCCACGTCACGCCACGCCGCGCCACGCCACGCAGCGCCACGCCGTGCCACGCCACGCCACGCCACGTCACGCCACGCCGCGCCACGCCACGCAGCGCCACGCCGCGCCACACCACGCCACGCCACGTCACGCCACGCCGCGCCACGCCACGCAGCGCCACGCCGTCGCCACGCCACGTCACGCCACGCCGCGCCACGCCACGCAGCGCCACGCCGTGCCACGCCACGCCACGCCACGTCACGCCACGCCGCGCCACGCCACGCAGCGCCACGCCGCGCCACACCACGCCACGCCACGTCACGCCACGCCGCGCCACGCCACGCAGCGCCACGCCGTGCCACGCCACGTCACGCCACGCCGCGCCACGCCACGCAGCGCCACGCCGTGCCACGCCACGCCACGCCACGTCACGCCACGCCGCGCCACGCCACGCAGCGCCACGCCGCGCCACACCACGCCACGCCACGTCACGCCACGCCGCGCCACGCCACGCGATACCTGTTTTACCGGCGGCAGCGTCCGACGTCTGGCGGATCGTTACCATAGTAATAAATTAACTGACAACGATCCCGGTAATCAGACTTTTTCGAGGTGTCAAATGTATACTTGATTTGTTTGCCCCTTGTAGACCTCCCTTATTAACGCATTTGATTTTCTATCAAATGTGTACACAATAAGAGACGGGGAGGATCTTATACTAACTAACAGGCCGCGCTTCCTGGTCCACGAGCCCAGTACCTGATGAGCTGTAAGAGTCTACATTAATATTAAGCGCTACACATCATCAAGCAATAGAGAATCGGTTAAATTTTTTTTGAACTGAAAGTATAATTTTTTTTAAGAAAAATATGTGATTTTTCTTAACTACGTTGCTCCATCTACGGGGATGGTGGTCACATTTTTATGCTTATTTCTGATTAGTTTGTCTTTTTCGTACTACTCTAAATTAAAAACGTAGATTTTTTCGCAAAGATGTTAGACTGCGAAAAGATACATAAAATGTTTTGATGAAGTGCTTGGGTGAACAATGAAGGTATTGAAGTGTTCTATTAAAAACATCTACTGCAACAGTAACGCTAACTTTACGTCAGTCGCAGTGTTATAAAGTTTGAATTTTCTTCAAAATATTTAGTATTTTAGATAAGATCTAAAGTGACGTCGCCTTTGATAACAGGGAGAGTATTTATGTGTCGTGGTCAAAAAGTTAAGTGGCTGCTGCTGGATCATCAAATCACACCTAGTTCCAACATTGACCCGCTGAGCTGATTTAGTTATTATGAGTGCCGCTGTGAGTATATATTCCAATAAACCTTCCGTCGGAAATAGATTTAACAGTGTGTTTATAGGCGATTAGCGGATAGCCACTTCTATAAATTGTTAATACGACAGAAATTCTAACTGGATTGCTTGAAATCTAGAGTTTTGTAATGAGGCACGCTCTGATCACCAGTGACAGCAACGCGGCGCCGCGCGCGCTCCCCTCCTAACGAGCTGATATTGGAGAACGTGCCCGCAATGAAATTGTAATCGAATGTTGTTTACAGTTCACTTAACTTCCTCGAACGTAGTGTTGATGGTATCGTTACATCCGTTTCCAGAAATTTAGTCTTTGCATCCGAAGATCTAAATAAAAAACCACGCATACCACTATAAGCTTTCAAGACACTGTGCATTCCTTTTGCATAGAACGGACTATAAACAACAACTGAAGAGCAGCAGTGCTCCGTGGTGGCCATGAGGTCGGTGCACGAGTCGGCTGCGTCCCCCGGTCACTACGGGCGCACTTAGCTACTCGAAACGCCGTTGCAGCAAATAGCAAATATATAAGCGGGATGTAGTTTGTAAAGTTTGGAGTTATTAAACAACTAGTCGGTTGTTTGTCACAGGATATATTCTGCAAATTACAGACCATGTGGGACTTATACTGATTCCGGTTTACGCAAAGAGCTGTCGTGATGAATAAAAGTAACTGGTAGTAGTCGGTTTGCCGCAGAAATGTATATGTTCTAAAAATAAGGAGCACACTTAACATGTCAACAGGCAAAATAGAATTTGTGCATATGAAGAATGCAAGGATATACTCGTATTAAACTCAAAAAAGGACATTAAAAATAATTGATTCCTTTAAAAAACGTTCATGAATTATTGCACAGATACTTGGTTAGTGATTGGCTTATTTCGGACCCATCTAACTAGTTTCCACCCTCGTACTGTAAATCTACCTCCACAACAGCTTTGCTGTGTTCCTGCTGTTAACGTACGGGAGCCGGGTGATCCGGTCTGAAGGACCAATAGCTGTTACTGGTGGCAGTGTCTCTGTCGCCGCAGACCGTCTAGGTAGGTACCACCGCAGCGCCTATTGCAGCCGACACACAGTACTGTGCGGACATTACTGTGATCCGGTCTGAAGGACCAATAGCTGTTACTGGTGGTAGTGTCTCTGTCGCCGCAGACCGTCTAGGTAGGTACCACCGCAGCGCCTATTGCAGCCGACACACAGTACTGTGCGGACATTACTGTGATCCGGTCTGAAGGACCAATAGCTGTCACTGGTGGTAGTGTCTCTGTCGCCGCAGACCGTCTAGGTAGGTACCACCGCAGCGCCTATTGCAGCCGACACACAGTACTGTGCGGACATTACTGTGATCCGGTCTGAAGGACCAATAGCTGTTACTGGTGGTAGTGTCTCTGTCGCCGCAGACCGTCTAGGTAGGTACCACCGCAGCGCCTATTGCAGCCGACACACAGTACTGTGCGGACATTACTGTGATCCGGTCTGAAGGACCAATAGCTGTTACTGGTGGTAGTGTCTCTGTCGCCGCAGACCGTCTAGGTAGGTACCACCGCAGCGCCTATTGCAGCCGACACACAGTACTGTGCGGACATTACTGTGATCCGGTCTGAAGGACCAATAGCTGTTACTGGTGGTAGTGTCTCTGTCGCCGCAGACCGTCTAGGTAGGTACCACCGCAGCGCCTATTGCAGCCGACACACAGTACTGTGCGGACATTACTGTGATCCGGTCTGAAGGACCAATAGCTGTTACTGGTGGTAGTGTCTCTGTCGCCGCAGACCGTCTAGGTAGGTACCACCGCAGCGCCTATTGCAGCCGACACACAGTACTGTGCGGACATTACTGTGATCCGGTCTGAAGGACCAATAGCTGTTACTGGTGGTAGTGTCTCTGTCGCCGCAGACCGTCTAGGTAGGTATCACCGCAGCGCCTATTGCAGCCGACACACAGTACTGTGCGGACATTACTGTGATCCGGTCTGAAGGACCAATAGCTGTTACTGGTGGTAGTGTCTCTGTCGCCGCAGACCGTCTAGGTAGGTACCACCGCAGCGCCTATTGCAGCCGACACACAGTACTGTGCGGACATTACTGTGATCCGGTCTGAAGGACCAATAGCTGTTACTGGTGGTAGTGTCTCTGTCGCCGCAGACCGTCTAGGTAGGTACCACCACAGCGCCTATTGCAGCCGACACACAGTACTGTGCGGACATTACTGTGATCCGGTCTGAAGGACCAATAGCTGTTACTGGTGGTAGTGTCTCTGTCGCCGCAGTCCGTCTAGGTAGGTACCACCGCAGCGCCTATTGCAGCCGACACACAGTACTGTGCGGACATTACTGTGATCCGGTCTGAAGGACCAATAGCTGTTACTGGTGGTAGTGTCTCTGTCGCCGCAGACCGTCTAGGTAGGTACCACCGCAGTGCCTATTGCAGCCGACACACAGTACTGTGCGGACATTACTGTGATCCGGTCTGAAGGACCAATAGCTGTTACTGGTGGTAGTGTCTCTGTCGCTGCAGACCGTCTAGGTAGGTATCACCGCAGCGCCTATTGCAGCCGACACACAGTACTGTGCGGACATTACTGTGATCCGGTCTGAAGGACCAATAGCTGTTACTGGTGGTAGTGTCTCTGTCGCCGCAGACCGTCTAGGTAGGTATCACCGCAGCGCCTATTGCAGCCGACACACAGTACTGTGCGGACATTACTGTGATCCGGTCTGAAGGACCAATAGCTGTTACTGGTGGTAGTGTCTCTGTCGCCGCAGACCGTCTAGGTAGGTACCACCGCAGCGCCTATTGCAGCCGACACACAGTACTGTGCGGACATTACTGTGATCCGGTCTGAAGGACCAATAGCTGTTACTGGTGGTAGTGTCTCTGTCGCCGCAGACCGTCTAGGTAGGTACCACCACAGCGCCTATTGCAGCCGACACACAGTACTGTGCGGACATTACTGTGATCCGGTCTGAAGGACCAATAGCTGTTACTGGTGGTAGTGTCTCTGTCGCCGCAGACCGTCTAGGTAGGTACCACCGCAGCGCCTATTGCAGCCGACAAACAGTACTGTGCGGACATTACTGTGATCCGGTCTGAAGGACCAATAGCTGTTACTGGTGGTAGTGTCTCTGTCGCCGCAGACCGTCTAGGTAGGTACCACCACAGCGCCTATTGCAGATGACACACAGTACTGTGCGGACATTACTGTGATCCGGTTTGAATGACGCTGTAGCTAGTGTAATTATTGGAGTCGAGACTCAATATCTTATGTCTCAAAGCCGCAAGCACGGTGTAGTGCATGGTATAACAATCTAGATAGCGGCACGTATTTGTAGGCGGGCGTATCACTTGTAATCACATGAATTTTCTGTAAATTGTTTGAATAAAAACAAATCTATAATATGTTCCATAACAAAATCTTCGCCGTGTGAAATTGTGATATTTCATATAACATATTTTTAAGATATTTTATGGATATATGTATTTTCTGTGTGCTTTCCGGCGAGCGCGCTTTCTCGTCACTGACCTCATCGCTTAACAACAAGTTAACCTAAGTTTATATTATAATGCATAAAAAAATTATTTGAATTTTGTAATATTTGTATAAACAAATACTACTCGAAGTTTTAAAAAAAATCATTTCTGGTATTATAAAACGCATGTGGCATACATTAAGTGCCCGTATAAACCGTAGTCTCCGGTTAAGTTGGCCGGGCGCGCGGCTTGGCGATACCAAAACAAACAAACCTTTAATGATGTTATTGTAACGGGGCACATCATAATCCGTAAGTAAGTTATAAGTAATAAGCCCGTCGGAGCCCTCGTGAGTGATGAGCTGTTAAATCTAAATACGTTGCGAGTGTACACTGTGTTGTGGTAATGATAATAAATGGGCCTCCGTTCCCGCTACCGGCACTCTGGGCAGCTGATGCTATTTATATGGATATCATGGGATGATGATACGTTTACACGAAAGCATTTGTTTATACCGGAAGCCAAAGCTCAGTCTGTATTGAACCCCCGCTCCTTCAAGACGTGTAGTGCTTGTGCCCGCCCTATCACGGGATGTTTTTAATTTACGTGACGTTATAGTACAGTAAGGTCTCACAGGTCGCCTATGAGGTGGACTGACAAGATAAAAGCGGCAGTAAAGGGCGCGTCACCATTATCACTACATGAATGCATGAGGAAAGCGGCCTTCAGAGAAGACTAGCGGCGTGTGAAGCTTGCCGACAACACCTGGAGTGACGACCACGACCGCCCTGTTAAGTGATACCGACGAAGAACAAAATATAAAATATCCAAGTAAATAAAGAATGATGAATAAACGTTATACTGCAGTGGTTAAGCACTAGAAGATACACTTTTGTGCTAGATTCTCAGCAGGACCATAAATGTTTGTTAAGCGCGATTTGTTCCTTTGGTTTAGTTCGTCGTACAAAGCATTTACTCAAGAACTCATTTTTCGATTTAAAAAAAAACTTTCTTTGTTTGTTTTCTATGTAATAAATCTCTTGTCACTGATTGCCTATGCAGTGTTGAACTCTATCTCTGCCGCCCTTGTCACGTTCTCATTTGAAGGGAAAGGTAGCTACGGAAATGACTGGGAGTGGCAAGCTAAACATGTAACCCTCAAAGAGACTCGTGCAAATTGTACCTGAGTTTTCTTTACTTTTTTGCAGTTCATTGTTATGAGAAGGCTTATCACTTACCGCCACGTGAACTTCACGAGTCGCTTTGAAGGAGTATCATTAATTTACTTGTTTTTGTTTTTGTTTGTTCACAGGTCTACTAGAAGACAACTTTTTGGGTTACGCTCGTCTACATATTATTCTTTCACCTAAGCCTGTATATTTTGTCTTCTTGTGTATACAATACAAAATAAAAGGAATTAAGAAATATGGTGTTTCTATTTGTGCGGTTTAAGATTGATTTCTGTTCGAGCTAGAGCAACAAGCAGCTTATTTGCCAGGCAATCAGGCAATCAGGCAATCAATTCAAGTATTGAAATGACGAAGGACCTAATCGAGGGAAACACTCTGTCCCGCCCACGTTCACCTGCAGCTATTATTCACGCTTGGGAATTGCTTATTGCAGCCATCCGTTCATAATGCATTATAATTGCACTACAAAATTATCCAATTACTGAACACACAATCATACACACACAAGGCTTTTTTCATGGTTTTCTATCTTATATTGTCTCTAATTGATTTAACATTTATTTCAAGGGTGGGGGGAAGGAGAGTTAATAAATGGTACCCTACGTATACAGAGACGATAGGATCCTGTGGGATCTTCATGGACTAAAACTGCGTTGTATCATTCAGTGCGGTGGTAGCAGCATCAGAACATTGAATCTTCTCAGCGTTTTAGAACGTAAGCAAGCCACTCCATTAGCTTTCCTGGTTACACTACAGCAAATAGGAGACTTCTTTACGTTTACTGTCCCTCTCTATTTAATTATCGATTGATAAGAGATTACTTGCCTTTATGGCCCATGGACCCAGACACCGCCGTCGCCTTACACGCCGGGCTGGTCTTACATTATTCGTACTGGTCTAATGAGCTGAGAATTAATTTACTTCGGGGAATAATATTGATTGCTTCATTTTTGCAAAAAAAAATTGTGAATTAGTTGTGGTTGTGATTTTGTATAAATGAATTTATTATATTTTCAATTGATTATGTTTTATTGTAGTAAATCTTAAAACAAAGTTATTCTCTACCAGTGATATATATTCCAGTATTTCATTCCTTATAGTGCCATTAGAAGTAGAACACAGTAACGTAGACACGCTACTGCATGGTGGCTGCAGGAGGCGCTGCTGCAGACTATCCAGACGGCAATAGAAATCTACTTCACTGTAGCAGTAACACATTTTATTTATGTAGAAGCAACGACTTCTGCGCACGTAAACATGTTTACCCTTCTCCGCAATCTGAATATGAATTTGAAGCATCTATTGGATTAAATTAAATTTGTATTTGCGAAATGTTCGCGAGCAGAGCCTGCCCGAGGGCCGAGGGCCGGGGCCGAGGGCCGAGGGCCGAGCGCCGCCGCCGTGTAATTGAACGTCAAACAGGATCGACGGCGGGGGCGGCGTGCTAATCCTTTAAACCCTCCGCGGAGCTAACGGAAACGGGAGACACCGCCGGGATCGAGTTTTTATGCTGTTACTCTTTAAAAACTTAGTGCTTGCGATTTGCTTTTATTTGTCACATGATGATTAATCGTTTCTGTTTGTGTAACCTCGCTGTATCCAAGTTGTGGTCGCAGGCGAAACTAAAGCTGGAGATTCCAATCTGCTACTGGATCGTATAATATTATACCATGCATCAGAGCTTTTTGTGTAGATTTAACAAAGTTGTTAAAATGTGCTGCGGTGGAATACAGTGAACAGGTTGTTGCAGGTTGTTGTTGCACCTGGCTATACAGATGCGATGATGGTGAACTAATCCGTATCCTATATGGCCGACTTACATTAATCTGTATTATTGAAATAGAAAAATACATGATCAAATTGAAATAAAGACTTTACCTAGAATTATAACTATTTCTTTACTCCACCAAGCGACGAACTACATTCACTAGGTAGGATCGTATACACTGCACCACATTGCGCTCCTCGCTTTGAGACAAGATATATAGTCTCGCTAGGTCAGTAATTTCAATAACTACAGCGACCTTTATACCGGAACACAGTAATGTTCGCACACTACTGTTTGGCTGTAGAAATAAGCGATGCTAAAAAGGTTTAATGAGTTTACCAGCTTTATTTGAGCTAATCTGAAGCGAACACTCTGTCTACTACAGCCAACGGGCTGCAACACATGATTCCGGACTGCATTGAAGCTTGCACCGACTGTATCCTGAACCAACAGGTAATTAGCTGATCAATTTAACATTACAAACATCGTTAGAGCACACAACAATGGCGGAGTGCAAGCTCCGCGCGAATGCACTCAGTAAACGAAGCCTTTACAATTAATTTGCATTTTGAACAAAACGTTTGCAAAACGTTTGGGTCGTCGTTAGCTTGCCAACTAGCGGTTTGTTTATAACTGCCTTGTAAGTATTGCATTGAAAGTTTAAAGCACAACAACGTGATTTATGCCGTACATATCGATTGATAGATCTACATTTTTCAATGAATAGTTGCTCGTGGATAATAGCTAGCGACAGCTCGGGGCTCGTTGCGCGCGCGCGGGGGTGGGGGGATCCGACGTTAGCCAACTTTCTATTTCGACACTCGTAATCTCGCTGTGAGAAATGCAGCCTTGTATCTTATCTTATCTACACGTCTGTCCGTTAGCCCGCAGAACTCGAAAACTACTTAACTGACTCCAGTCCGGTTGTAAAACAGTGTTTGCTTCGTTTCAGCGGCTTGGTGTAGTGGTCACCTCGTCCCGGAATTGTTTTCATTTAACCAATATTGTTTAAAAAAAAATCTATTTGTCAATTTCATTAGGAAGACATTAAGTTGATGGTTAATGATTAGCTTGATCATCGGTCGACCTTGTGGGGATAGTGGGGGCTATCATACCTGGAACTTATTGCAATCATACCTCCGAGCAACGTGTTTTGCCCATTGCCAACCTAAATTTAGTAATCCTGAGGGTTATCTTGTTGACTTTAATTTTTCTATCGGGAATCGCTGGATGCGGTCTCGACAATAATAATCAACCTCTTGAAGGCTATATACAGGAAACACTTATGTACATTCACTCACAACGGCCTTCTGGCAGATGATGTTAAGGTACATTCAAGCAATGTTTGTCCTCGCATCTGTTGTTTCTCCTTGTTCCTGTCGTAATAATGCAAGGTACACAACGTGAAAATTATCAGGCCGAGTTTAGATTAAAATATTTCAGTTTAACAGTAGGCCCTTACTACTATATGGTTGTGAAACGTGGAAGGTTCCCAAGATCATCCTACACTAGCTCCAGGTTTTTGTCAACTATGGTCTTCGCCGAGTTCTCGGTACTCACAGACGGTGGTCACAGAGAATCTACAAAGAAAATCTTCTGGAGCTCTGTCGGGAATCTCCAATCTATTTACAAATCAAGCGTCGCAAATAGAAGTGGTTTGGTTATACTTTACGAAGAGATCCCAACCATGTTCCCAAAAAGGCATTTGATTGGAATCTGCAAGGAGAGCACAAGCGTCAAATAGACGTGACGCCGAACAGTAGCAGACGAGGCGAAGAAGATCGTGCAGACGTGGAATGAGATAAAGGGTGAAGCTCATGACAGAACGCGATCGAGGATCATTGTGGACGTCCTTTGCCCCGTCTTGGGGTCATAGGATATTAATGAGTGTATGAAGGATATGTCCAATAAAGCAATGGAAGGAATGAACATTTCATTGGAGCAGACATTTACAATCCATTAAACTTACGATCGTAAAACTTTTTGCGATTTTGTTAAGACTGTTACTCCCACCAGATAGATGACTAAACTTATACCTAACTAACTTAACTTACATAAATCGTACAGGCAACGGCAGACGTGGTACTGCTCATGCATATATATTTATCCGCCGTAACTGAGACTCTTCCTGGTGGTAAGTAATACACCCATAATGTGATGCTAGTAAGAATGAAACAAAATATGCTGTAATTTGCTCGTTATCTTAAGCCATAAGATATAAAGTATCGTTATCGCAGTATTTTCATAAGTCATAACGTACTTAAAATCGGATCACGGTAATGTTAACCGGACGGTGTTTGGCGGCAGGAATAGGGAGCTGCGGTGGTGACTAGACGATCTCTTCCGAGGCCTTCCACTATTTTATTGTTTATGTCATAAATGTTGTTACTGGAGGTATCATGGTCTTTTTTTGGGTTGATAAGAAAAGTGACTTGCATGCGGTCGGAATCAACTTTTCACATGTATATATCATTAAAGTTAGTTAAGTAGTCGGCACGCGTTAGCTTTATAAGTTTAGATTGGCGCCTGCGCGCTGCGGGCGGTCTTGTTGCGTCAATATCGCTTATTGGTTTCCGTTCGCTTTGAATATTCGCGTTCCTACTGAATATAATATATGTGTACTCGACAGATTGCTTAGAAGATAGAAGATGGGTCGGCGCGATGCCGAGCTCTGCGCTCGCACTGCGCACTAAACGTCTTCGCACCACGGTCTGCACAGGATGTATGAGAATAACGCATTGAAACGGAATTACAATGTTCAACATTCACAGGACCTTATCATTATTACACTTAACACATAAAATAGATAAAAAGGTTACCGAAACTAGTATACACCTTTAAATATCTACCTTTAATATCTTTTGCCATACACCGTCTAGGTATCACCGCAGTGCCTATAACCACCGCCAAACAGTAGTGTGAGAACGTTATCGATGTTCTGGTTATAAGGGCGCTGTAGCTAATGAAATTAGCGCTGTAACAAGCCTGGACATCTTACGTTTCATGGCGACGAGCACGATGTGGTGCTGTGCGTATCATCCTTACTAACGCCTCGTTGTTAGGGACAAGCGTATCATTTACCATCAAGTGAACGTCTAAAAAATATTACAATAAAATCCTTTTCCTTAGGAAGGACGTAGCTTTTTCTACGCCTTATATTTGCTGCTATCGTCGCTTTATTAGGTCAGACGGATTTGAATAAGTAAAAAGATAATAATAACAAACGGCACTTTTAATTTTTTCACTATTGGGAGTAGGGATCTTCTCGCAAGGAGAGAGTCAAAACCATTTATCTATCTAGGTCACCAAATGGAGTTTCGTAGATGTTACCGCGATACGGAAGTTGAAACGTATAGCAAATACGAGTGCAAACTCCGCCTGCCACGGCCGCTGCTTTGGATATATCGCTCATTAAATAGTAGGGTTATTTATTAAGATCATAAAAACGCAAAGAAGAAGGTCAACGATTGCAGAAGAGTGTCGTGAAAGGTCCGTCAGACGCGACAGTGTGTATAAATCTCGTTTAAGCAATTGAACTCTGTTTTGACATAATAAAGTCCAGGATTCGATTAAGTAAGTTCACGAGGCAGGCGCCGCGAGCAATTACTGCCCGTCACTCCGCCAGCTTATTGCGATGATGTCTTAACTGCGAGCGGGGCTCATCGCGTTACTTAATCCTTACGAAGATTGACTGTTTGGTTACAACGCAAATAACTTGTGATTAATTGTTAGGGGAGCCGATGTTAATACTTCACCTGTCAAAACACCGAGTACATAGATACTAACACTAACACTAACACTAACACTAACACTTAAGTAACGACTGATCGATCTCACGATATTGTGCTTTATGTACTGTACTATGGGTCTACAGTCTATGAACTCGTATCACTCACTATAATTCTGAAAATAACCTGTGATCATCATCACCATCATTATCATCATAGGATATGTTTGAAGATCGTATTGACAAAACATATAAAATGTAATACATAAAAATATATTATTATTACAATTTCTCTAAACCTATCGTATGTATAATTTGGTCAGTATTAACTCTGGGCCAAAAATGGATCGATGGAAAATGGTGAAGGAAACTGTTTAGTTTGAAAATACATTTTGATTCCGAAGGATCTAATAAAAATATAAACATACATTGTTAATCGTTCGTCTCGTTCGTTGGGGCTAAATTTTTTTCTATCCCTAGGAAACTGGACTTCGTCAACAGAAGTCAGAGTAAAAGTCAAGAAAGGAAACAAGAACGGAAAATTAATTATAAATTCCTAACGATCTAAGAGGTCTTTCAAGGGACCTGTAAATACTTGTTGCTATTTATAAATTCCAAGATGTAGGTAGGCGACAAGTTCGTAAGTAATTATGGGGTCCCTACCCCCCCGTGTAAAATATATTTCACTGTCGCGCAGTAACTTGTTAACTAAACAGCAAATAGTAAATTAGTTTAACCGGGCGTTAAATTTATTTGGCAATATAACTAAGCTTTGACATGTAAATGTAACCCCGACAACTTAAAGCTGGTGGTGTGTACACGTTGCCGGGTCGTGTCGTCGTGCCTGTCGCCGTGCGAATGCCGCCCCCACGTGCTCCAGGCCGGGCCGATGTTGGGCCCCCTGCCACTTCGAAGCCGGCGCGCGCATGGCTCGCGTCAGCGGTTTGATAGCGTGTGCTCGGAGATAAGGCTGACACCCGCCCTGCATTTGATACCGGCTGCTTTCTGATATTACATAACGTTCTTATTTTATTTATATCCGATGCAGCTGGTATGTTTTGGGACGTGGAAACTGTTCTAGTTGACTCCAATGAAGCTGGAATGTCTTCAATATGACTAGAACATCTATGTAGACAAAGGTCGCTGTAATATTGCGATAATGTTTAACTGTTCGATATTGTAAGTTAATAAAAGACCTTGTAGATCCAATCACCGACATCAGTATATGTCAGAATATGAAAATCTGGTTCCTGGTGGTGTTCATTACTGGGGACCGTCTAGGGAGGTACTACCGCAGTTTCTATTACTGCAGCAAAACAGTAGTCTGCATTACCGCGTTCTGGTTTTATAAGTGCTATTAATAATGAAATTACTGGGGTAACGGAGACAATATTTTGTCGTAAGACGACGAGCTCAATCTTGTGGTAGATATAATCCTTATTAGCGCCACGTGCACATTGCACACACTGTAAACAGGCACTTACCATAAGGTGAAAGTTCCAATCGTTGCTTGGTGAAAAAAAAAATTGGAGAGCAAAAGTAAATCAGTCCTTACCTTTTTGAAAATATCGCTACGATCTGGCGATGCAATTACACGGTATTAATGTTCCCGTTCAGACAGAACTGCTACTTCCGGTAATAATAATGTTTTATTTTATTTAAAAACGTTCGTCTCCGTTACCTGAGGTTGGGGCCCTGTTTACTCTTTTCTTTTCTCTCTTTATTTGTTTATCATTTTCTTATCCTATTCCTCGTTCTCTTCTTTCTCTCCTCTCTCTATCACACCTTTCTCCAAACTTCCATTCTTTCTGCATACTATTTCCTTCTTTTATTCGTCTTTCTAAATAAAAACAACACACACTTCTTTATATTCTTCTACTTATATTTTTCCTATTTTATTTTCTTATATTTTACTGTTGTGTCTTGTTTTTATTTATAACTGCCTCTATTACCTCTCTACAGAATTTTAGGAATGTGAGCCAACTGTTGGAATCACCCGGCAGGGGGCAATTCTACTTGCGCTTATGTTCTTCTCCAACATGGTCATAGTGCTTTTTTGCATATAAGGGACAGCTCGTGATCAAGTGCACCACGGTCTGGTCCACCGCCAGGTCACAAAGGCACGAGAGACTCCTTGAGCTTAAACCTGTAAAGGTATTTAAAGAATCCCCCGTGCCCTGTGAACATTTGGACCAGTACTGTGTCCAGCTCCACGTGGCGGAGTGCTCGAAACGCCGATACAAATTTTGGGAAAAATATCCGCGTTGTTGCAACCGTCGTGTCTTCCACATACCGCCTGTGACACTCGTCAAGCGTTCTCAGCCTTAGCTGTCGCTTAACGAATGAAACAGGACACCTCTCGTATACCAGTCTCCTCTTGCTCTTCAGGGTCCTTTCGTCCCTTTCTCTGTTGCTCTCTTTATATTCTCTTTAACTCTTAACGCTAAAGAATGGAGGGTGTCGGGTGTTGCGACCGTATTCTAAGGCGGATCGTGAGTCGCTCAGAACAGCACACGACTGGAGCGGCTCTCTGGCCGCGTACCCTGTCGTTTCTACTAAGGCCAACAGCTCTGCCTGGCATACGGTGCAGTAGTTGCCCAACTTAAGCTTTTTGTTTGTTACCTTTGCGGCGTCTGTATGATACAGCACGCCGCGCCCACCTTATCGTCGATACGGCTGCTGTCGGAGTATATGGCCGAGTCAGTAGTCGAGGCGGCAAGTTGGACTTCCTCCGTACCTTCCCCCAGGCAGGAGAACTTCACACCAACCTATTCAGACGGGTGTGGTAGTCTCAAGTGGCTTACTGGTACCTCCAGTTCATGGCGTTCAAGTACTTCTTAGGAGTGCCCACACTTCACTTCAAATAAGGTGGCTGCTTCTTGGACCCGAAGGGTCTAGAGGAAGCAGCCCAGCAAGCACTAGGGCCGAGTGCAACGACGCGGTCTGGTGGGTTCGCGTAATCTTCTGCGCGAAACCGCGCTGGATTGCATCGAGCTGTCTTGGGACCAGCAGTCTCTTAGCCGTCGGGGCACATGCACTCGCCGCACACAGTGTAGTGGACTCCAACACCACCAGGTACATTGTTCTGATGGGGTTCATCCCCAAATAATGATGATTACCGGAATAAAAAAATAGGAAAAAAAACTGGAAAATATTTTTGTTTCTGTATTAATTGTGAGATTAGACAATTAGAATAAGCCTGGGTAAATAAATATTTTGAATAGGGCAGACATTGCAATGCGTATTGTTTGCCGGGCGGCAGTCGGCGGTGCAGCGGGGCCGCGCGCGGTGCAGCCGGGCGGCAGTCAGCGGTGCAGCCGTGCCGCGCGGGTGCGCGGGCGCGCATGCGCGCCGCACGACATCCCGAGCGGCCGATGTTTGCACGAAAACAAAATTTGTTTATGAAGACGGCCCGTGGAGATTCAAACGTACCGTGCCGTCCCAATATTTGGTAAAACCTTTGTCCAAACAATCTTACATGGGATGCCGTATGTAAAACATTTGCCCAGGCACCTTGCGGTCGAATGCTATTGGAGATCCGTTTCCTGTTTGAATACGATAAGGGCTTGATCAAACATCACGTGGAATGTTTGGGGTCGCGCCGGCGTCGCGCGCCTTCACAAAATGTCTTTCTACACCGACAGACCAATAAACCTGATAAATACTTTGAACACTACACTTATTCCACAACATTACCAGTTTTATTGTGACATTTTTTTGTTCTAAGCTTTTATAAAAAAATATCTTAATATGTTTAAGGAAAAAATTAATAAGTTTCTTCTGGACCAGTGCGGTTTTTTACTATGAAAGACTACATCGCCGCTCATCATCAGATGGGATCGTAGTCAAAGGTTATTCTTATTAAATGTTGCGACCTATTAATATCTAGATTTGTTTTGTTACATAAGCTTCCTCAATTATATGATGTAACTTAATTTCAAAGCTATCCTGCTCCAGCGTGATGGTTGTCAAATTTCATACGAAATTTAATTGAAGCCGAGGTTTTGCATAATACGTATAAACGTCAACGGCAATATTTTGAACTTAATCCCCTGCGTTACATTAATATAACTAGAAGTAGGTTAACATCTATTTCAACGAGTTACTTAACCACATGCTTGATCCGTTGCAATTTATTATGTTGATATGTTGCTCGGCCACAATTTTACTTGGAGTTAAGGGGTGATGCGTTCGGCAGTTGTTAAACATTAACCCGATGAATTTAAAATTTGGACGAGAGCTGCTCCTATCAAGAGGGAGGAGGCCTTCTTTGTTCGTTTTGAAGAAGAAAATGAAGTTAACGCATACTTAGAAAGATTGTGTATTTCCACGAATATTATAACCTGTTGTAAAGAATAAATTATCTCTATAGAATAGAAGACGGGAAGGCTTTTTATTATCAGTGTGCAAAATGATCCTCCTCTGTAGCTCGAAGTTTACGGCGCTCTACCAGCGAGTAACAAGACTATCATAATACATTCAAAGAGTCATAAAACTTCGCGCCATAAGGTCATTATGGCCGTCGAGCCCCCGGGCCAATAAGCCAGCAGCGGTTCCCTATTCGGTCCGTATGTTTCACTTCATTAACATCTCGCCGGTCATGTTTCTATATTATTAATATAAATCAGCTCCTGTTGATATTCCATTACTCGCGGCTAAGTGCTGGTTACCGCCCGTTCCGTACATTTAGTGGTAAGGTTATTCCGCTGTTTGCTGTCCGCGGCGTCATCTGCTCACCGCTCTATCTGACAGTTTGCTGATGCAGTGCACAGGAATGCCGCCGTCCTTGGCTTTTTATTAGTTATAATATTAAGATTAAAGACTCACTTTTTTAAGTATACTGATGGTAGGTTTTTGTTGCTGGAAACCGTCTAGGTAGGTATCGCCGCAGCGCCTATTGCATCCGACAAACTGTACCGTCTTCGCGATTGTGGAGCATTGCAAGTAGTGATATTACTGCGGTAACAAGGCCTAATATTTTGTCTGTAAGAGACGAGCGCAATGTGGTGCTACGAGTACCATTTTAACTGGTGTCACGTTGTTACAGGCAGACTTATCACTTACCACTAGGTTAACGTCCTACTCGTTTCTTCGCGTCGTAGAATAAAAAGAAAATATTAGCTAAGACCTGGGTTGATAATAAGATAACTCTGTTCGACGAAATGACGAGACGAGCGAGATGCTCATATGGTTATAAGAAATACGCCTGTCCACAACAACGTAGCATTAGTTATGATGATATACACTACAACAAATTATTATTGTTGTTTTGAAACCACAGCGCCCTTCAAACCGGAACTCAGTAATGTTTACACATTGCTATTCGTCGGCTGCATTAGAAGCTGCGGTGGTACTTACCTAAACGGTCTACGGCAACAGGGATCTACTACGAGTGGAGCATAATTAAATTCAAAGCAGTTACTGTTACCAGCTGCACACCAGCTTACTGTTGGTGTGTTATATATGTTATACATAATGGTGGAAAGTGTGGATGGTTTTTGGAATTAATTGGTTATTCAATTGTAAAATGGTATCCCCTGGGAAAGGTTTATATCCAACGTTGAACTATCGTAGGCTGTACTTTACGTATGTGATGGTGATAATGCTAGAACGACAATCATAATATATATAGGAGATAGACAGAGATTCATTGACTCATCGCAAGATCTCCGAAACTATTAGACGTAAACACTCAAAATTTGGTAGAGATGTTGCTTCTGCCGTTTAAAGGTTAGCCAAGAATGGATTTTACAAAATTCCTTCCCCAAAAGGAGTTGAGGGGGGTGGTTCAACGAGGAACAACTAGTTTGTATATATTCAACTCTATCAAAAGATTGTAGTGGCAGGCGAACATTAAAACACAAGGGATACTATTTCAACAAGCAGTTTTGATCCCTTACAACCGGACTTGAAATCCTCATAGCATGTCGGATTCATCTCTTCCTCTCTCCTCTATGTTTGCAATGTGTATGTTCGTCGATTTATTTTTAGATAATTAACGGATACCCGCCAGTCGACTTACAGTAATAAGTATCCGATGTTTGGCCAGGTTGCAACATCGCGGCGGCGACGCGCTCGGCAAATTGTGAAAATTGACATTTGCATGCGAATTTGTGTTGTGATATCACAATCACACTACTCCACTACTCCACTACTCCACTACTCCACTACTCCGCTACAGACGGATTCTTAAGCATCCGCCCGGTGATCTTGTGCCGTGTGAAATCTCTGTACAGGCATGTCGGGGACCGACTAGGGTATATTTTTAATGTTAGTGTAAGTTTTGTTAATTCATCAACTAAGCTTTACACTTGTGGTCAGCCAATAAACTGATGACAGGTTCGAACCTTACTACTACCTCTGTTGTTAAGTGTTTAACTTAAATTTAAATGACCTTCTGGGAAATATATGAAATATATTCCCAACAATAAGCTAAATACTTAATTATATTTTGAAAACTAAGATCCATTCAGTGAGACCCTGTGCAACTAATGTTTATACCATGTAAGTATTGTCGGATTAGTTAATTCACTAGACAGTATCTTTAAAACACAGACAGTAAGATATGCACATTACTACTTCCGGACAAAAATAGGTACTGCTGTAGTAATCATAAGACCGACAGCGCTTGTATATTGCTGTGTACATAAAAGTTTAGTTTTTTAGTTATCTATTAGTGTTAATATAATTGTATTTAAACGGCTCATACTTTAAATGACTATGTAAAATAATGAGTGCTTACAGGAAGTCTAGATAAACACAGTACCCAAACAAAGTGTATCTGAATAATAAAGCTGATATCTAAGGAATGCGGACTATCGAACTGAAGTAATTGCGTTCTTGTATACAGATTATCGTTGGAAACATCGAAGCGATTACGGTATCATTACATTGGGGATGCCTGAAGCGACAACTGTACGCGGGAGGAATTATTTTTTCTTATTTATATGGATTTGTGGAGGTCGCGGTACTGTTTTTTATTTAAGGTACGAGACCAGCGGGATGTTCGTCTGATGGTAAGTAAAATGTTTGCCTTCACGCTACTTTCGATGATATATACTGCATCGCATTATGCTTGTCGCCTCAGACATAAGATGCTGAGTGTCGTTACCTCAGTAATTTCACTAGCTACAGCGCCCTTCAAACCGGATCACAGTAATGTTCGCACAGTACTGTATGTCGGTCAACCCAGACGGTCTCCGACAGCAGAGATACTACCACCAGTTAATATAATAAGTAATACTATGTAACATTGGAAGGATTTTCTTTTACTATTCCGTAAAGTAGTTTTACTTTTTCGAGAATTGGTTAATCCAAGTTACACATGATATTAAGTGATAATCAGGCCTGTAACCGGATATGGAAGCTAACGAAGAATAATCTTGCTTTTCTATATACAACAGATAATGTAGAGCTAAAAGGATCATGTCTGTTTCATATGTGTATATCTGGTTGGAATGGGTTGGGGAGTTCGTTCAGTAACAACATACTGCTGCAGCAGTGTCGGCTGTGCCGTCTGTGTCGGCGGTATCGGCTGTGTTGGCGGTTTGGCGGTGTCGGCTGTGCCGTCTGTGTCGGCGGTATCGGCTGTGTTGGCGGTTTGGCGGTGTCGGCTGTGCCGTCTGTGTCGGCGGTATCGGCTGTATTGGCGGTTTGGCGGTGTCGGCTGTGCCGTCTGTGTCGGCGGTATCGGCTGTGTTGGCGGTTTGGCGGTGTCGGCTGTGCCGTCTGTGTCGGCGGTATCGGCTGTGTTGGCGGTTTGGCGGTGTCGGCTGTGCCGTCTGTGTCGGCGGTATCGGCTGTGTTGGCGGTTTGGCGGTGTCGGCTGTGCCGTCTGTGTCAGCGGTATCGGCTGTGTTGGCGGTTTGGCGGTGTCGGCGGTATCGGCGGTGTTGGTAGTTTGGCGGTGTCGGCTGTGCCGTCTGTGTCGGCGGTATCGGCTGTGTTGGCGGTTTGGCGGTGTCGGCTGTGCCGTCTGTGTCGGCGGTATTGGCTGTGTTGGCGGTTTGGCGGTGTCGACTGTGCCGTCTGTGTCGGCGGTATCGGCTGTGTTGGCGGTTTGGCGGTGTCGGCTGTGCCGTCTGTGTCGGCGGTATCGGCTGTGTTGGCGGTTTGGCGGTGTCGGCTGTGCCGTCTGTGTCGGCGGTATCGGCTGTGTTGGCGGTTTGGCGGTGTCGGCGGTATCGGCGGTGTTGGTAGTTTGGCGGTGTCGGCTGTGCCGTCTGTGTCGGCGGTATCGGCTGTGTTGGCGGTTTGGCGGTGTTGGTAGTTTGGCGGTGTCGGCTGTGCCGTCTGTGTCGGCGGTATCGGCTGTGTTGGCGGTTTGGCGGTGTTGGTAGTTTGGCGGTGTCGGCTGTGCCGTCTGTGTCGGCGGTATCGGCTGTGTTGGCGGTTTGGCGGTGTCGGCTGTGCCGTCTGTGTCGGCGGTATCGGCTGTGTTGGCGGTTTCGGCGGTGTCGGCGGTATCGGCGGTGTTGGTAGTTTGGCGGTGTCGGCTGTGCCGTCTGTGTCGGCGGTATCGGCTGTGTTGGCGGTTTGGCGGTGTTGGTAGTTTGGCGGTGTCGGCTGTGCCGTCTGTGTCGGCGGTATCGGCTGTGTTGGCGGTTTGGCGGTGTTGATAGTTTGGCGGTGTCGGCAGTGCCGTCTGTGTCGGCGGTATCGGCTGTGTTGGCGGTTTGGCGGTGTTGGTAGTTTGGCGGTGTCGGCTGTGCCGTCTGTGTCGGCGGTATCGGCTGTGTTGGCGGTATCGGCTGTGTCGGCTGTGCCGTCTGTGTCGGTGGTGTCGGCTGTGTCGGCGGTTCGTCTGTGTCGGCGGTACCGGCTGTGTCGGTGGTTGGAGGTGTCGGCTGTGCCGTCTGTGTCGGCGGTACCGGCTGTATCGGCGGTACCGGCTGTGTCGGCGGTACCGGCTGTGTCGGCGGTGCCGTCTGTATCGGCGGTGTCGGCTATGTCGGCGGTGTCGGCTGTCAGCGGTGTCGGCTATTTCGACTGTGTTCTAGTCGTCGGCTGTGCCGCCTGTGTCGGCGGTGTCGACTGTGTCGGCGGTGTCGGCTGTCAGCGGTGTCGGCTGTTTCGGCTGTGTCGGAGTCGTCGGCTGTGCCGTCTGTGCCGGCTGTGACGTCTGTGTCGGCGGTGTCGGCGGTTCGGCTGTGTCGGCTGTGGCGGAGTCGTCGTCGGTATCGGCGGTGTCGGCCGTGTCAGCTGTGTCGGCGGTGTCGGCGGTTCTGCTGTGTCGGCTGTGGCGGAGTCGTCGGCTGTGCCGTCTGTGTCGGTTGTGTCGTCGGTATCGGCGGTGTCGGCCGTGTCAGCTGTGTCGGCGGTGTCGGCGGTTCGGCTGTGTCGGCTGTGGCGGAGTCGTCGGCTGTGCCGTCTGTGTCGGCTGTGTCGTCGGTATCGGCGGTGTCGGCCGTGTCAGCTGTGTCGGCGGTGTCGGCGGTTCGGCTGTGTCGGCTGTGGCGGAGTCGTCGGCTGTGCCGTCTGTGTCGGCTGTGTCGTCGGTATCGGCGGTGTCGGCCGTGTCAGCTGTGTCGGCGGTGTCGGCGGTTCGGCTGTGTCGGCTGTGGCGGAGTCGTCGGCTGTGCCGTCTGTGTCGGCTGTGTCGTCGGTATCGGCGGTGTCCGTAACGAGACAGACGAGCGAACGTAAATCGATTTGTTAAACTTATTGTGGTTTGCACCAGTTAGCGCCAGCTAGGGTCGCGCAGTAACTACCTGACACCAATTGTGCGGGCTGGGACACAGCGGGTCTGCTGGTCAATGTCGTTCCGAAGGTTAGGCAATGTTTTGCAGTTACAGGCAATACTACATGCCTACACGATATGACGATCTGTTAATGAGATGCAAAGAGGAACTCGACTGTGACCTTTAAAAAAGTCAATATACTGAGGTAAATTCACAGTTATATTTTATCTAACATTGTTTTTTTTTTCGATAATGAGACGAGATCAGCGAGACGTGTGCACATATAAGGTAACACAAGTTAAGATGACATACACTGCACCACATTGTGCTTGTAGTTTAGAGGCATAAAACGTCTCGATACCCCTTACAATTCACCAGCTACGGCGGAGAGGCCGCGGAAGAGGAGGGTCGGTATTGCGTTTCGCATCTCTTCCTATCCTCCGTTTCCGTATAAGGTTGGGGTCTGTGCCCAAAACCAGTTCCGCTGCAGGAAACCAGGAGGGTTTTCTTTCTTGGCTCCTATGGTGTATGGGTGATGGATTCAGGGGGATGAATAGATAACAGACGTTGTATGTTCCGGCGCGCTCTTACAGAGGTGGATAAGGCAAGAGGTTTATTCTCTGAGATGGAGCTGCGCGGTGAATTGATGCTGGCCGGGTCGCACGGGTGTGCGAAAGCGTTCCCGTGGCTCCGCCGTAAACCGACGAAGGTGGAACTTCGTGGGGGTTTTAGTCAGTGCAACTACGACGTATCCTATCCATGCCCCCGAGAGGGTAGGTATTCCAAAGCATTTTCCCCACGTAAAACAAAAATAAGGAGCTACGGTGGTACCTAGTTGGACGTGCTCCAGTAATAGCTATGGCGTTATGGGCGGGCGTATCACTTACCATCAGGTGAACGTCCCGCTCGTCTCTTCAATGTATTAAAAAAAAATAGGTACTAGTATCTACCACCAGTAACTTTAAAATAACGGATGCTGTCAAATTCAATGTAATATTATAGAAGGATGGAGGCTGCGGAAGTTGTTTAATATTTAATAAAGTGGTAGGTACAAGTTTGTGTCAGAATATCTACCATTATGCGATGTTCAGGAATCTTTCCGTTCATGCTCCTTCTATTGTGTTATATACTAAAAAACCTGTAATACCCGGGTGTTACGTTCTTTCGACTGCTGTGTCTCATGGCATCGTAATATAGTAATCTGGTGGAATGGGTGCAGTGTTGCCAGTTCATGTAATAAAACGATCAAAGTCAAGGCTTTGATATTGCGGTTAGTGCTTACCGCGTGACTCACGTGGTGCTCGGGGCGCGGGGAGTTAGGTCTTAGAACAATGCGCACACCGCAAGGGTCAATGTATCGCGCTCCATCGTCGCGAACTGGAGCTTTGGACGATAAGGTGGAAATGGGTCGTCAGCAGGGTAGTGTATTTAGTGGACTAACGCGACCTCCGAGTTACAAACCCTATCACTATCCGAACACCACATTTGGTTCCGGAATCGAACTAGGTATGTTCGTATAACTAATGTAACTTACTGGAGGTGGGTCTCCGTTGCCGGAGTCCGTCTGGGTGGCTACCACCGTCGCGTTTAATGCAACCGCGAAACAATAGTGTGCAAACATTATAGTGTTCTGGTTTGAAGGGCGCTGTAGCTTGTGTAATTACTGGGGTATCGAGACTCAACAACTTGTTTTAAGGCGACGAGCGCAATGTGGTGTAGTGTATACTATTTTAACTAGGGCCACGTTATTATGGGCAGGCGTATCACTTACCATCAAGTGAACGTCCCGCTCCTTCCGTCGCTTAATGGTTAAAAAAAAAACTAGGCAAGTGGTTGACCGCTGCCCCACGGAAGCAAACTGGAGGAATTTCCAAACTTAACGTGTACCTTAGAGATTCTGGTTCATGTGTATTTTATACCTTCTCCGAGAGACTCTAGACTAAATTTTTGTTTTTTTATTTATTTACTCAGTTATTTTTATAAAAATACTCCAACATGGTGGGGTTGTGATTTATACTATCAGTATGCACTCCAGGATGTATTGAATACACGGGCAGAACATCCTAGAGGCTATACAATTAAGTCGTCATAGTGAAGGTGCGTTTAGGACTTTCCTTATTAAGGACGGATAATAGATGACACTGAATAAACAGGTACAGCTGTGCCTTAATATTAAACTGTTAGAATTACTATCCTTTTGTAATTCTTCATATTATTTTAATATTAGATGAAACAAAGAGACGTGCATGGTAACGCCGCGCTAGTTAGGGTCATACACACTACACCACATTATTATCGGTGTAAGTCATGGTATGTATTGTTACCTCATCTATTTAACTGGCGACAACGCCCTTTAAGTCAAGATACAGTAATGTTTGCACACTACCGTTTAACGGTAGATATATGCGGTCCGGTGTTTGTATATCCCGAGAGGGTCTCTGTCAGTGGGATCTGAGATCTCCTATGAAGCTCTCTGTTTCTTGGAATCTCTCTGAATTTTGGCTGAATGTCCCAAGACAGAGTACTTCTTGATATCATTCCCGCTTCGTATTTGCCGTTCCCACCGGGCAAGATTACCCTTAGGAGCATACCCCTAGGAGTATATTAACGTCTGTGACTATTTCTGGTGCACGTGTCAAATACATTTTAAAACTGCCCGTTTCTATTTTGGGTACAATGGCTCCACCACGAGCTGGTTTCATTGTTCATGTTTACACGGCGCCG
The DNA here is from genome assembly GCA_029030555.1 of Ornithoptera alexandrae. NCBI lineage: Eukaryota > Metazoa > Arthropoda > Insecta > Lepidoptera > Papilionidae > Ornithoptera > Ornithoptera alexandrae. Next base: position 279,423 of record JARDVY010000104.1, read on the forward strand.
TGTGATTTATTCGATATGTGAACAGCAGCTGCCGATTCTTTGGAATGTCATATATTAATGCCTGAGCAGCGCTGGGCATCGATTCTTCCTCAGCATTGTCTGAATGCTTCATTTCTCTAACAGTATTAATAGCTTGTATACTAATTTTACTTTCGGATTTCTTTACATTATCTTCAGCGGTATGTTAAAGTGAAATTACTTACATGCTTTATTATATATGCGACGGGACGGGCGGGACGTTCACCTGACGGTAAGTGATACGCCTGCCCATAACAACGCGACGCTAGTTACAATGATATACACATCACCACATTATACTTGTCGCCTTGAGACGTACGATGTTAAGTAGCGTTAGCGCAGTAATTTCATCAGCCACAACGCCTTTCTAACCGGAACCCAGTAAAGTTTGCACACTGCTGTTTGGCGAGAGTGAGAGGAGCTACGACAGGGACCTACCGCCAATAAACATAACGGAATAAGATAAAGTATATTTTTTTATTTATTTCAAGAATTACATATTGAAATGTTGTAAATAAGGCATGCTTAATGTAAATAACACTTAAATAATATCTGCATTGTCTGTTAGGCTGCAATTAACTAACGCCAAAACTTAAGTTGTAAAATAAAGAGATCCGATATGATACACCAAGGAACGTCAACATGTAACCAGACGTAACTATATATATATACTCGGAAATATGTCGTGAAAATGGGCCTTGTTTGTTCGCCAATCACGTGAAAACCAGTGACCGTATCGACACTGGGACACGAGCATTCGACGCGGAATGATGTATAGATATTTATATCTTTTGAACTTCATAGATCCTTAATCATTTTCATCATCATCGCCCACAGTTGAACATAGGCCTTCCCCAAAGATCTCCAGGTCGTTCGGACCCGCGTCCCGGTCTTCATCATTTTATTTCTAACTTTGATAAAAAATTACATTTGGTATTATTTACGCCGTTGCTATAGTAAGTCATCTGCGGTTGCTCCCAAGGAATATTTCAGACAAATTTTAAGTCTAATTCTATATTACGTTTAGCACTGCGGCCGGGGAACAGCTGGTATATATATGTGTAAATATATGTGTGTATATATATATATATATTTTTATATGAGAATACACATTAAAACAGTTCAACTGAATTACAAAGTGAAAGTTAAGAAGGAAAGTGTTAAACACCATTGTTATATTTAAGCTTTTACAACAGTAATGGTTATTTTCGATTTTTTTAATAACATTTAAGTTAATTGTTAAGTTAATATTCGATTGCGCGAAGTGACGCGGACACAAGTTAAAGTTACACAATGAACTGTCGGACAATGCTTTGTAAACCGTATTGTTTCAGCGGCTATACTGAAAATATTATTGTTCAGAGATCAAACGGCTGCATAGCCGCTAAACCGTACAGATGTACTGCCTTTTTTGTTAATAATTTTCTAGATCTTACGATGTATAAAACCTAGAATAGTTTTCAGGTACAGTGAAGGAAGAGGAAATATTGCAGATCAAGTTTTAGTTGGTATCTCAATCTCTTTATTATCTAGCTGCTTAACAGCATTCGAAGCACAGTCACCTGGCGCTTACCTTTGGACTCTGGTTTGAGTGTAGGATCTTATGTTGCAGAGTTTGGTTAGTGGTAGACCTGGTTAGTTACCACTATTAAATAGTAAATATATCACCACATACATATCAGAGCTTGTGAATTCTGAGCGAGCAAGTCATATCACTATTTACGAGATCGTCGCAGTTATTAGATACAGGTATTTTCCAAGGTTCTGATCCATGGAAAAGCATAAGTATTTAAAAAACGGTCTTCTTTTAAGTTAACTAGCGTTTTCTAAATATACGTACTTTATATTTATTCATTAACTTGTACGAGTTAGGTTTTACGTTACGACAGAAGACGCGAAGACAGGAAGACGTTTAGTGTGATACAAGCGAACCTTAAGACTGAACGACGGGCGATCTCTGGGATACCTCTCTCTCCCATCTAAGGGTCATGGGATATTTAAATCAAAATATATCAAATTAAATGTTAAGAAACTTGAAATTATTACTATTTTCACGACATTAAGTTGAACTGATGATGAGGATAATTGTTTTCTTTTATTAACTCCTCACACAGGGATGTCCAGCCGCGATGTTTCATAACGCAATTACGTGTATACTTTACATGCCTTATTACAAAATGCGTGCGCATTATAAATATTTATTTGTTAATGATTTACCTGATCGTTAATTATGAATCACTATAACCATCGGTTTTCGAGTGGTGGCGCCTTATCGGTAGACGTGGAGTTGAAGGGTGAGCCGACGATGTGGTAAGATCGCGGGAAACCGCTGAATGCAGGGAGCGTAAGACCGATCGGTGTGAAGATCTTTGTGGGAAGTTTACGTCCAGCTGTGGACGTCTATCGGCTGATGATAATGATAGGCATCTGTTTCAGTATGAAATGCACTTTTAAGGCGCTATTACAGGCTTTTCTTTTTACGATACAAGAGTATCAATAATCATTCGTTTTCTATATACAATAGGTTAATATTTGAAGTTGGTTTACCATGGTCTTAACTGACAATGACACCTTAAATGAAGAAGCTCGTTCAGAATACTTCTGCTTCTACATTAAGACAGCCAAACACAACACAGAGGTGCTGTTATGGCGGCAGACAGGTGGGATTGTATAAAATCTAACAGCGATCAAATTCCACAATAACTGGCCCCGGGGAGAACCATAGACATCCCTGTTAATGACTAAACCGTTAATCAATGCGCCGCATGTGCCGTTGAAAAGTTAAACACACAGTTATTGAAGTATCACCTTCGTATTGTAATCTTCGTAGCTGTAGCTAATATAAGACGTAAAAAAATAAAAACAATTAAGTGTGCTCACTGCTTTTAATGAAGACAGTAAAGTCGTGCCTTCCAACACGATCTTCCCACCACCGCAGTTATATCGAAGGCTCTGCGCCATCCGTGGGCGCCCCCCCACGGGTTTAAACGGAACGGATAGAAAAACATTTATTACTACCACTCCTCTCAGGTCCTCGTGCTGCCGGCGCCCGGCGCAATAACACTAAACCACGAGCCCTAACTTGAAACTTACTCCCGCCATTTTAATGCACGTTACTGCCTTTTGAGTTACGACTGTCGTAAATTAGATGAACAGACTTCTTGGTAAAATGAAATTTCTTTTTTTACTGCAACGTGGGTTCATTGCACAGTGTATGTGTGCATTGCGCGAGGTGTGCAGTGACTGCAGCTTAACATCGTCTATACACGTCTTTCCATCCCAGAGGTAATATTAAAATATAGTTATTACGTTCCTGAAGAAATTACGAAATATCAAAGCTAAAATAAATCAAGTTTTATTCATAGGTAGATGCATTCACTTATGGAACCTGAATATCTACTAGCCGAAGATTGGCACCAGAAATTCCGTACTGCTTGAGAAAACGCCTTTTATATCCACGCTTTGTCACCATTTAGATACTCCTGAACGGCCAGTCATCACTTGACTACGTTAGCTTCGCCTAGTGTATAGCTAAACTTGATTCCAATACATTATCAAAATTGTAAGTAATTGCCATAATAAGCAAATTTCGGAGAAAACTTAATTTACACCGGAAGAGAACTTGCTTGACATATTTATGACATTAGATTGGTGACACTGTCGGTTTTGTATTCAGATCTTGGATAAAAATGTGTTAAATAACTTTAAATAAAAATAAAGGCGTGTAAGCGGTCCCGCACACGACTCACGGGACCTAAGCCAACCGCACCTGCTCGTGGTGCACCCTGCTAATCACATCACTAACGAGACTCTGGCTCCCACCAAACTGTATTAGGCCAGCGTGATCGGAAATGGCCCAAATCCATCGGTATGGGGTCCTCTACAAATGATAGTTTCTAGTGCCCGACGGTGCCGGATGCCATGCCGACTCCAGCAAGAACCGATCGATGAGGAGATTTTTAGAAGAGGCCTATGTTTAGCAGTGGACGTCTATCGGTTGATGATGAAATAAAGTTCGTGTAACAGCCGCGATGTAACCTTAAGAATAAAAATAAGTTTTGCCGATGTTGAGCATACGTTATGATATCGGCAGAAAAAAATGTATAAAGTATTAGTTGCATGATGATGTGAATATATTTTCATTAACAATCACATACTAGTAGATCTCTGTTGTTAGATCCCGGGGCCACCAAGGGGGTTTTAGTGGGTAAAAATCCCACAACCTTGTCTTGCCCCCAAAGGCAAGGTATCTTTTTGAAGATTTCCCCCCGATAACAAAAAAAGGGTCTCTATAGCTGGAGCTACCACCGCACCTGCTATTCTTGACGGCGAACAGTCAATGCAAACATTATTGTGTTCTGGTTTGAACGGCGCTGCAGCCAGTGATAATACTAAAGTAACAAAAGCTAACATGTTGTCTCAATGGGCGAGCATGATATGGTGTAGTGTACACTATTTTAACTCCACGTTACTATAAGTAGGTACCACTTACCATCGTTTCGTCGGAAAATAAAAAGGTTATTGCATGCTGCGCGATCTCCGACAACATTGTAACTTAACACAATGTGAAATGACGGTACTAAGTTGCCATGTTCTAAGCGAATACAAGAATTTTCGACTTTTGCATACTACTTAAAAGTTATACATTGCAACACTACGGTGTTTTTATATGATTCTGTTAATATGTTTAAAAAGTTATATAAATTTCAAATCTTTCATTAACAATAAGATACAGAGTACATTTAGATTTTGTACGAATGTTTCCGTATTGAATGAAATTATCTGACTTATTTGCTTTGGCACATAGTTATTCCACCATTGCTCGCGACTCACTGCTCGGTCTGATGCCATTACTAAAGCTGCAAACATTAATATTATTACTGGTAATAACTTCCACTAAGATTTACGCTTATTGTAGCTTGATAGTCTATGTCATACAACTTTAAATTCCCAAGCGATACTTTTAATCATAAGTGTGTGGAATTTTGATGTAGTACGCATATGTATATATATTTCGCTGTTTAATTATACCTTAAACACTGAGTCACAATTTTTTTTTAAACTAGATTAAGACAATAGAATTAACGATGTTTGAATAATTACGAGTAATTGTCAACTGTGTGGTATTTAATTCGATTGTTTTTAAATAAATTAATTCAGTTTACGATTATACAAAATTGTAGTGACGGGTGAATTTCTTTCGGTACGTTTCATTTTATTGAGATATTCAATAACGCACAGTAAGCGTTAAAAAAAATAAGGAGTTTTCTAAAAGTAAATACTTTAAGGTGATCAACAGTTTTGATTAAATTATATGAAATATCGTAAATAGATATTATCTACTCACCATTTTAATTGCTATGAGCAAAATTAAATCTATCCAGGGGCTTGAATAAATCATACATAAAACTTAAGTCCTACACTTCCGTTCATTTGAAATATTTAAGTCACTAAACACTTTAAGTAAATATCACTTTTTCATAACACATAAACTATGTAATATTATTCAATGTGAATTAAATTAAATAATATGATAAAAAAAAAATCATCTTATAAAATCGTAGCTCGCGCCTTTTTCTCGGCGTATTGACAGTTGTTAGCTTTTTTTCACTATGCGTGTTCAACTGGCTGCGGTCGGCGGCGCACTGCCCCGTGCCGCTGCCGCTGCCGCCGTGTCCGCGGCCGGCGGTCGGAGCGCGGGAAACGCTTCGCGCACGCGTTCTGAGAACTTTTGTAGATGGCCAGTGCGATGAATTTCCGACAATTTTCTTTACGGCCTGTAACGTAACTATCGAGAAAATAAAATCGATCTCAAAAAAACATATTGATGTTTTACAATTTTCATTTCTCTTTTATTTAAGGAGTCGTCGTCATTTATACAGATATTTTTATTAAATTTAATTTTAATTGCAGTTACTTCTATTAATATTTATCAACTTCATTTATTAATTTGTTATTAATGTTTATTTTTAAATTAGAATTGCACATATATGTACAATAATTTTTAATCTGTAATTATTTATAACGAAAATTTAGTTTTGATAATTACTTAATACGAAGCAGTCCGATTAGTTATAATTTATTCTTCATTTTTCACAATTCTGTAATATATTACACCACAACTGGTAGTTCCTATATTTACTATAAGCTCGCTTTTTATTAATCAATAACAATTTGATTTCAGCGTTGTCTTGTATATGGGTAAATGTTTCCATAGTTTTTTATTAGATAAATTTAGTTCACAATATCAAAATCTAGTTTTCTGCGCGTGCGATTTGTTTTTTTTTCTTTACTTATATTAGGCTAAGACATGATCGCAGTTTAAAAGATGTAAGAAGGATTTTAGATATAAAATATCTGGGCATATTTTAAGGGATGCCTATGTCCAACAGTGGACGTATAACAGCTGGTGATGATGATGATGATGATGATCACGGTGATGGATGCGAACACGGTTGAACATCAAATTCTAATGACACTCGTTTGCGGCAAATGAATCGTACGTCCTGATTTTAAAATAACAGAAGAAGCCGCCACCAGCTCCTATCTGCAGTAATGTGGTGTCCATTTATATTCGATTAATATTCGATCAAAATAAAACATTCGGGATTTTATCAATTTTTTTAACATTATTAAGTATTTGGATTAACGCGTTATTTTTGTCGGCTTTAATAGCGCTACGCTTTATGATGATAACAAAATATTTTTAATTTATGTTTCTTCATACATATAATATACGTAAATAAATAGATAGTTGTATTAAATAATAAGTTATGTTATATTTATAGAGTTTTTTTCAAAAGTTCAGTTTATACAAATGGCATTAAAGATCGGGAAGACTTGGAGTGAGATAAACATGAAACTCAAGACCGAATTCCATGGAGTATCACTATTGTGGAAATCTTTTAATCTATCTAGGAGATGTAGGACTTTAAGTGAAGTAAGTCGCGGCGAAAAGCCGTTAGGTCAAGCGTTGGCCCAGTATAAAGAACAAAAGGTGATAAATAAAAAATGTAATGACAACTTATTTCGAATATATATGTGTAATATTTGAGCATAAAATGTAATCTAAATATAATTGAAATACCTTTGTGAAAAACCGGAAGTTCGCAATCAGATTGTCACAAATGTATAGTAATTTGACCTCACGTCACATAAAACGTGATAGGACGATCGGACAAATTTTAATAGTAAATTCCGTCTAAATCCCGTATATTTGGTAACCGTCGGTGTATGGCAGACGGAGGCGGTCGCCATTGGACCGGAAACAATAGACGTCCGATACAAATTTGTTCGCGCGCTAAATCTTTTGATAGGTGACGCGCCATTGAGCTGTTGTCGGGCGGTCGAGTGCTGGGGCTGTTCACGTGACACATCCGGCAAAGTACTTCATTAAGCTTAATTTTATTTACGTCAAGTTGGATGATCACTTGATGGTGTACTATACGTTCACCTACAACAATGTGGCGCTAGTAAGGACGATATACACTACATCACATTGTGTTTGCCTTGATATTAATTTTCGGTGTCCCAGTAATTACACTAGTTACAGCTCCCTTCGAACCGGAACACAGTAATGTTTGCATAGTACTGTTTGTTGGGTGCAATGGGCACTGCGGTGGTAGCTATCTAGACGGCCTGCGGCAACAGAGACTTACTAGTAGTGGACTGTAATCCTACTGTTCCAGGGCATCCCCTATTGCGGATACGTACCGCGCTGACATCTTTTATTTTTTGCACCTTGTACTGTACTCCCACTGCTAGGACTCAGACCTACTTTAATAAGAAGAGATTTGTCTACTTAGCTCGCCCAGTGCGGTTCCGTGGACACCACAATGAAGCTGTCGTTGAACACGGTCTACTTCACTTAGGAGTTTTACCCGTGGGCGTTAGTAATTATGTGAAATTTTTGTCTTTTATGGTTCACCAGCTGTTCCCTGCGCGCTACGCTGCCAGTTATATAAAATTACACTTGAAATTTGTCTGTAATATTCCACGCAGCCGAAACTGACTTTCTATACCAACCGTTACCATAGCAACCGGATATATAATACCAAATGAAAATATTTATAAAAGTTAATTAGAAGCACGTATGAAGTTCAAAAGATAAATAACCTATAACCATCTACAAGTCCTTTCGCGTCGGATGTTGGTGTTCCCGTGTCGATACGTTCACTGGTTTTCACGTGATTGGCGGACAAAGGAAAGCTATTTTTATTACATATGTATAGTATAGGTTCATAATCATATTTCCCATGTGAAACGGCGTTTAAGTAGTACGTTCGCCGGTGACATGTGCAGCCGGAGCCGACGAAATGAGTAATACAGTATATATTAGTATTAATGTAATATCAGTTAACATTCATGAGGATCCAGCTTCATGGACCGATTGTACGGCGCACGATTGCTCGCAAACCAGAAGTCGCATGAATTATTTATTGTCATTTATTAATAGACGGCAATTCCTAATGGCGGATGTCAACACTTTGAATGTAGGTTCATGTTTCATTTTAATGCTTTTTTATATCTGCAATGGGCTAGTACTTACCCTCCACGAAGAATTAATGTCTTAAGTATGATATGATACAGCATATTTCTATTGGAATGAACATTCCAGTAATACAATAATATAGTTATCGTATTTATTACTTATCATGGTGGCTTACTGTTAAAAAAAAGGAAAAGTAAAGCGTTTGATACACCAGTCTTAACGACATCTTATACTCTCAAAGTGGCTACCTCGTGTGTTGTAATCTGAAAAGTAATTTGGAAATCATCAGTTGTTGGAGAGTGCTAGTTGCAAAGTAGTTACCGTGTGTTGATGAAGGTCTATTGGATTATTGTAGAAGAACTTACCGCGAGCAAAGTGGACAGGGCGCTTGCCATGAGCATAGTAGCAGCGCGGGGAGCTAGCTGAGCGAGGCGGCCGGCGGTAGGGCGCGCGCGAGCCCCGCCCGGCCGCCCTCCGGCCCTCTACCACCGTCGCAGCGCCATCCCGCACCTGCGGACCAAACCGCCGTTAGCGATACCACCAGACCAGCGCGTCCCACGCGCGCCTCTCTCGCGCCCCTCTCGCGCCTCTCTCGCGCTCCATGCGCGCCCCACGCGCGCGCACTGCGGTGCAGACAATGTGCATACATTACACATTACTAACTATTCATTATGCTGGCGTTTCTGGCGCTTCGCAGCACCGTCCGGTCACAGGTGAACACCAACCGCACGCGGATACGGCGTGGTTCATGAAACCGATGCTTCTTATAGAGATACATCGGATGTTTAGACTACAAGTGGCTCGCGCGTTTAAACAGAAAGGCTACAGATTTGACGCGATATTTAAAGGGCTCTGTAGCTTAGTAGTAACTACTTTAATAACTAAGCTGACAGTCCGTCGTTTCGAGTGCTGTCAAACAGCCATCGTCACGGCAGAACAAAATTGACAGATGCCCTAATGTAATCACGGAGCGCCTGGCAGCTTATTAATTGTTGTCTACAATCCGATCCATACAGAATCAGCTCACCGTGTCTTGAAGTCTTGCAGTTGCAGGTTTAATTAATTTTATTAAGAATGAGATAACGCGATGAGCGATTACCTCCCCGCGTCAATATAGGTATCTTGTATTTATACTAACTTATTAGTCTTTCGAGGTATACTTATAAGCTTGAAAGGGGCGGTCGATTTCCATTGGTTGTAGACCGCGCATGCGCACTGTTTTTGACCTCATTTGTTGATGTTTACTGTGAAAGAAAATTCTAGATAAATAGGTAGAAGCTTCTAAACTATTTAATGAGTCAATTACTTCAAAAGATTTTATCTTCATCAACCACATCCACATCCACATAGACGTCTACTGATGGACATAGGCCATTCGCAAAGATTTTCACATTAATCGGTACTTTGCTGGTTGCGTGGAGCTGCGATCGTCACCAGATTGTCGGTGTACCTTTTGGATTGTCTTTGGCCGCTACTTCAGGACCTTACAGCTCCATTGGCCATCAGTTCAATAGTACCAACATGCCCTGCTCATTGACAGTTAAGTTTAGCAATCTTTTGGGCTATGCCGGTGACCTTACTTCTTTTACTTTGTAAGCGTCGTTAAAAAAAGGCAAGCATCTTGCATAGCCTGACAGCAACATTGTAATCTTCTTAATTAGAAAATACCACTAAGTAATTACTTAAGTTCGCTAACGAGAATATTAATTTATTTTTATTATTTCACTTAAAGTTTTAGAGGGCGATGAACAATGTAGTGCAAACTTTACATAGATTATTTATTGCAGCTTATATTTGTACCTTCAAGCTGCAGTGTACTGCTGTATTGTAGTCGGAGCAGTCCGATACATAGTTCAGTTAAACAGGTACAACTTGTGTATTTAGGCGACACGATCTTTAAGTTAATATGTCCAGAGCGTCTCATATACATCACCAATGCGTCTCTTTTCGAAGAGTTTATTAAAAAAGAGTACAGAGACCGCCTTGCGAGGAACATCTGAGTTAAGTTAATTTTGATTTCTTCTGTGTTACGGTAATATTTATATATACTCGATATCCAGAGATTAACTCATCACGCACCTCTGAAATTATTAGACGTGAAAGTTCAAAATTTGGAAGAGATATCGATTGTGCCAGTCAGAGTTTATCTAAGAACGGATGAGGAACAGCTGACATGATCTTATCGTATCATATGCATCACAGAGTTCTAATACTAACCAATAGATGATATTTCTCTTTTAATCAACAAATACGTTTTCTTTGTTACGCCAAACATCCTTGAGCAAGGATACGAGCATGTTCATCTGATGGTAAATAAGATAACTAATACTCAGTTAAGTCCTTTTCCACATCGAACTTTATTACCTTGACACATAAGTTGGTAACGCTCCTGGCTTAAATCACTTGCTATAGCGCCTTCGTTTGCTAACCGAGATAAACCTTGCGGTAGCATACGGTGCCCATTTCCTTGTATTGTCTGGTGTCACATCTACATTGAACGAGTTACTCTTAGTCAACGGGATGTCTAGAGATGTAAAAAAAACAGTTCTTTGAACAAACCGAGTCCGAGTCCGTATTTATAGTTGTGTTTTGCCAGAGTATAATTTATTCACGCATTGCGCACAGCGGAGGCAAATATGGTAGTGACTGGAGCAAACAATGAAATATGATAAGAATTCCTCGCGGCTTCTGTTCTTACTTCACCATATATGTTATTTATAACCTTTATCTATATAATAACAAGTAAACGTAAAACTTTATATTTCTTTTATATATTTATTTCTATGTTTAATGAAGTTAAACCTTATTTAACTTGCGAGTTAAGCGACAACGAAGTCGTAGACGCAGTGGGACATAGGAATGGACGATGTGGCAATTTCAAAAAAAATAAACCACTAGTCAGACACCACAACATGCGGCCCCGGAACCGAGCCGTGATCCTCCGTGCTCTAACGTGGCTTAGACATCACGCCATAGAGGAAGTTGCGTGAATTTGTAATAATAAAAACAAATACTAGTATTCATAAAGTTACACATGGCGCTTGTCGCCTCCTGCTGATAGATGTAAAGTCTTGTTACCCCAGTAATTTGACTGAACACAGTGCTTACACCAGTGGACGAAGCACACACAAGACCAGGGGCATGTTCCCGATGGTAATAGCAATAGGCCCAATCGTAAAATTGTAGCGTCTGTTAGGGTGATATACACTACACCATGTTGTGCTTGTCGTATGATGTTAAGACTACAGCGCCCCTCAAACCGGAATACAGTAATTTCTGCACAGTACTGTGTGCCGGCTGCAATAGGCGCTGCCGCGGTGCCTACCTGGACAGTCTCACCAGGACATGTACCTTTCATAATAAATTGAATAATAACTACAATGAATGATTTGTTCAAGTATTTTCGTAGATTAACAGCAGAGATATCTAGTAAAGAATTCTATCTTTAATCTTCAACAACGAAGGCATTTAATCGGCGCACACCTTCAATGCAATCTATCATTTACACAGCACGGTTTAGGACTGCAACGTCTACACAGTTATGATCCTTCCCATATTACTATAGGGCAGTAAATGCTGTGTATCAATTTGAATAGATTATCGCTGATAAATGGCGCCACGTACAATGACCATGTCGGCACTATCAGGGCGCCGGCACTATCGCATAATGAGAAATATTCATATTCTGATTCATTGTACACGAACGTAACGTTTTCAGGAAATTGCGTTCTCACAAATTGATATGAGTTTTGAGCTATGTTGAACCGGATGTTGACCAAATAACATAAAAAATTAACACAATCCTGTTACAAAAAACATGCACGTAACTGTTGTATACACGTTAACTAATCCGCGATAGAAATAAGTTAAGAGCTGATAACCTTCAAACTGATACTTCACAACTACTAATAAAAGTTGTACGACAATCGGTTCAACCAAAATAAGGTATTTTTAGTAACCAAAAATTTTTTGAATACAAACAGCGCATATTTTATATCTGGTTTGATGGGCGCTGTAGTGTAGTAACGAAACTTAATATGTTATGTTGAAGCAACGATCACAATGCGTCGCTTTCTGCATTATCTGTCACTAGTGTCTTTCCGGAATGGAACCACGGACCCCGGCGTTATAACACACGCGCCAAGCCGCCGCGTCAGCGACAGCTTGCCCGGGACGTCACACCCGCCGCCGCGTCAGCGACAGCTTGCCCGGGACGTCACACCCGCCGCCGCGTCAGCGACAGCTTGCCCGGGACGTCACACCCGCCGCCGCGTCAGCGACAGCTTGCCCGGGACGTCACTCCCGCCGCCTCGTCAGCGACTGCTAGCCCGTGACGTCACACCCGCCACCGCGTCAGCGACTGCTAGCCCGTGACGTCACTCCCGCTGCCGCGTCAGCGACTGCTAGCCCGTGACGTCACACCCGCCGCCGCGTCAGCGACAGCTTGCCCGGGACGTCACTCCCGCCGCCTCGTCAGCGACTACTAGCCCGTGACGTCACTCCCGCCGCCGCGTCAGCGACTGCTAGCCCGTGACGTCACACACGCCGCCGCGTCAGCGACTGCTAGCCCGTGACGTCACACACGCCGCCGCGTCAGCGACTGCTAGCCCGTGACGTCACACACGCCGCCGCGTCAGCGACTGCTAGCCCGTGACGTCACACCCGCCGCCGCGTCAGCGACAGCTTGCCCGGGACGTCACTCCCGCCGCCTCGTCAGCGACTGCTAGCCCGTGACGTCACTCCCGCCGCCGCGTCAGCGACTGCTAGCCCGTGACGTCACACACGCCGCCGCGTCAGCGACTGCTAGCCCGGGACGTCAGACCCGCCGCCGCGTCAGCGACAGCTTGCTCGGGACGTCACTCCCGCCGCCGCGTCAGCGACAGCTTGCTCGGGACGTCACTCCCGCCGCCGCGTCAGCGACTGCTAGCCCGTGACGTCACACCCGCCGCCGCGTCAGCGACAGCTTGCCCGTGACGTCACTCCCGCTGCCGCGTCAGCGACTGCTAGCCCGTGACGTCACACACGCCGCCGCGTCAGCGACTGCTAGCCCGTGACGTCACACCCGCCGCCGCGTCAGCGACAGCTTGCCCGGGACGTCACTCCCGCCGCCTCGTCAGCGACTGCTAGCCCGTGACGTCACTCACGCCGCCGCGTCAGCGACTGCTAGCCCGTGACGTCACACCCGCCGCCGCGTCAGCGACAGCTTGCCCGGGACGTCACTCCCGCCGCCTCGTCAGCGACTACTAGCCCGTGACGTCACACCCGCCGCCGCGTCAGCGACTGCTAGCCCGTGACGTCACACACGCCGCCGCGTCAGCGACAGCTTGCCCGGGACGTCAGACCCGCCGCCGCGTCAGCGACAGTTTGCTCGGGACGTCACTCCCGCCGCCGCGTCAGCGACAGCTTGCTCGGGACGTCACTCCCGCCGCCGCGTCAGCGACTGCTAGCCCGTGACGTCACACCCGCCGCCGCGTCAGCGACAGCTTGCCCGTGACGTCACACACGCCGCCGCGTCAGCGACTGCTAGCCCGTGACGTCACACACGCCGCCGCGTCAGCGACAGCTTGCCCGGGACGTCACACCCGCCGCCGCGTCAGCGACAGTTTGCTCGGGACGTCACTCCCGCCGCCGCGTCAGCGACAGCTTGCTCGGGACGTCACTCCCGCCGCCGCGTCAGCGACTGCTAGCCCGTGACGTCACACCCGCCGCCGCGTCAGCGACAGCTTGCCCGTGACGTCCCGCTGCACGTCACGTCACCACGCCGCCGCGTCAGCGACTGCTAGCCCGTGACGTCACACCCGCCGCCGCGTCAGCGACAGCTTGCCCGGGACGTCACTCCCGCCGCCTCGTCAGCGACTGCTAGCCCGTGACGTCACTCACGCCGCCGCGTCAGCGACTGCTAGCCCGTGACGTCACACCCGCCGCCGCGTCAGCGACAGCTTGCCCGGGACGTCACTCCCGCCGCCTCGTCAGCGACTGCTAGCCCGTGACGTCACACCCGCCGCCGCGTCAGCGACAGCTTGCCCGGGACGTCACTCCCGCCGCCTCGTCAGCGACTGCTAGCCCGTGACGTCACTCACGCCGCCGCGTCAGCGACTGCTAGCCCGTGACGTCACACCCGCCGCCGCGTCAGCGACAGCTTGCCCGGGACGTCACTCCCGCCGCCTCGTCAGCGACTACTAGCCCGTGACGTCACACCCGCCGCCGCGTCAGCGACTGCTAGCCCGTGACGTCACACACGCCGCCGCGTCAGCGACAGCTTGCCCGGGACGTCAGACCCGCCGCCGCGTCAGCGACAGTTTGCTCGGGACGTCACTCCCGCCGCCGCGTCAGCGACAGCTTGCTCGGGACGTCACTCCCGCCGCCGCGTCAGCGACTGCTAGCCCGTGACGTCACACCCGCCGCCGCGTCAGCGACAGCTTGCCCGTGACGTCACTCCCGCTGCCGCGTCAGCGACTGCTAGCCCGTGACGTCACACACGCCGCTGCGTCAGCGACTGCTAACCCGTGACGTCACACCCGCCGCCGCGTCAGCGACAGCTTGCCCGGGACGTCAC
Organism: Ornithoptera alexandrae; assembly: GCA_029030555.1. Lineage (NCBI taxonomy): Eukaryota > Metazoa > Arthropoda > Insecta > Lepidoptera > Papilionidae > Ornithoptera > Ornithoptera alexandrae. The sequence goes on from JARDVY010000104.1 coordinate 294,488, forward strand.
TCCCGCCGCCTCGTCAGCGACTGCTAGCCCGTGACGTCACTCACGCCGCCGCGTCAGCGACTGCTAGCCCGTGACGTCACACCCGCCGCCGCGTCAGCGACAGCTTGCCCGGGACGTCACTCCCGCCGCCTCGTCAGCGACTACTAGCCCGTGACGTCACACCCGCCGCCGCGTCAGCGACTGCTAGCCCGTGACGTCACACACGCCGCCGCGTCAGCGACAGCTTGCCCGGGACGTCAGACCCGCCGCCGCGTCAGCGACAGCTTGCTCGGGACGTCACTCCCGCCGCCGCGTCAGCGACAGCTTGCTCGGGACGTCACTCCCGCCGCCGCGTCAGCGACTGCTAGCCCGTGACGTCACTCCCGCCGCCGCGTCAGCGACTGCTAGCCCGTGACGTCACACACGCCGCCGCGTCAGCGACTGCTAGCCCGTGACGTCACACCCGCCGCCGCGTCAGCGACAGCTTGCCCGGGACGTCACTCCCGCCGCCTCGTCAGCGACTGCTAGCCCGTGACGTCACTCACGCCGCCGCGTCAGCGACTGCTAGCCCGTGACGTCACACCCGCCGCCGCGTCAGCGACAGCTTGCCCGGGACGTCACTCCCGCCGCCTCGTCAGCGACTACTAGCCCGTGACGTCACACCCGCCGCCGCGTCAGCGACTGCTAGCCCGTGACGTCACACACGCCGCCGCGTCAGCGACAGCTTGCCCGGGACGTCAGACCCGCCGCCGCGTCAGCGACAGCTTGCTCGGGACGTCACTCCCGCCGCCGCGTCAGCGACAGCTTGCTCGGGACGTCACGCCCGCCGCCGCGTCAGCGACTGCTAGCCCGTGACGTCACACCCGCCGCCGCGTCAGCGACTGCTAGCCCGTGACGTCACACACGCCGCCGCGTCAGCGACAGCTTGCCCGGGACGTCACTCCCGCCGCCGTGTCAGCGACTGCTAGCCCGTGACGTCACACACGCCGCCGCGTCAGCGACAGCTTGCTCGGGACGTCACTCCCGCCGCCGTGTCAGCGACTGCTAGCCCGTGACGTCACTCCCGCCGCCGCGTCAGCGACTGCTAGCCCGTGACGTCACACACGCCGCCGCGTCAGCGACTGCTAGCCCGTGACGTCACACCCGCCGCCGCGTCTGCGACAGCTCGCCCGGGACGTCACTCCCGCCGCCTCGTCAGCGACTACTAGCCCGTGACGTCACTCCCGCCGCCTCGTCAGCGACTACTAGCCCGTGACGTCACACCCGCCGCCGCGTCAGCGACTGCTAGCCCGTGACGTCACTCCCGCCGCCGCGTCAGCGACTGCTAGCCCGTGACGTCACACACGCCGCCGCGTCAGCGACAGCTTGCTCGGGACGTCACTCCCGCCGCCGTGTCAGCGACTGCTAGCCCGTGACGTCACTCCCGCCGCCGCGTCAGCGACTGCTAGCCCGTGACGTCACACACGCCGCCTCGTCAGCGACTACTAGCCCGTGACGTCACACCCGCCGCCGCGTCAGCGACAGCTTGCTCGGGACGTCACTCCCGCCGCCGCGTCAGCGACTGCTAGCCCGTGACGTCACACACGCCGCCGCGTCAGCGACTGCTAGCCCGTGACGTCACACCCGCCGCCGCATCAGCGACAGCTTGCTCGGGACGTCACACACGCCGCCGCGTCAGCGACAGCTTGCCCGGGACGTCACTCCCGCCGCCGCGTCAGCGACTGCTAGCCCGTGACGTCACTCCCGCCGCCGCGTCAGCGACTGCTAGCCCGTGACGTCACACCCGCCGCCGCGTCAGCGACTGCTAGCCCGTGACGTCACACCCGCCGCCGCGTCAGCGACAGCTTGCCCGGGACGTCACTCCCGCCGCCGCGTCAGCGACTGCTAGCCCGTGACGTCACTCCCGCCGCCGCGTCAGCGACTGCTAGCCCGTGACGTCACACACGCCGCCGCGTCAGCGACTGCTAGCCCGTGACGTCACACCCGCCGCCGCGTCAGCGACAGCTTGCCCGGGACGTCACTCCCGCCGCCTCGTCAGCGACTACTAGCCCGTGACGTCACTCCCGCCGCCGCGTCAGCGACTGCTAGCCCGTGACGTCACACCCGCCGCCGCGTCAGCGACTGCTAGCCCGTGACGTCACACCCGCCGCCGCGTCAGCGACTGCTAGCCCGTGACGTCACACCCGCCGCCGCGTCAGCGACAGCTTGCCCGGGACGTCACTCCCGCCGCCGCGTCAGCGACTGCTAGCCCGTGACGTCACTCCCGCCGCCGCGTCAGCGACTGCTAGCCCGTGACGTCACACACGCCGCCGCGTCAGCGACTACTAGCCCGTGACGTCACACCCGCCGCCGCGTCAGCGACAGCTTGCTCGGGACGTCACTCCCGCCGCCGCGTCAGCGACTGCTAGCCCGTGACGTCACACACGCCGCCGCGTCAGCGACTGCTAGTCCGTGACGTCACACCCGCCGCCGCATCAGCGACAGCTTGCTCGGGACGTCACACACGCCGCCGCGTCAGCGACTGCTAGCCCGTGACGTCACACCCGCCGCCGCGTCAGCGACTGCTAGCCCGTGACGTCACACCCGCCGCCGCGTCAGCGACAGCTTGCTCGGGACGTCACTTCCGCCGCCTCGTCAGCGACTGCTAGCCCGTGACGTCACTCCCGCCGCCGCTTCAGCGACTGCTAGCCCGTGACGTCACACACGCCGCCGCGTCAGCGACTGCTAGCCCGTGACGTCACACCCGCCGCCGCGTCAGCGACAGCTTGCTCGGGGCGTCACTCCCGCCGCCGCGTCAGCGACTGCTAGCCCGTGACATCACACCCGCCGCCGCGTCAGCGACAGCTTGCCCGTCATGCTACACCAGCCGCCGCGTCGTCGACAGCTTGCCCGTGACATCACACCCGCCGCCGCGTCAGCGACAGCTTGCCCGGGACGTCACTCCCGCCGCCTCGTCAGCGACTGCTAGCCCGTGACGTCACACCCGCCGCCACTTATAAATATAACACGGTGAGTTTCATCGCTCACCACTAATTCGTGGATTACGATTAGCCGTTTGTATCGATAATTTTGCTAACTCCTTGATATCAGACCAGTCATGACAACTCCAGCTATATTTCCAGCAAACACTAGATAAATAAAAAAGTGTAAATTCATCTCCCCTGTATAAATGCTCCTCGTCCGTTTCTTAAACATAATAAAACAAACGGAGATATGTCTTTACAGGGCTGGTACTCGCGATGGACCTCAGCTTAAACCACACACCACTGACTATCCGAGTACCATGCTCAGCTTGGCGTTGAGATTTAAGATAAAAAATCAAATTCGATGATATACTGTGACATCAGATCTTAGACATAGATCCTATAGATTTGGGAGAGAAATTTATATATCTTGGGAGTATCTCTCGCGCCATCAGAAATGAGGATAAGTTCAGATTTAGCCAAAAATATTGCTAGACTTGATGGGAATGGGCAAGGTATATAGTTGAAGGACTGATTACCGACGAGGCAGTAATACTTCGAGTGGCAGCCGAAGTCAAATTGATTAAGTAAATAAAAAATATTCAATTAACAAACGAATAGTTGGTATTGCGCTGACAGTCACAGAATCTAGATAGACCACAGACGGGCACGTGTATTACGTTTAATGTATGTGATAATACATTTTATCTAGATTCGGATACGACATGATTTGTACAAAGAGTACTTCGTTGTATGTGTGATGGTGTTTCAGAATTAACCGTTTCCATAAAGCTAACTTTTACTGGTTGGCAGTAATTACTTACCTGTTTATCGGCAGCGGGTCGAACGCGTCTCCTATACAGATAGATTGTAATGCGTTTGTCAGATTATTTATTAGACTGACAGTTAAAATGTCTAACAGCAGCCATGGTCGCAGACGGAATGAGCCGATGTATGTCCTAACGTGATAATCATTACGAACTACCTGCAGCTCTTTAATTATACTCTAAAGTACGAACTACACAAAGCGAACTCATTGAATCTTAGTCTTCTAGACGTATGCGTGATGTTTCATCATCATCATCAGCTAATAAGATGTCCATAGCTGGATGCAGGGCTCCCCCAGAGATCACTACATCGATCGGTTCCGCGTTGCAGCTCAGTGGTTTCCCGAGACTCTCACCAAATCGTGGGTCTACCTTGTGAGAGGCAGGCTGTCAATAATTAACATGATTTAATCAGATTAACATTGGGAACCCAAGCAGACGGTAGAAAATAAAGATTCATTAGAGGGGGCATCTTTCATCCACTCCTCCCCCCATTGACAAAAGAGGCAAGCGCTTAAAAAAGGAATTCCATGTAATTTATTCTATTTTTACTCACGTTTGTGTTTCTGTTAGATGGTGTAGTATAAAAATCCGAAGTAATGTTTCATCATCATCATCATCATCAGTAACAATGACACACGTCCAATGTTTATAAATAGTAAACTTCAATTATATTAAACTGTGTCTACGACGAAACTACACTCCAACATAACCCATAGCAGCAACTTAATTTGTTACTTAAATTCAACTTGTAGAAGTTTATTGGTCACAGGTCACGCAATAACCGTCAAGTTGTGCGGAACAAGATAGTTCGTGTCAAACTAACGGTTAAAGTTAACACCGAATGATTCAAAGTTATCGCCATCCCATAAATCCGTAGTCGGCGGTGTGCACCAGCACCAGGACAGTTCCTCCGGCCAGGTTTCACTGCTGGGAAACTGGTTTTTGCGAAAAACAACCACATTTTGTTTCGTTTTAATAATATCTATAAATAAAAGAATATGACGAGTATATCTATGGGAATGGGCTTATACTATTACATGGTAATTTAACTGATAAATAACCGCTCTCGGAGCGGGTTCGTTAATAATTTTAATTCGTTCAGTTAATTACAGAGTACGGTTAATTTGGTGTAAACCGTTTATAAACGAGCCCACCTTTAACTGGTTGCTGGATTGTGCAATGTGTATACTATTTATGTGCACGTTTTTCTCATAGTTAAACGATCATTACTTACCCCTGCACAACATATTTATCTAGACTTACTCAAGTACTTAAACCCTTGTTAGAAGATGAATGACTCTTAATTATCTTGTATATTTAAACAAAACTGTAGAGATAATATTGCAAAGTACAAATCTGTCTTACTTAAGAGTTATAGTCATCCACCCAGACTTCTACACTCCTACAAATGAGTAGTGATCATTATTTAAACATTATTGTCTACTATTGAGCCTCATCCGAGCTCGAGCTTCCGGTGAAGGGAAACCATAATCGGGAAATCCACGTTTGAAATCCAACAGGTATCAGAGACATGGGACATTTGTCGTACTACATTTACCCAGCGCGGAATGGCCTTGCTTCTCCTTGCGAGGTAAGCACCAATCAATTCCCAGCCGTGGGCGCGTTAAGTGGGCTGTTTATTATTGTGTTGATCCGGGCCGCTAGTTCGCGGTAACATTTAGCCAATACTCGGTAGCGGATGTTGAAGTATCCTGCGAGCGCGGTTTGTATTCACAAGCCTTCGCCGGGACCACTTGTAGCGTTGGATAAATATTTGCGGAGCTCATTCAGCCTGCCCCTCGGGCGGATCGAATCAAATCAAATCACGATCACAACAACGTTGTACTAATTGCGTTCAGATATAAACCTCTGCAAAACTGAGTACGTACCACGGTCTACTCGTAATACTAAAATAAACAATCTTGGCCAGATTTATTATCAACTTCGCCGCGCTTCCACATCTTGTTTACTTACTTATACTTATTTATTTATGTTTCTATAACAAATTACTTAATTGATCCATTAAAAAAATATTTATAAACGAAAAATGTATTGTAAAACGAACCTTATGCAACAAAAACATAAAATTACTTGAAAAATAATATAGTATTTAGGTAGATAATTTCGTATACACTAGGAGTGGGAAGGGGTTGCCATTCGTTGTTTTTTATATGTACTGCATCTGAATCATCCTTGTGATTCGCGAGATGAATATTCTGGATATTTCCAATTCCATACAGTCGAGTACGAACACAAACAGCTACTTCTCTCCAGGTTACTAACAAAGTTTAATAGGTCATTTGAAACAAACAAACAAACAAACAAACAAATAAACAGACAGACAGATAAAAATTTCAACATTGCTTTTCGGTAAAAACATTTTTGATACATTCACGTGAATTTAATGTAAAGACGTTATTTTGATTAACCATAGACAATATAGACCTTGTAGACGTGAGCGTGTGACGCTGGTTAGGATGACAGGCACTGCTCCGTGCTGCGCTCGGTGCTTTCAGTCACAGGTTTTTATCACTCGTTCTAATAGTTAGTAGTAAATTCACTAACTACGGCCTTTTTAATCGGAACACTTATGTTTGCGTAATACTGCTACTACTACCATCTGGCAGAAGAAATAGATGCTGCGGTGGTATTTAACCATTGCCGAGTATGTAGTATCGTTTTAAATACATGTCTATCAAAAATGTAATAAGTGCAGCAATGAACACTTAACATATTAAACGCGCTGCAATCGATTCAGCGTGCGCAACTAAACACCAAACGTAACCAATAACAAACGGCTCGACAACAAGTTCGTTTAGTATTGGCTAACAAAGTATCGCAAAGTAACAAATCCGCAAATCGATGATAGATTGTTTGATTTAATCAATATTTGCATTAAACTTGGACCCAATTGGCGCGGACATTCCGTTGCCGGCGTCATTACATCTCGAAAGATTAACTGGATATCTTGGCAATGAGCGAAATGAATGCACCGCGGGCGCCATTGCGATCTCGGTCGGTCGGTCGGTCGGTCGGTCGGTCGGTCGGTCGGTCGGTCGGTCGGTCGGTCGGTCGGTCCGCTCGTAACGGAAATAGTGATGTGCCGGTCGGCGGGTTTACAACGCGTCCTTACGTTTCACCGCCACCTGCTCACCACCCCCGCCCAATTGGTAACTATTACATTATATCGATATACTTTACAAATAGCATATACACCTAATCATTTTTTCATCTAAATGTTTTATCACTTGAATCTCAATCGACTGTGATGCTCAATTGATGTGTGTCTCATGTTATTTTGCTACATTGCATCCTATAATTATGAGCGTCATATTTTTTATTGTCATTAATGACAAAGACAAAGGAACGAAATGCATACTGCCTTTTGTTAGTTTCATTTCTTTCATTTCATATCACTTTATCATCATCCGGTAGACTACTGCTAGACATAGACCTCCTCCAAAGATCGCCAGAGAGTTCATCGAGGGGAATTTGGCGTTAGTCCACCACGCTGGCCCAGTGCGGGTTAGCGAGTGGTCAGAGCCTCGTCTGTTATTCAGCAGGGTGCACCGCGTGCAGGCGGGGGTGATTTGGGCTACGTAAGACGTTATGCGGAACTGGTCAATTTCTTCATCTCATTTCATATATAGCCGGATAGTTCTCACTATTGTTATACATTTATATGTAAAGTATTATAATGTATAGTCATGTACTCATGTTCTCTTTCGTGAATACTCGCACTTTTTTTTTTAATTTTCACATTCGCAATACACCCCGAACTATTGTCTATGGATTTTGCAAAAACACTAACGATTTTTCACTTGTTTTTTTTTGTAAGGGTAATGTTAAAAACTTTAAAAGGCTAATAAAGCAAGACACCCCTATCACGAGCACAGGTTAAGTGAACTAACTTATCGGGGAATTAATACAATTACAATGAATCACTATAATGATAATTCACGCTGAATAATGATTGAGCTTTTAATTGAAATATAAAATATGACGTTCGCGATTTGCGCATTCGCCGGGCGTTAGATCGGTGGTGGTGGCGGCTGTGTCGGCTGGTGGCGGCTGGTGGGGCGGTGGGGCGGTGTGGTCGTCGTGGTGGTGTCAGCAGTTCGCCCGATTTATGTTACGAGATAACTTAAATGAATCATTACACGGCGCCGTGTATTATAAAGGACAAGCGTAGTGGAACGTTCGCAGTGACGCAACACTGAATTTGCAACCCGCGTTGATTTATAAGCCATTTTAAAAATGGAAAAGTCAGTTCTGTGGAGGTTTGATTTTCCAAGTGGTAACACAACAGTGTAAAATACAACCAACAAAGCCGAGGGTGGAACCGCATTTACTAGAAAAGGGTTTACGTATTAGTTAACTTTCAATATTTATTTATAAAATCCAGCGATCGTTCGCTCATCAAAATTTTATTAATGTAACAACATGTCGGGGTGGCAAGGAGGCGGCTCTTCCTAAACACGGTTCCCGGTAACAGGGCCGTCTAGTTACCACCGCAGCTACTTCTGCCGACAAACACTAGTGTGCAGACATTACTGTATTTCTGTTTGATGGTCGCTGTAGCTAGTGTAATTACTGCCGTAACGAGACTCGACATGTTATGTCTCTGGCGACGAGCGTAATGCGGTGCAGTGTACAGCATTGTAACTAGCGCCACGTTGTTACGGGCGGGCGTATCAGTTACCATCAGGTGAACGGTTCGCTCGTCTTGTCTATTCGTAAAATAGAAATATACGAGTATATATTTAGCCCAAGTACCGACGTGGACTGGTGCGTTACGAAGGTGATTCCCGCACACTTCCCAGTTCTCTGGTGGGGACAACCGAAAGGGGTTTTGTTAAGAGGAAATTCTGTATATATTGATTTCCCGCTATAAACAGGATATTTTATAAAGATTAAACGCTACACAAATGTGTATGATTTCAATGATCTATTGTCCGGCGACGTGTCCTGCACGAGGCCCGCCGGCGCATGCGCACCGCCCACGCGCCCTTTGTTTGTATAGAATGTACATCAGCTATTAATGTACAAACGAATAAATGTATGTTCCGGTTTGAAGGATGCTGTAGCTAGTGAAATAATTTAGGTAACGAAACTTAAACTTAGCGTACTTGTCTGGTACATGTATAGAGCTATTCTATTAGCGGGGAAATTTATATATTGTGTCAACTGTCCGCGCCCGCGCCCGCGCCCGCGGCGCATGCGGCGCGCTTCCGGTGCGATGCGATGAACTATCGCGGCGCTATGCAAACGGCGTCCAAGTGAATATTGAAAGCCGGCCATTTCCACTTTCGGCCGATAAACATTACCCTTCAGAGATTTTGTCATAGATATCCATCCATCTTCATAATCAGACCATAAACATAGAGAGTTAAGGACAATTAGAGTCAAAGAATTTTTTTTTTCTACCGACCTTCGAAACGAACGAGACGTTTACTTGGTGACAAGAAAACACCTGATCATTACGTGGCGTTAGTTAGGATAATATACACAGCGCCTCATTATGCTCGTCTCGATATCCTAGTAATTTCACTAACTACAGCGCAGCCAATACAATAATATGTAATGAATTAAAATGGCGCATTCCTGAACAGCTACTAAGGCCATCAGTAGTCAAGGTAGCTAGTAAATAATTTTATCGATTGTAGTTCACTGCAGCCGAAGACTGTCTTAGTAATTACTATTGTAGCTATTGCAGCGGACAAAGAGTAGTGTAAAGACGTGACCGTGTTACGCGAATTAACGTGTTGAGTCTTAAGGCGACGAGCGCATTGTAGTGCAATGTATATCATCTTAACTGGCGCCACGTTGTCATGGATAAAGTTACCACTTACCATCAGGTGAACACCTCGCTCATAGTTTTGCTTTGTTGACAAATACTAAATACAGCTTTCTTGATTTTCATTATCTTTACTATTAACGATAACTTTTCGTCTCAAATAGACAGCGAGGTTGCTGTGTAAAAATCCTAACTAATTATTACACACGTCTCTTACAAAATGTTCGACTAATCTAATGATAAAACTAAAACAGTTTTTAACTTTGTCTAGGTAATACTTAGACACAGTTGTAGTGTAGTGCAGTGTAGTGCAGTGTGGTGCAGTGTAGTGCAGTGCAGTGCAAGTTATTATCATGAACAGACCGTTAGCCCCGATTCGCCTACGCGGTGTATATACATTGCTGCCTCCGCGGGCGACGGTCTCCCGCCAGCTCGCAACTTTCTACACGGCACACCATAAATATCCAGCTCTCGCGCCTGACCACTGCACCACACGCTACACCGAGATCTGAGTCAACAAATTACTATATCAATGTTCTCTTCGCACTATGACCTAGTAATATAGTTAATAATTTTTTGTTGCAATCAGATAATGGTAGCGCTAACAAGTATACACTGCACATCGCCTTGACACGTAAGACATGACGTCTCTATTACCACAGTAATTTTACATCGAAATACATTAATGTATATACATTGCTGTTAGGCGGCTGAACAGGCGCTGCGGTACCTAGGCTGTCCCCGGCAATACAACTGTCACCAGTAAAAATATTGAAGACTTAGGTTTGATACCGAAGCCACGTGTGGTGAGGTTTGGGCGGTAGTTGAGGTAACGTCGTTACCATTGCCGTATTATAAAGTTGATGGTTGTACATCATTGCCGTGTTCCGACTGTCGAAATGCAAGTGCAAGTTTATCATTGACTAATTTTCATCACCGTTCGATATCATCGTAACTTAAGATCTGTTGGAATGTACTCAAGTTGATCAAATAATACATGCTTAAGATTCCACTCGCAAGTTTTAAACAATTCACGGATATATACACTGCAATCGGAACTCAGCCATGCTCGCCGCACTGCCGCTCGTGCCCGAATGACTGGCGACAGTGCGCATGCGATACATTCTCGCGTTGATTCAGTGTTGCCAATTTACAACGGACGGGGTGGTGTTACCAACATAAATACATTATTTTTTTTTGGCCGAGCGCGATGATGTTTGTATAAACATCCTAGCTGGATGTATATATATGTAGTTGAGCGTAAATACCATTAGATGTCATCGACACATATAAATTAAAACAAATATATAATAGTATTGTGTTTTAGTAACATTAGTATCGTTAATTTAATTAGCGTTAGTTGTGACAACAAAACTTTTAGTTCAATTGTGTAGAAAGTTCAATGATTTATTATATGAGTTGCTATGTACGTTTAGTGTAGTGCGTGTGATGTAGTGGGTGCTGCAGGGGCGAGGCCCGAGGGCTCCCGGGTCGTGTCACCGCGCAATGTATCGGTTCGATACCCGGGCGGCCACTTTATAGCCCCGCCGCTACTTTGCAGTATTGATTTAGATCACCCTGTATCTATCGGACACTAGTGTTGTGTTTTACATACATACAGTACATTGTTTGTTTGTTTTTTTAATTCGTCGAAGCGAAGAGACATGCTATGTACACGTAATACTAAGTGAACGCTTGCTCGTCAGAACGTGATGCCGGTTAGGATGATACATACTGCATCACATACACACCTCTTTAAGGCGAAATGTTAAGCTTATCTACCCCAACAATATCATAAGGCACAACGTCCTTCAAATCGGACCACAACAATGTTTGCACAGTACTGTTTGTCGGTTGCAACAGGATCAGCGATGGTGGTTCCCTAGACGGTCTCCAGCAACAGAGACCTACCACACCACTGCCACAGAAATTATCAGTAAACTACCAGTATCTCTTTTTCTTTTAATAAATGTTGAAATATCATACAGATGGTAGGTGTTTGTTGCTACAAACATCACTGTGATCCGGTTTGAAGGACGCTGTACCTATTGAAATTACTGAAGTAATGAGACTTAATATCTTATGTCTTAGCGAGTAGCACAATACTGTAATATTGTGTAAATATCCTAACTAACGCAACGGTATGGGCAGGCATATTGTTTATCATTAGATGAATGTCTTGTTCATCTTAACATCTTTTGTGTCTTTGCATCATGTGGTGCAGTGTATATCGTCATGCCAACCGACACCATATTGTTACTGTAATGTGTACCCTCCCTCGGCTTATACTAACGCACTAGTGTTTTGTAAATATTTTTAATGTCTGTAAATCGAAATAGTGAAGATAGTGAACAAACATTCTATTCAATTCCTGTAGTATATATTATGTTGTAGGATTCGAACCCGCATCCGGCAGGCGCGATGTTGGTTCAGGGTTCGGCCGGGGCCGTTTGAAATCATAGAAAACTAAAATAATACGCGATTTACACTGCCGATATATTTCCAGGTCGTTAATGCTGTCGGCGCGAATGCTATCTCCTGGAGTTATGTCCAGTATTAGAAAGGGATTTGAAATGAAGAGCTGAATGTGCACCTTCCAGTGGAAATTCAATAAATTTACCTAACGGCCCCGGCACCGCTGGATACCGGACATAAGGATTTAGGGGATTCACTGCAACATTATCACATTGTCAATAATAGTGAAACGAAAGCGTCACAGATAATATAACAAAACTCTTTGGTGGCGAGTGAATACATCCGGTGCAGCTTACAACAAGCGCACTAAACATATTTGACAATTATAAATGAAACATTATCCGTGACCGCTCAGCAGGTTGTACGCAATGCAGGTCGCGACTAGGAGCGGGACCTTCACCTGATGCCAAGTGATACGCCTGCCCGTAACCATGTGGCGCTTCTTAGGATGATATACACGACACCATATTGTGCTCGTCGCCTCGAGACATAAGATATTGTCTCGTTACTTCAGTAATTTCATTAGGTACAGCGCTGCGCAAACTGGGACAAAGTAATGTCTGCACACTGCTGTTTGTCGGCTGTAGTAGGCACTGCGCTGGTACCTACCCAGACGGTCTGCGGCAACAGAGACGTACCGCCAGTGTCTGCTCGGTATATGTTACTAGGCAAGTAATAGCAAAGCTCCAGAGTCAGAACTAATCAAGCTTATAGTTATAAATATCGTTAACTACTGTTACATTGTATTTGTTATAAAGAAATAAACATTTCATTAAGATCAACAATAGATATTTATAGTCCATAATGTGATGTCGATGTGGAGCCGCAAATCGATATGGAATCGATTTCCGATCATTACTAACATGAGGTACGTCATTCGTCACATCGAAGCGACGCCGGCGCCATATTGCTTGTGACCTTTGTACCCATCCAAAGATGGACTAGAGATGAACAATTTTTCACACTTCGATATAGACCTAAATCTCACAAATATACGCAACTTTGATAATAAATACATTAATTAAAGTTATTAATAGCAATATATTTTAAGTTATTAATGTAAACAGTACATTGCAAGCTTAGGATTTTAGTATTCATAATAAATATCTGTGTGCATGATAAAATGGATAAGATTGTGCGCGCAATGTTTGAGTCGCGTAAAGTTAGCGCGCGGCCGCCCATTGGTGTCAGCCGACCGCGCCCCTGTGCTTCAAATATTCTCAAAAGAGGGTGAGCAAATGATCGAAGCATACAGGTAACAGTTAAACAGTTTCCTCTGAAATTTCGTAAAAGAAATAATGGTAATGTTGACTCTGATGAGCAGTCGTTTCAACTAAAGACTTGATGCAAAATAACTTTCCAGATCACTATTTGTTTATTTTAATATCTTAGAGAGGCTAATTTCTTCCGTCTTCATTTGGATAATTAGTTTGATAAACTAGACTCTTGTTATGGATTATTGTTAAAAGAAGATGTAAAGGAGTTGAATCTTAGTATCTGTTTGTGATCAGAAGTTGATATTAGCAGCGTGAATTATAAAGAATATCAATCTGATATTAGAGATTGTTCTATCTAGTCTCTTGCCCTTGATGAACTGTGTTCGTAATCGTACGATTTATAATTTTTTTCTTACTCTATGCTTGAAATCCGGTTTGCTCTTAATCTATTATGGAGGTATTTACTTAACAAAGAAACTCTCCGATACAATACGAAAGTTTAGGTGCATGCAAGGACAAATGCTGGTTAACTAAGAAAAAACTTGTAACCGCAAGTAGTATAACACATAAAACAAACATTTGTTACAATGTGTTTAATTGTTTAAGGTGTACCAATATTACACCCATTTCTCCGAAGTGATGGTAGATTTATGAATTTATTGAATTAATCAACTAGGATAAAGACATCGATGGAGTAATCTCTCCTGAGAAAGAAGGCATCAACTCTTAATAACACAATTTCATATAGTGTTATATCGTCCTTAGTTGAACGGTTGTAGTAAGAGAAGGCGATAAGATTACTACTCACATCAGGTTTTTTTTAATCAAGTAGCATTTCAACACTCCACGCGCTGTGCTCCCGTCGACATTCAACGAAACATTGATTATTACAAAGCAAAGCTGTGTTACCACCGTCTGTTAGAAGAGTGCTGCCATCTGCCTACGGTGTTGCCAATATTACAAAATTCAGCTTTATTTACAAATAGCCATTATTTGCGAACGATTATTTGTAATATTACTTACTGTGATTTCTTAACTGGCAATAAATTCTTTATACATACGTAATCCTTCGTCAAAATTAATTAACTTATTTGCTGTTTCATAGCCACTTGATCAAGTGTTCTGACAATAAATTCAGTTACTTATTTGAATGTTGCTAACACACAGTGTTCGCTCACGTCCAGCTCCAGGTTGTGTTCGCAGCTTATACGTGAACGATGGATGACCTTCCGCTGAACACCGCTTTGTCACAAAGACATTGGCGTTAATCGACGCGAAAGTTTACTTTATTCACCGCAAAACGCTTAATCACAAAATATCCAGAAACCAGCACGATTAAGATTTTTTTTATAGTTTAGATAACGGAAATAGATCCTACATATAAACATATCCGGTGTGGGTTGTCAGTTCAAGTTAGGAGGGAGGAAGTAGTGTCGTATAGTTGTTAATTTATAGACTTCACCTTAATTTCAAATGAGTTTACGTACTATTGGGGCTAAGGAAGGTTTTAATACGATGATAGCAGGAATACAGCAACGTTGTTATGGAGATTTGAAATGAGACGGTGATAGCTAGAAAGGAGCGTTCGTCGATCAACTCCCACCACTGGATTCTCCATACACTATCAACACCCCAAGTGGACCTCGGATTGAACCAGCACGTTGTAAGGGAAGCGGTTAGCCCGAAACCTTCGAAACCTAATCTAGTTTTAGTTTTAAAAGTTTCTGTTTGTATTGGCAATGTTTTAAGTTTAATTTCATATAATTAATGTTGTGTTTTTTGTTGTTTAGTTTGAGACTGTCGTCAGGAAATATTGGGACATTACTTTATGCTATCTAGCATTTTGTAATAATCAATCTGCGAGATGAAGAAAATTTGATATATGCGGATAATTACAATAAAACAAACCTACACACATAAATATTATTTTATTGCCATTACTGATGCACGATGAAGAACCGACTGAGGTGACCAAATGTCCGGCCTTACTTTATTATCCTCTCGTTTGACACTCGTTGTGGTTATGGCATGTTTGAATTGATTATATGCAGTTTATGTGAATGGGTCACGGCGTCTCAAAGCAACTAACCTAGTACCAATGAGTCACCGTTTGGAGTCATCTCGCTGACTGGCACGCGCGTCAAGCTGTCAGGGCGCGCCTACGCTTTGGCGTGTGCGTTTGGCAATTCAACTTGGATGAAGTAGAAGTAATAACACGATAGAGATTAGTCAGTTTAACTTATCATTGCCAATTGTTAGCAGGCTTCGTATTAGAGCTATCTTTACACACGTGCGCGACTGGTTATGGAGTAAGTTGTTATAGACTAGATGCCAACGTAACCTTTTTTTCTATCGTCTAATGATCATGTGCACATATCTATATTCCAATATTCCAGAAGGAATCCTATTTCAAGGGTATAAACAACTCGTATTAAATACTATTTTTGGTTATGGGTTAACGTATCAAATACCATCAGTTGTAGATATACTACTGTGGCATGTACGCGTATGTAGCCTTATAACGTCTAGGCAGTTACTAACGCACCTAAATCTGCTGCTTTATGATGTTTAAATTAAACTGGATTGCGCTAAACAGAATAATGAAATCAACATGGACCCAATAGGACAATGTAATCTTCGTTAGTGCTTTTTAATTATGGACAGGTGCATCGTTTAGCACGGTGTAAGTGTTATCGCCTCGCTACGTTGGGAAACAAAATCTCAATTGATAAACCTAGAGATTGACTAGGACATTGCTCTTATTATCAAATTAACTTAGTACACATGCTTTTGTAACGATAACCTCGTATTTAATCTAAGATTTCCCATTACTTGTTGTGACAACAAACTTAACTCATTTGCAATATTAATTAACTATGTTTGGTATGGAGATCTGCCACGTGGAACGGCCGATAGCCAGCGCCGCGGATAGGTACTAAGCATTTCAATACTATAAACTAAGAATCTAGCTCGGGCGGTTCGCATTAACATTCAAACGGCAATTAATCAAAAAGAATAGGAACTGGTTGCAAACGACCTTCTAAGGATATAACCGCATAATGGCAGGGGACGGCAGTGTCGCCCCAGCACGCCGTTCCACTTGTAAATGCGTAAATAAACGTACTTGATAGTATCACAAACGATAACTCGGTGTTCGTTAACAGTTGGAATTGTGCCACGACCAGAACTGGTATTGGCAAAGGTATCCACAAAAACAATAGATAATTCCAGTTAGTTTCGGAGTTATAAGAGGTTAAGCAAGTTGTTTAATCTGCGTGGAGGGTAATGGTACAAGAGAAGGCTGCTGAGCGGAATCGAGAGGACACGTTCCGCTCGCAGACGAAGCCGTCATGTCGCTAATGCGCCCCACAACGACTCTTGTTGGTTCTTGGTTAACGGAGCTATTGTGATCGTGGGCGGTTAGGACGGGAGTAATTATGGCCCTCACAACGAACCTAAGCAGGTCGATAGTTTGCTTTGATCTCCAATTAGTGATGTTATCGAGGAGTGTTTCAGGGACTATTTTAAGCTGCTCCCGGTACAAAATAGCGTTAGGGAGACTGCAGTAAGGTTCCAAAGATCTCTATCACTAGTCCAAGCGCTGTGGAAGACCAGCGAAACGGTTTTAATGAGAAAAAATCAATCAACATAACGCTGACTTACCTCCAGAAAGTAGGATATCTTTACAAATATTCCCTCTCAGAGATAGTTAGTATTTTTAGCTATTTATCTTTTAAATTGTTTGGAAGTTTGATTTCATTTGTGCAGCTAATACATAATTGTGATTTATATAAACTGTTTTCTGCCACAAATCTCGACATTATTAGATAAAATCAATTTACTAATGAATATACAATATTTAAAGTCGACATTAAATATTAGGCTTTACTTCTCGGGGGAAATACTGCATAAAAATCTCTCGTTAATCATAGATCACAGACCGCTCATAGAATTAATACATGATAATACCATAATAGACACCAGATACAGTCTCCGTGATATCTGAATACGGTAATGTTTGCACACTACTTCTGGGCAGCAGAAATCTTGGCACTTGCCGAAATGGATACCTGTAAAACTAATTAACAATAAACGGTTGCAGATATATAAATAAATAAAGATTCCGATTGATTTGAAATTGTTAATATTGGAAAGTGTATTCTATATGTTAATGATAATAAACATATTAATAAAATATTACATTATTATTGTGTACACGTGTAGAATGGATAACTGTCGTAAGTTATGAAGGAACTGCCCATGTTAACAGTTGACAGTAAATCCTGAACAAACAAGTGAATAACGTTTTGACTAAAGGTCGTATAACGTTTAACTGCACTTTAATACGCTATAAAGTTCATTCGGTTCATCACCGGTGTGACCAAACTGGAAACCATTCGTCTCATTGTAATGAGACTCTTAAGATTTATGTGATGGGTCGTCTCTTTGATGGCTGCTGTCCCATTAAGAGGAGAAACATGAAATTAGTTTCTAATGCTGCCATGTCCAAGAGTGTCGGGAGGTGAAATTGGTGATGATTTCACATTCTGTACATTGTAATTAAACATGCTTTAAGCGCCTGTCTCAATGTTGCTAGTGCTGGGACTTTTTTTCTCACACCAACATAGAGTCAAGGCTTTTTATCCAACATGATGGTCAAGCCTAGGTGGCTGGATATCACATGTCCAAAAAGCTTAAGCTTCTTATTTAGATGCCACGTCTTTATTACTTGTGCCTTTTTCTAATTTTGTTTTAAGATCTGTCTCTTTAGGTTAAATACGAGTATGTTGCTTAAGGCGCTGCCTTACAGCTACTTAAGGAAGGAACTTAACCCAAATATGTAAAGTAAATGCTAATGACTATTAACTTCACACTTAACTCATAATGTTAACAAACTATCCCCTGCAATAAATAATTTTGCGCAAAATTGAATTGAAATTAATTAATAAAATTTTCCGCAGTAATAATTCATAAATTCATAATAAAGGTGGGAAAATGTGTACGATTTGTGTGATTCCCAACCTTGGGGTCGAACCTTTTATGTAATCAAATAATCAAACGCGTGGGTACGAAAAGGTTCAGAGAAGGTAGGCCGCGAATTGAAGACCCCCCCCGCCACCTTGCCGGTAAATAAGAGTTACACCGTTTTACTTAATGCAACAATATTAACAGTTTTACATTGACAAAGGTGCGCCTGTCCAACCGACAGACGAATGTCTCCTAAATTGCACGGTCAAGGTCAGCGCTACCGAGCCCAGGAATGACACCAGTTAACAACTTACATGTGACCCAGTCACCAGCGTGTGACGTGGACTAGCATACATATGGATCAAGTAGACACTTCCGCGTTTGATACTTTTCACGTGGTACGCATGTACTAGAGACGGAACAGGAAACAATTTAGTAATAAAATATATTTTTTTGCGCTTTGCCAAATAGCTGCTCTATAACACACTTATTACATTTAAATATATTATTTATAACCGATTTCGTTCAGGTGTATCCCAGGGTCTATTCTAGTACCTCTGATCGTTTTTTTATTGTTCTAAACACAGATCTTAAAGAACTACAATTTTTTTTATTTTATTACACCTACACAGATAAGACTTTAACATTAAAACTAATATTAGTTGTTAATAAATAACATTAAACTTACTTTAGAACAAATTATAAATTAAATCGATCCAGAGGTTACGACTGCAAATATCATCTAGTCATTGTAAAGTCTATAATTTAAGATAAGTTGTTAGTTATTACTTTTCATTTGAAACTAATTTTACATTAAAATGGTGATTGTAAAAGGATCTTTCCTGTATTTAAAGTTTTCCATGTTTCATTAACTTTAAAGTCTGATAACTAACGACTGTTTAGAAAATTTGGCGACACTCTGGTATAATTCATATTGAAATAATCGTTTTTTATAACGACGATATTTATAACGGCTTTCCTTGGCAATTCTGGATGAATCCTTCGTCTGTGGAGCAGATTCGTCAGCTGACATCAGGTCGATAGCACCGGCCGTCTCTGGTTCAATCGGGTTACCCTCACTACTCCCGCATAACTAGGTGATACGTGTGACAGAGCAATGAGCATCACGCAGCTTAATTTGGATGTATCAGCGTTGTTGACAGTGTATTATCGGCCAGAAGACGCCCACTGCTGAGCATAGACCTACTTCAAGAGTATTTATAACGATCGTTCTTGTGCTGCTCGAATGCTGTTGCTTCATGTACTTTTTTTATTCGCCGCGGGGAATGTGCGAGACGTTCATCTGATGGTAATTGATTCCCCTGTCCATAACTTGGCGCTATATTAGGATGATAAACACTGCACCACATATACATCGCTTTGAGACATTGAATATTAACTCTCGTTACTCCAGTAATTTCACTTGCTACAGCGCCCTTCAAACTGGACCACAGTAATATTTGTTTGCTACTGTTTGTCGGCTGCAATAGGAGCTGCGGTGGTACCTATCTAAACAGTTTCCAGCAGTGTAAACCTACCATCATTAAAACCTTTGACCAACCAGGTTGTCCACCTCTGGATATGCAAACATTGTTTATCTGATCTTAAATGCATTCTATAAAGTAGCATTAAGTACAATACTTTGGATAGTGACTTTTTTTTCTCCTCCGGGGCTGACTTATCCTAATATACAGTGTTGTTTTTTTTTTTAATTATGAAACTACCTTTTTAAAGTACAAAGTTTCACGTTTACTTGATGCACGGGATCGACCGGTCGCCGATGAGGCACTTGTCAGAATTATTGCATAGCACAACCTTGCGCCTGCCGTCTAAAGACACTTGTCTTAAGGCAACGAGCACGACGTTTATTATCCTCACCAAAGCGACATTGCTGTATAACAGTTTATATCCGAGGAGAACGCGTTGTTCTTCTCATCGTCTTGTAGAACAGAAGAGTACCGTCATTGTCTACTGTTACTAAGGCTCGTTAAAATGTTGCCGTCTGGATGTATCTCTCGTATATCGTCTAGATGCACGGAGTCTGCTAGTTTATTCAATGAACTATTAAACAAGGTATTGATTATAAAGTGTTAAATCGATTCCTGGTGCAATCGACCATTATGGCGAGGCAGTTTATCTTAATAGCCATCCGATGTACACCCACCACCGGCGGCCTGACGGACTGTGAACACACTCCCGGGGCCAACATTTGTTTATGGTAATTGTGTAGCTGGATGGAGAGACAAAAGGATTGCACCCCTCTTCCCATACCCAGTAGGGTTACATTCGCCTGCACCGTGGCCGCGGAGTCAACAATTCCAGTTATTCACCTGATTTGCGTTGATTAATATTTACACGTCTTGTTATGATCGAAAATGGATGAACGGAAGAAAAGGTGGAAAAAAACTATCCTATAATCATTTCAGTTAATACCTGTTTTGGATTTAATTTTGTTAAACTAAATTCTGATGTAAGATATTTTGTACTAATAAATAATGATAATTTTGAACATCTCAAAGCTTAACAAAATTCATGTGGAAATTGATTTTTACATAGAAATTTCAAAAGAAACAGATAATCGACAATCTTCGAACGATTGTATCAATTGTTTAATTATAAGAACAATCTGGTAAAAACCTATTACTTGAAACCGCCTGTACCACTGTGGCGACTGATCCCGCCGCCGACACTAGTATGCAAACATTACTGCGTTCTCAAGTAAACTGCTGTACCCAGTTAGCTTAATGGGGTAATGAGATTTAACATATACTCGTATATCTCAATACCACTAGCACTATGTTGCGTTGTGGACCTCTTCCTTGCCAGCACCATGTTGTTATGGGCGTGTGTATCAGTCACCATCAGGTAAACGTCCAATTTATTTCGTCGCTTCATCGCATAAATATTTATATATATATATATATATATATATATATATGTAAATTTGAAAACATAATACAGTTTAAGTTAAAAGTGTTAATTAAAGAAGCATTCTTCGCAACCGTAACTGACGACACTGACGTATCATAATTACAGCTCACGGTGGGAGAACCAATTTGCGTCGGCTGAGGGTGTGTGCTGATGAATATGAAGTAGATAAAGGTACGTTTACATAATCTTACAGGTGACGATGACGACGACGATTAAGAACCACGAGCACGAAGCGCAACCGCTGGACAAAAACAAGTAGAGTAACACTGAATGTTAAACGAAAAGGAATATTTACTTGAACTTTGAATATTATTAAAGTGTTCCATCGACGGAAACAAAGGAAACGGTAAGAGAAATAACAGAAAAGATAAGAAAACTAAAACTGATCGAATATTGGTCCACCCATAGAGCAACTACAAAGTTAAACAAACAAGCACACAAACGTTGGCGCTTTAAATATTAACTACCCCCTTGTGTCTAGGGGGAGGTAAACAAGTGTGACGTATGACATAAATTAGAATCAATACGGAAATTAGGGTCAAATATATGAAGCAGAAGCTTATGGGAACAGGATAATTTCTTTCCCAAGCAAGAATATCAGCCGGTGATACCCGGAGCACTGCACTCGCGGCATCCGGAAATAAGTTCAGTATCTCTCGCGGGTTTGATTCCTGCTAAACTTGAGCGACCAGTAAAGGAAATCAGCATGTCGAAGAACAATAGGCCTCTTAGATGGGTGACATCTCTTAACTTCACCAGCGTAGGTAATAAATAGCGCTCACTCGCTCTTCGGAGAAGAAGGCTTCGAGTTCCAGCATCGGGATAGATTAATTGTTCTCTTTGTGCTACGGAGAAGCACATGTTGTGTTTTGAGTTCAATAACTTTTAAGGGTATGAAGGGTCCGGCACAAAAACTCGCAGGACCTACGCCAGCTTCACCTGCTCGTGGTGCGCCCTGTTAATAAACATACGAGATTTTGGCTTCCATCAACCTGTATTGGAGACGCGTGGTAGAAAATAGCCCAAATCACCTCCACGAATCTTTGGAAAGGACGGTTTCTAGCGCCTGGAAGTACCGGAAGCCATACTGAATGTGGCGGACGTTAGCAAGGCGTCGGAACCAGAGATACTAAAAATCCCCGGGCGGTGAGGGTTTCCCGTCAGACGACCTTGGCCCTCGCGACATATTTTTTTTTGTTTAACATGGAGGATATGCATGCGTATATCCGCCCTCGCGGGGGCAAGGACAAGTTATGTCGGACTTGCACCGACTAAAACCTCCACGATGTTCCAACTCATCGCCTGGTGGCAGGGTCACGGGAACGCTTTCGCATCATCTACAACCCGGCCGGCGCTGACCGCTTTCGCAGCCCTACCTCGAGAGGGAGGGATGAACCCTCCCTTTCCACCTCCGCAGGGGCACGACGGAACATGCAGCCTGCCCCCTCCTCGGCCTCCTATTGCCGCGCGGGCAACGGATTCCAATGAACCCGTCACCCAGAGGCCATGCGAGCCAAGAGAGAAAACTTTCCCGGTTCCCTGCGGCGGATCCGCTGTTGGGCCTGCCGCCACCCGTTGTTAGTCGCAGAGGGTACTCCTTCCGCGACTCCACTTCGGCTGCAAGGGGCAGTATGAAACCGCCCCTGCAGCCTGGCCGCAAAAAGCATCATAAAGCCGCCTCTACAGCCTCCGGTCGCTTCTGTGAGCTTCAGTTATCCAACCGATGCTCTAACTTGGAGCGGTCGCCTCGGGCCAGTCGGGTAGGTTCCTGTTCGCTTCATCGTGGGCGACCCGCCACGGTTACTAAGCCCCCCCGCTACGACAAGACGGGAACCTGTTGGGGGGCCCTGGCAACATAAAACGCACGCATACTGCGGACCGAGGAGAAGCTGCTGGAAGTAGAGGAAGAATTGAGCAGTATTCGCTGAAATGTTGTGGGACTATCTGAGGTGTACCTGTGTCCAGCAGTGGACGTTTATCAGTTGCTGATGATGAATTTTTATTCAATATTTGTATACATTTAAGGGGAAAGCGTGCTGTTTGCTCTGCAGTGAGTGAGCTGGAACGTTGCGGTAGACGAGCCTTTATTTTTTCCGCAATAGTTCTCGGAAGGCTGCGCATCAATATCATTTGCCCACTTTCGCGCGGAGAGGCGGCCGTGCGCCGTCCGCCCTCCGTAACCCCCGCCCCGAGCGACAGCCGCACCGCACCCGCACCGCACCCGCACCGCACCCGCACCGCACCCGCACCGCACCCGCACCGCACCCGCACCCGCACCCGCACCCGCACCGCACCCGCACCGCACCCGCACCGCACCCGCACCCGCACCGACTGTCTGCTTCCAGCGTGACACTCCCTCACCGTGACACGAACGCAGTGTATACATTTTCACATATATTCGACCTAAGGATGAGACAAAAAATAAACTCTCATCAGAAGTTAATATATATATATATATATATATTAACTATATATATACTTATATATTAGCTCCTTACATAGGAAAGGAGCGTTTCCTCGCACTGACCACTTTGATCTGAAACATCTCTTTGGTTAGGAATTCCAAATTCGAATTTATAAATCCATTTAGCTGCTGCATTAGAGTTTTGGGAACAGTCATTCATTTGCTTTTACTTTGGCGTCGCTTATTGCCGCGCAATGGGAAACATGAAATATCGGTATATTTACGAGTACGAGCTCTGCCGTGGCACCAGCACCAGTGCTGCAGAACCAGCTCGACGGATTGATGTTGTGTACGGCGCTGGTGTCGTAAAAGAAAGCACGGTACGTTTTTGGTTTCAACGTTTTCGTTCTGGAAATTTCGACATGCATGTTCTGACGTGCCCCTACGGAGGTGGAAAGACAGGGTTCTTCCTTCTCTCCCAAGGTGGGGCTACGTAAGCGTCCAGCGCCGGTGGGTTCGCGGATGGTGTGAATTCGTTCCCGTAACCCCGCCATGAGACGACGAGATGGAACATCGTGGGGGTTTTAGTCGGTACAAGTCCGACGTAACCTGTCCTTGCCCTCGCGAGGACGGGTATGGGCCGGCATTTCCCCCCACGTTAAACAAAAATAAAGATGTGATTGCCTTCAACAATAGGCAGATATTTTACTGGTAGGTCTCTGTTGCCGGGCCCCGTCTAGGTAGAGACCACCGCAGCGCCTATTGTAGTCGACAAACAGTACTGTGCAGACATTACTGTATTCCAGTTTGGATCTTAACTTCTTGTGACAAGGCAACGAGCTCAAGTGCAGTGTATATCATCCTGAGTAGTACCACGTCTCGTCGCTTCGTCGTCTCCGCTAACAGAGACCAGTGAAATCTCTACGTATTGTAGAACACGACTACTTTATAATATTTGCAAAGATATTTAGAGCATTTATTAAGTGTAAGAAAAATTAATTAATCTACAAACATTAATATTAAAGACGGGTCTATAAAGTGTCCGATTTCTGACAAGGAACTAGGAAAAGAAGAAGACAGACGTGTTCAAGGAAGATTATCTACTGCACGGTAGGATACCATTCGAAAGACATTTGGATGCAACAGAGAAAGCGAAGGAAACTGGTCACGATCCTCAGCTTTGTTAAGCGTGGAAAAGGAACAAACTGTTAACAATTAAACGTGAATAGAAATTAAAAGTGTTCTCATTGAAAGTATCTTAACTGCGTTCAGTTTGACGCATCCCTTTGTTACCGAACTGCATCTCTCACCTCTCCGTGTACAAAACGTTATCATTGCGAATGTATATATATTATGTTTTCATTGGGATCAGTTCAGTGATCACTAAACAATCAATCATGAAGCTCTGAATGTAGACGGGCGCGGGCTTCGTTAGGATATTCAGGTTCAGAAATAACTACAACTCTACAAAGTTTTGGTTCTATTGCACATTACGCTGAATATGTGGTTAAGTAAATCTAGTTAAATGGACAAATGGTGTCTCTGGATAGAGCCGGAGCTGCTTTTATGGACAATTGTGGTAACATTGAGTAGTAACGGTTACACTTGATGGTGATGGTAAGTAATGTGCTCCGCGGCACCTTATCCTTGGCGCTCTTATATCCACTATACAGTTGTTTCCACGGCACGGATAGACAACATCCGGAATCGGAAATCTGTCATTAGGAAGTTGCTGACGATTTGTATAACATTAACTGCAGACTACAGTACAGTACAGGCAGAATATGTACACGATCTCATTGTTTCCAATAATGTCAGGTGATCGAATATTGTTTTCCAATTGTGCGCTCGCCTTCAATTCGTAGATGGCACCCGATGGCGATGACTGTGTTTGGTTCGGTGGAAACAAGAACGTACTATTTATTATAGTGAATACGTGTGTCGTATGCTCGGTAGCACAGTGGTTAGTATCCCCGCCTGTCACGCGGGAGACGGGGTTCGATTCCCCGCCGGGGAGATTCGCTTTTTTTTTATTAAAAATTACTGGTGGGATGGTTGTGGTGCATTGTGTGTGCGTACGTGTGCGCGTGCATGGGTGTGCGTGTGTGCATATGTGTGCGTGGGTGCGAGCGTGCGTGTGTGTGTGTGCGTGTGTGTGTGTTTGTGTCCGTGTGTGCGTGTGCGTGTGTGTGAGTGGGTGTGCGGGTGCGTGCGTGCGTGTGGGTGTTTTCGTGTTTGTGCGTGTTCGTGTGTGCGTGTGTGTTCGTGTGTGTGTGCGCGTCTGTGCGTGCGTGTGTGCGTGCGTGTGTGTTCGCGTGTGCGTGTGTGTGCGATGCACATTGCTGGTTATTCACTACTAACAGATGTTATCTTTTATATAATTAAAATGTTTTTGATTAGAATTTGTAAATACAAATTAATTATATAATTAACCTAACATGATTTTTTAAAATTTTTAATGTTTCAATTATTTTTTTTTTTCAAAGAAGCGATCACACTAGCGGTACGTTAACCTGACGGTAAATGATACGTCTGCCAATAAGAACGTGGCGTTTGTTAGTATTATGTACACTGCACCACATAGCTCTCATCGTCTTGAGACTTAAGGCGTTATACTTCGTTACTCCAATAATTACTGTGGCTACAGCGCCATTCAAACCGGTACACAGTAATGTTTGCATACTTCTTTATGTCGACTGCAACAAGCGCTGCAGTGGTAGCCATCGAGACCGTCTCCTGCAACAAACACCTATCACCAGTTAAATATTTGTCCAATTATTTGGCGAGCCGTCACACAGCTTTGTTCCACAGTGTTACCGGTAACAAGCAGATCGTCAAGTCTCTCTACTCTATATATTGTAACAGATGTGGACATTAGAAACATATCGCGATTTATGTTCGGGCATTAACTAAAGTATTAACACAAAAGTTAATTGATACTAAAAATTACTACTACATGAGCGCCCACATGCCGCGGCAGTCCACCGCTGGACACAGCCCTCCCCCACAGTACTAGACACTGCATAAACATTTGTTGGAATGATAAAATAACTTGGTTCCCACTTCCGCGGTGGACAGCGCGGGCCCCGCCCCGGCAGTACGCGCGTCGTTGATTACCAATTCCAACTGCATCGGACATTTGTGTACTTTTTATTTATCCCACGCCCACAAGTGATATTTTAAACGGTGATAATCGAAACAAGCGTTTAACAGGCCCTCTGGACTTTTGATTATGTTGTCAAGAGTTTAAATTGAGATTGGTTTCTTTTTTAGAAGAATGAAGCCGGCCCGAGGCTGTGTAACGTGTATGTATTTTATATATACCATATATACATACATGTAGTATATATGTTTTGTATGGCTATATGGTATATGGTGGGCTTACTGATAACAAAGGCACATTGAGGTTTATTACATTAAGTCTTATATCCTTATCCAAATGATTTGATTAGCTACAGCGCCTTTCCAACTACAAAGTTTTGTTTGTAGTTGTAAAGGCGATGTGCTATATTTATTGTTCTTATCATTTATTGAATGAGACGAGCGGCACGCTCACCTGATGGTAAGTGATACGCCAGCACATAACAATGTTGCGCTATTTAGGATGATATACACATTACCATATTCAGCTCTATGAATTAAAACATATATTAATTCCCGGTACCTTAGTATTTGCTAGCTACAGCGCCCTTCAAACCGGAACACAATTATGTTTACACGCTACTGTTTGTCAGCAGTAATAGGAACTGCGATGGAACCTTTTTAAATCCATGAGACAATGCCAAAGCCACAGCTACTGAACCCCACCCCCACGACAAGGCGGGAAACCTGTTCGGGGGGTTTATCTGATGGTTAGAGATACGCCCGCCCATAACACAGCACTACAATGTAAGCGTCTTGATGCATAAAATGTTTTCTCGTTACCTCGGTAATTTCGCTAACTAAATTACGCTAATCTACTTAACCTATGAGCTAGCTCGCTTCATTAGGAACAGAACAAAATGTATTAAACTAAACTTAATAGTAATCTAGAATAAAATTTCACAAGTTACACTGCGGATAAACTCAAAGCTGTATTTGCCGCAGGTTTAAAAACAAACTTTCAAGTTCATCAAACATTATTACTTAGACAAATGAATGTTTATGACCTGACTCCATCAAGCTTAACAAACAAAACGATATCTCAGACTATGTAAGAGATGTATTAGATTTTTCATTTAAATAGAAATAGATATATTAGATGGAAAATCACGTTACTAGAGTGTGTAGAGTCATAGACTACAGCAACCATTTATTTCTTTCAACGATACTCCTCAGTTCCGGTATGCAAAATGTGTATTGTAAGAATCCGAACGATATAAACATTCTCACAACTCAAATCTACAGCATCCAATAATCTCCAACGATAATGTGTGCGATTGCTGATGGGGTGAACGTTATAGATAGGTGTGAAGGAGAACCCGGAACAGATTTTCCTGGAAGCCATGAGTTTTATAACAGCGGAATATTTTTAGAGTAAGAGCAGTTGTTCACTTGCCAAGTACTCGCCGTGTGCATAAAGGTACCTTAACTGAAAGTGTGATGTAGAATAAAATTGGGGAGTGAATGTGACGAATAACAATCGAATAGAAAGAGGACTTTAAATTTGATGAGGACAACGTCTAAGTTTGCCTATATTGCATTCTCATTTTAATATACAAGGGAACATCTTCGCAAGAAACCTTGAAACCAGATACTAATATAAAACAACAAGTATAACAGAAGATTAAATCATCCGGAGTTCCTTAAGAGAAACCTGCTGAACTGTTGCAGGCTTATGATCTTTCTATGATTTTTTTCTGGTAGATTAGTTCTTGATAGCGATCCATCCCTATATAAACAATTATTTAAACCAGAAAAAAATTTATAGATAGTATTTCATCCAATCTAAAAATGGATGGCTAGTATTTGCCAACTAACAAGATGAAAATCATATCAACAACTATGAAGTTCACACAACATCACTGCGTTGTACCCGATAGCAGGTTGGACCCTCAGCGAAGTAAAAAAACCTTGATCTTGACCTATAGGCTAATTTTGAAGGTCTTCCAATTTTTATTTTCAAAGTAATGATTTTTAAGATATCGTTTTTGTTCCTCGTTTGAACTATTTTTGAAGTTTTTGTTTTTTTTACGCTCAGCATCTTTACTATTCTGTCGTCTCGATTGTCTAATACCATAAATATAAAAGAGCCGGGGGTTCCCGCGACATTGTCACCATATGTTAGGCCCGGCCGCTGTCCAAACTATCAACTTGAACTTCTGCGATGACAGCTCTATGACGGGAAACGCGGCAACGGATCACTGCCAATATAAAATTACATCTGTCAAAAGCGAATTCCGGCGTAAACGAACACAAGATGATCGTCGTAAGAGTCAAATTGGTACAGTTCACAGATTCCGCGAGGACAACGTGATGTTTGTCCGTTCGAAAGTGAGAGGTGGCAAACTGGCAAATGAACGGACAAAAGCGATGCGCTCAATTTGTGCCAATCAAAGGCGTTAAGCGAACTTGACCCGCAGCCCGGTTAGGGAATGCGGCTCTTGTTGTGATAGCGGGAAACTTTTGTTTAGTTGGCACACTGGTGTGTTTGTTTTGGTGGTCACGAGTGCCTGTTAGAAATTATGATTAAGTAATCTGTCGGAGAAGCAGTACCTCAAGTGCGGGACGTGAACGACGAATCGATTCAACGCACTGCGCGGACGAGGTGCGCGTGCACTGATTGCAGGAAGTAAAGCGACTGAAATGCAAAGTTTCTATTAAAGCAAATTTGTAAACGAACATAAATTGTATAATTGATTTTAATCAAAAGCGCAATAAATAAATATTTACTGAAACATCAACTGTTTAAATGGTTAGGTTTATTATTTGCGGACAAGGTTACTTAAAGCAATGTTTTAGTAGCAGTTACAGTTTCCTCATGACAAGTAACGCACAGAATATGTCATTACATCAATTAAGCAAGCAATAAACCGATCGTATCTCCGGTTGAGAGCCAATCGCGGAGCCTCGTTATGGTTATTAACAATTCAATCAATAAACTTTACATTGGCTTTTGGCGCCATCAATTCGCCACGGCCGGTG
This sequence comes from Ornithoptera alexandrae, assembly GCA_029030555.1. Lineage (NCBI taxonomy): Eukaryota > Metazoa > Arthropoda > Insecta > Lepidoptera > Papilionidae > Ornithoptera > Ornithoptera alexandrae. Next base: position 324,175 of record JARDVY010000104.1, read on the forward strand.
CCTTAAATAGCTGAGCAGTGCACTTTCAGAACAACATTGGCGATCATGTTAGATATAAAACTAATGAATCTCATTATCCCCGTTTTAAGTGGCGGCTAGTCCACTCGTTGTGACATGTTCTTACGTGTCTGCTAAGGAATTTAATGACAACCTCACAAATTATGGCGCATCATCATTATCATTTCAGTATTCAACGTTGATTTTTCCCAATATTATAAAAATATTATCAGACACCCTATTTCAATTTCCTCGTTTGTTTAATTTATTTGACTTAAAGTGCAGTTGCACTACTGTCACCAATGGAAACTGCACCTGGTAATTTAATATTCTCCGTAACTGACAGCGGTTGATGAAAATTTAAGTGTATAAAAATTTATATGCAAATGTAATAATTAGTATGTCCACCGTTACAAATCAACAAACAGCATTGACTCCATCGTTAAAGCACAATGACACAATCGCCATAACGGTTGTGTTAGAAACCCATCCATTTTAATTCAGTTTACACGTAATGGAGACGCTGGAGGGAGTTCCCGTAAACCTAACGAGGAACATGTCTCTGTCATTAACTATAAAAATGAGATAAATCGTTAGGAAGACATCTGTAGACTGTTGTTGAAACGATTCATATAGTTTACTAAATTATAATCATCATCATGCGTCGCTGCAGCGAAGTGGCTTCCTGTTTGCTTGAAGCAATGACCGCGTGTTTCTATGTTGTACATTTGTGAGCAGTAAAACTTTATCAGAGCCAATGACCATAATCATCATTTCTGTAAATCGCTTTTCACTGTTGAGCGGTAAACTTTCCCAATTAATTTCCGGCTGCGATGATGTTATTTTATTTGATCAATGGCCATAGGAATTTATATTTTTGACCGTTGAGACCATCCAGGTAGGTACCACCGCAGCGCCTGTTGCAGCCGACAGACAGCACTGTGCAAATGATACTGAGTTCTATTTTGATGGAAACTGTAGATAGAGAAATTATTGCGGCAACGATATTTAAGATTCTATGACTCAATCTACGAGAACAATATGGTGTAGTGTATATTATACTAACTAGTGCTATATTGTTAAAGGCACGCGGATCATTGACATCAGGTTAGGGTCTTCGTCTTCGTTTTGTGGAATAAAGAAAAGTATTCAAGTGAGTAATGGAAGAGTACTAAAAAAAATAATTAAATTGAATCACACCGCTTCTTTGTACCAATTGTTTAATGAAACGCTGACAGCTCCGGAATCAACCTGACAGATGTAAGAATGTCGGCCGGTTGCTTTGACGGAGCAGCGCTGCCAGCTCGTGTAAAAGTTGACGAATGAAAAAAAAACGTCGCTCACAATTTAGATGACAGCAACGGAATTAAGCACAAAGAATAATTCACAAAGCAAAGGAAGATAATTAATTATTAATGATTCTCATCATCATCATCGGACGGACTCCACTGGCCAAGCCTTCGTTAAATATTTCGACAACTATTCGTTTTACACTATCAGCATCCAGCGGTTTTCCGCAACTAGATCCCCAGTCTGTCTGACTCTGATGATGACTTCTCATGGATGGAGTCGGATGGCGTCACCAAAGACATACAAACATCACACTGAAGCGACGAGAGCTTAAAAGCAATTGTGGCGTCGGCGACCCGCCGAGACAAATGGGCGCGCGAGAGAGTTGTCATGATCATTTGTCAGCGTTAATTGTTAGTTTAACATCTCTCTTAGCCGGATGGGTGTTCACCGCCCTAATGATCTCCGACCATTATGTGCTGTTGACCGTTTGTTTTTGTTGGTTTCTTTATAATTCTATTCACGTCTCGTGTGCTCTGTTAATGGTTACATTTTCCCCTTTTATCTATTAATTGCTACCTAATGTGAAGTTCCTTGAAACTTAATAGTTAATAGTGATGAATGCTGCTCATCGTTGTGCTTACTTCTGGCTTTTAAATCTTTCTCTTGCTACGGCTTTTAAGAACACAAAGCATACTTTTATTAATTATAATGTTACATAAATAAATACCTCGGTAATAATGTACTCCTCTGGAGCTCGTTTAAACTTTGTGAAGTGTCTGAAACAGAAACATGCAAATATTAAATACTGTTTTATACAAAATCTTTGTAAATAAACTTAGTAAATAACCGAATCATTCGCAAGGATGGCCACACTGAGCCTATGGCCGGCTAGAATATACGGAACTCGAAGTTGTACTGGTGTCAGGTCATTGTTGCTGGAAACCGTCTAGGAAGGTATCTCCGCAACGCCTATTTCTGCGGCCAAATACAACTGTGCAAACATTACTGTGTTCCGGTTTGCAGGGCGTTATAGCTAATGAAATGACTGGGGTAACGAAACTCAACATCTTATGTGTCAAGGCGACGTGTCATTGTTACGGGTTGGCCTATCACTTACCATCACGTGAACGTCCCGCTCGTCTTTTCGTTTCGTTGTATAAAAATATTACCGGAGCCTGTCACCCAGCGAGTCACGCCTCTGATGCTTTCCCGAAAAGTTGCCAACGAAGCAAAAGTACGGTGTGGTTATACTTACGTGTATCTCATCCTAAGTTGGCATACTTATTTAGGGTAATATTTCCGATCTTATTAATTGATCATGCTATAGATCATCATAGTCAAAAATGTTTCGCATGGAGGAGAGCCAGCAGGCTGTTGCACTTGGTCTGTCTACTCCTGAAGTAATTCTCGATGTAAGGAGTAAATAAAGTGCTTGAGATTTGTGAATTTATTTTGAGATATATTGCAAAGTAGTCATATGTTTAAATTAAATTCATATTCGTATGAACATAGGTTTCTCGTTAAAATCATCAGATCACTTACTGACTTTGATTGTAACATAAGTAACAATTATAATACTTATTCGTAAAGCTATTTGACTTTTGTGACGGGGCTCCGGTAGACCGAGGCATGCCAGACGAAATAAATGGAAAGCAATATGGCAATTTGGATAAATGTACCGAAGTCTCTGAATCTGGTGCTGATAAATTCAAATCAGCGTCAACAGGTGCAATCGTTGTGTACTGCTCGAAAGGTAGTTGAATATCTAGTGCTTGTTAGTGCTATAAATGATAAATGATTTAAAATTTTGTTTTAAACTATAGTAGACTTTAAAGCAGCGCGACAAGTTGAAAAGAATTACTGCTTTAGGTGTTCGGTTTTAATTTTTAAACTAATTAAAGAGTTAAGTGACAGGTACAGAATGATGACTAGATATTGGAAGACAAGCTACTATTAGTAAATTTTTTATTCTGCCAAAAAAGATTTCCGTCGTAAATGCAAATTATCAATAGTTAAGGTTGGAAGATTGTTTTAAGTACAACAAATTATAAATATCCAAATCCACAATTGTTCTATTTGAACGTGGAAAATATATTTATTGAAGCAAATAAGCTTTTGGATGTGGAGATCTTTGGGAAAGGCCTATGTCCAGCAGTGGACGTCTATCGGGTGATGAAACCAACTTTTGAGGCTCTGAATATGAGAAAATATACATACGTCATTATTTCTACGATGAAATAATATACTCCTATATATATATATATATATATATATACACCTTTGTTATCGCGGGAGAAATCTTAAAATATACCTTGCTTCTGGGGGGAAGACAAGGTTATGTGGGACTTCTACCCACTAAAACCCCCTCGGTGGTCCCCGTGAGTGCATTAGGAGGGGCTCCGCTATATGTACCTGGCTCGTAATATGCTGATAAGTTAAAATGAAAATAGTCTTATTATTCATACGAGTGCATTTGATTAAATTCTTTGTGTCGAGCCAAGTGTGTTCATCACTCACGAGTGATGAACACACTTTGGCACTAAATGCGATGCACAGTTGCCAAAAAGATGATGAATTTGAAAGTTATTACTTAAATGGCCTTTGTACTTAATTTATAAATAATCAGGACTGCTTCAGCTATAGTATACCATATTTATACCATATTGTATATTAGTGTACATATCGAGTGGTGTTGGAACTGGTAACACTTTGCAAACGTATGTGTCTGGACCTGTCTCCGTGCTCTTGTCACTAAACGGATCATCATTGTTTCTGTGAATGAATTTGTGCCAATGAATGTTATCTAATATCATAAAGGTGATGGTGGTCGTTTGGATCACAGAAAAAGTTGAGTTATTGTTATTTCTCCTTAACATGGATCATCACACAACAGGATGCACCAGTGGCTCGGGCTCGCGGTGACCGACAACGTTTAGGTTCTGAATGAGACGTTAACAAGTACGTTTACGGTTTACAATGAAACCAGTGCGACAGTTTGCGTGCTCAGACTCCGTGAACCGTCCAAAGGTTGACATGGTGAAGACGTTAAACTAGGAGCAAAAGTGGGGGCGATTATGTCAGAAAGAAACGCCAATTATCAGGTCCTTTGTGATTTAAAAGCGGCGTGTGTTGGGGCGGGGAGGCTGGGAGGCGGCGCGGCCGGATCGTCAGGCTCAATATTTGTCTGACAATTTGTTTGCGCAACAGATTATGGTGCAGGCGCCCTGTTAGATCCGAGCCTGGTACCACATGAGAAAATCCGTCAGGACACCGTGGGAAAGCAGCCCGCGCCGGGGCCCGATGTTTGCCCGGCCCGCTCATTGTTACCAACGGATTTCGGAGCTGGTTTTGGGTTCTATCAAACAACCCCGCCCCGTGTGCGTGCGTGCGTGCGTGCGTGCGTGCGTGCGTGCGTGCGTGCGTGCGTGCACCTTTTACACCTACGTTCGAGTGATGTTTACGCTTGCAGTTAGTCGCTGCGCTCTGTCGTGTTGCCGATATATTATGGTAAATAATGCATTTTTGTGGGTCACTTTTATTGCCGGTGGCTTGGGATTCGTCATGGGTGGTTCAGATACATTGGCTTTCTCATTTTTATGGCGGCGGAGTTTTTATTTTTCTTATTCCATTCTCGGATGCCACACGTATGTGGTAGATGAAATTGGGCCTTCACACTTGTACCTTTGTGTTCTTTTAAATGTTTGACACCTTGGCGGTCGGCGATAATACAAATACGGAGCGTGAGTCAGAGGCGGCCGGCCCACGACCTGGTGCGTTGTCAGTGTTCCAGGGGAGACGGAAGCTGAAGCACAGGTAACGTAATTGGAAGAGGCCTTTAATTAAAGACGAAAAATCAATGAACCGGTATCCACATTATAAAATAAAATATCCTTACTGTTACTAGAGTAAAATATGTTACAGGTGAACTTATGATCTTTTATTTTATAGCAGTATAAGTAGTAACTTACCGGCCCCCCTCTCCGTCTAAAAAGTAATCCGAAGTTTCAAAATTCCAAAGCGACAACTGAACATTTTATTGCCGGGTTAAGTTGCATAACTTGATCTACACAAGTGGCCCTGTTCGCGGAGATCAAGCTAATAAATTTAACAAGACTATTATATTTAATTACCGGTAATAAATTGCGAATACATTTGCCGTTGAGTAATAGGCAAGTGTTTAAATTCGGCAAGGTCTATTGTCATAGACATTCTTACATTTAACTTTACTTAAGTTATAAATATCCATTTAAGTACAAAATGTTTTTGAGGGTAGATAGAAACATTTACTTTAACAATTCGAACTTGAATCGGTATAAAATTAGGTAAACAATATTTTAAAGATATATTTATTAAGTAAAATGCCATCAAACACATAATATCTTCAAATACTACAATTGTTTTAAGATAGACGGAGTTCTAATCTAGGTCTAATGAGGCAAAAATCAGGTCCGTCATAACATGTACTAGTCCTCGATAGGACAAAGAAAAGGAGAACAGAGAGGAAAGGAAATGAAGTAAAACATGATGGATCATACAGTCGATGAGCAGAAGCAATACCATATACCACCAGGTTAATTCCTTTCTATTATCGCGTTATGTAAATCTAGATTTAAAGTAATATTAAGACCGCTTCACGGTCGCCTATGAAATAACCCACCAAGAACATTATCGAAGGATTGGAAGCTGCGACCTCAGATTCATAGACCTCATATCATTAAGCTATTGGGCCCTACAGCGTGGGTCTATAAAACGGTCAGATTTTATTAAAGTTATTAACACTTATATCTGTTTATTATTAAGTTGTTCAGCGGATTATGGCCCGCCTCGCAATTTAAGTTATCAAAGTTATTATGAACAAGTTAAGGCTTGTTGTGTCGGTCAAGTTAAACATTACTGTTGTTACAGTTTTCGTAACATTAATTATCAGTCGGTAACAATTCATTTTATAGGGTTGTCGAAGAAAGGTTTTAATATATATATGTAAAAGCTCGAAGATTTATACGAAGCAACGATACCAGCGAGATGGTCACATGATATAATGAACCGGAGACAGTCTAGGTAGATACCACCGCAGCACCTTCGGCAGCCGACAGACACTGTACAAACGTTACTGTGCTCCGGTGTGAAGGGCACTGAAGCTGGAGGAATAATGTAGATAATGAGACAAAACATTTTATGTCTCAAGACGACTAGCACAATGTGACGATGTGTATCATCCTAACTAGCGCCTCGTTGTTATGGACACGAGTGTCACTTACAACCAGGTGAAGGTCTCGCTCATCTTGTCGCTTCATAGAATAAAAATGTTCCCCTCCGTCAGTTCCACTTGTTGGCGACATGATGCAGACAAGTCATCTCTGCATGGACGCCAATAAAATTAACTCCCCAATAATGTTTAGAGGAGGTCCAATAAAGTCACTGCTCGGCTAATTATCACATTTCACACTCCGTCCTTTGGATATAATTACATGAGTTCTCATACACGAGGCTCGGGGGAAGTTACTTAATAGGGTGCCATGGTTGTAAATAACTTAGGGCTGGTGTAACACAGCTCGCTCTACACGAATGTTATCTCCAATGAGCTTTCTTAAGCTACAGCCTCCATTGTTTTTAAGATGTAGCGATATTTGACCTTCGATTGAATGATGATCGTTAGTCTAACGTATTCTTACGATCATGCTTCTGCTCCAGTTAGTGTGGTTATCAAATAGTAGGTACCTGTTCTTATACTTCAAGTAGGATCCTAGAAGGATACCTCTGACGTCGAAAAGGTGTACAAAAATTTCTTTATATAGTATTGTTGCAGCTTAGACTAATTTCTACACAATTGTGGTGGTAGTCACGGATGTCATCGACACTGGCTATCTAAAGTCTAGATTAACGAATATTATAAAAGAACTAATTAATAGATTTCTATTATAGAACATGTGCTAGCGCCATCGTTACGACTGTTTCCGTCCCGCAACATGGTATTTATATAGTAACATAAGTTAAGTTTGAATGGTGCTGTAGCTAGTGAAATTACATTGGTAATGAGACAACATCTGATGTCTAAAGGCATCATTATAGCTAATTAATTAATTGGGCTACAGAGATGCGATGCAGCGCCGTGTAAACAACTATTTCAAGCTGTAAAAGGATATGTGTTTAATCATCAAACATACGCCTTCATCTCAACTTTTACTACATAAAAACAAAAGTAAATATAACAGTAAGTAAAGTAACGGTAAGTTACGGTTCGGGACAAAGACTTATTTGGTCGTAAAGTTAATACAAGCGATCGGCAAGTTAATGAGGGGGCCGGCGGTACGTACTCGTACATAAGACTCTGCAACTCTACAACTCGACGGATTGAATAGTAAGTTAATCTATTTATAACTATTTACGATTTAACGACTGTAAATCGTCCAAAAGGAAGAAGTCGACTTTAATCGGTGATGGAGTGTGAGCAATTAGGAGTTTATTGCGGACGTTTATAGTAATAGTGGCGCTTGTAATTATTGCATCGGCCCCAGTGGGAGGGAGAGGGCACGTTTATGGTGTTGGAACATTAAGCGGGATAATCTGTTTAAATGTTACAACTGCCTGTTGAATACTGTTTGTTCATGAAGCAGCGCTGAATATTCAGTGGGTTCCTAGGCTTTTCAACTTCTTCAACAATATTGTTATTGGCAGGTTTCCGTCGCCGCAGACCGTCTAGGTAGGTACCACCGCAGCGCCTATTGCAGCCGACACACAGTACTGTGCGGACATTACTGTGATCCGGTCTGAAGGACCAATAGCTGTTACTGGTGGTAGTGTCTCTGTCGCCGCAGACCGTCTAGGTAGGTACCACCGCAGCGCCTATTGCAGCCGACACACAGTACTGTGCGGACATTACTGTGATCCGGTCTGAAGGACCAATAGCTGTTACTGGTGGTAGTGTCTCTGTCGCCGCAGACCGTCTAGGTAGGTACCACCGCAGCGCCTATTGCAGCCGACACACAGTACTGTGCGGACATTACTGTGATCCGGTCTGAAGGACCAATAGCTGTTACTGGTGGTAGTGTCTCTGTCGCCGCAGACCGTCTAGGTAGGTACCACCGCAGCGCCTATTGCAGCCGACACACAGTACTGTGCGGACATTACTGTGATCCGGTCTGAAGGACCAATAGCTGTTACTGGTGGTAGTGTCTCTGTCGCCGCAGACCGTCTAGGTAGGTACCACCGCAGCGCCTATTGCAGCCGACACACAGTACTGTGCGGACATTACTGTGATCCGGTCTGAAGGACCAATAGCTGTTACTGGTGGTAGTGTCTCTGTCGCCGCAGACCGTCTAGGTAGGTACCACCGCAGCGCCTATTGCAGCCGACACACAGTACTGTGCGGACATTACTGTGATCCGGTCTGAAGGACCAATAGCTGTTACTGGTGGTAGTGTCTCTGTCGCCGCAGACCGTCTAGGTAGGTACCACCGCAGCGCCTATTGCAGCCGACACACAGTACTGTGCGGACATTACTGTGATCCGGTCTGAAGGACCAATAGCTGTTACTGGTGGTAGTGTCTCTGTCGCCGCAGACCGTCTAGGTAGGTACCACCGCAGCGCCTATTGCAGCCGACACACAGTACTGTGCGGACATTACTGTGATCCGGTCTGAAGGACCAATAGCTGTTACTGGTGGTAGTGTCTCTGTCGCCGCAGACCGTCTAGGTAGGTACCACCGCAGCGCCTATTGCAGCCGACACACAGTACTGTGCGGACATTACTGTGATCCGGTCTGAAGGACCAATAGCTGTTACTGGTGGTAGTGTCTCTGTCGCCGCAGACCGTCTAGGTAGGTACCACCGCAGCGCCTATTGCAGCCGACACACAGTACTGTGCGGACATTACTGTGATCCGGTCTGAAGGACCAATAGCTGTTACTGGTGGTAGTGTCTCTGTCGCCGCAGACCGTCTAGGTAGGTACCACCGCAGCGCCTATTGCAGCCGACACACAGTACTGTGCGGACATTACTGTGATCCGGTCTGAAGGACCAATAGCTGTTACTGGTGGTAGTGTCTCTGTCGCCGCAGACCGTCTAGGTAGGTACCACCGCAGCGCCTATTGCAGCCGACACACAGTACTGTGCGGACATTACTGTGATCCGGTCTGAAGGACCAATAGCTGTTACTGGTGGTAGTGTCTCTGTCGCCGCAGACCGTCTAGGTAGGTACCACCGCAGCGCCTATTGCAGCCGACACACAGTACTGTGCGGACATTACTGTGATCCGGTCTGAAGGACCAATAGCTGTTACTGGTGGTAGTGTCTCTGTCGCCGCAGACCGTCTAGGTAGGTACCACCGCAGCGCCTATTGCAGCCGACACACAGTACTGTGCGGACATTACTGTGATCCGGTCTGAAGGACCAATAGCTGTTACTGGTGGTAGTGTCTCTGTCGCCGCAGACCGTCTAGGTAGGTACCACCGCAGCGCCTATTGCAGCCGACACACAGTACTGTGCGGACATTACTGTGATCCGGTCTGAAGGACCAATAGCTGTTACTGGTGGTAGTGTCTCTGTCGCCGCAGACCGTCTAGGTAGGTACCACCGCAGCGCCTATTGCAGCCGACACACAGTACTGTGCGGACATTACTGTGATCCGGTCTGAAGGACCAATAGCTGTTACTGGTGGTAGTGTCTCTGTCGCCGCAGACCGTCTAGGTAGGTACCACCGCAGCGCCTATTGCAGCCGACACACAGTACTGTGCGGACATTACTGTGATCCGGTCTGAAGGACCAATAGCTGTTACTGGTGGTAGTGTCTCTGTCGCCGCAGACCGTCTAGGTAGGTACCACCGCAGCGCCTATTGCAGCCGACACACAGTACTGTGCGGACATTACTGTGATCCGGTCTGAAGGACCAATAGCTGTTACTGGTGGTAGTGTCTCTGTCGCCGCAGACCGTCTAGGTAGGTACCACCGCAGCGCCTATTGCAGCCGACACACAGTACTGTGCGGACATTACTGTGATCCGGTCTGAAGGACCAATAGCTGTTACTGGTGGTAGTGTCTCTGTCGCCGCAGACCGTCTAGGTAGGTACCACCGCAGCGCCTATTGCAGCCGACACACAGTACTGTGCGGACATTACTGTGATCCGGTCTGAAGGACCAATAGCTGTTACTGGTGGTAGTGTCTCTGTCGCCGCAGACCGTCTAGGTAGGTACCACCGCAGCGCCTATTGCAGCCGACACACAGTACTGTGCGGACATTACTGTGATCCGGTCTGAAGGACCAATAGCTGTTACTGGTGGTAGTGTCTCTGTCGCCGCAGACCGTCTAGGTAGGTACCACCGCAGCGCCTATTGCAGCCGACACACAGTACTGTGCGGACATTACTGTGATCCGGTCTGAAGGACCAATAGCTGTTACTGGTGGTAGTGTCTCTGTCGCCGCAGACCGTCTAGGTAGGTACCACCGCAGCGCCTATTGCAGCCGACACACAGTACTGTGCGGACATTACTGTGATCCGGTCTGAAGGACCAATAGCTGTTACTGGTGGTAGTGTCTCTGTCGCCGCAGACCGTCTAGGTAGGTACCACCGCAGCGCCTATTGCAGCCGACACACAGTACTGTGCGGACATTACTGTGATCCGGTCTGAAGGACCAATAGCTGTTACTGGTGGTAGTGTCTCTGTCGCCGCAGACCGTCTAGGTAGGTACCACCGCAGCGCCTATTGCAGCCGACACACAGTACTGTGCGGACATTACTGTGATCCGGTCTGAAGGACCAATAGCTGTTACTGGTGGTAGTGTCTCTGTCGCCGCAGACCGTCTAGGTAGGTACCACCGCAGCGCCTATTGCAGCCGACACACAGTACTGTGCGGACATTACTGTGATCCGGTCTGAAGGACCAATAGCTGTTACTGGTGGTAGTGTCTCTGTCGCCGCAGACCGTCTAGGTAGGTACCACCGCAGCGCCTATTGCAGCCGACACACAGTACTGTGCGGACATTACTGTGATCCGGTCTGAAGGACCAATAGCTGTTACTGGTGGTAGTGTCTCTGTCGCCGCAGACCGTCTAGGTAGGTACCACCGCAGCGCCTATTGCAGCCGACACACAGTACTGTGCGGACATTACTGTGATCCGGTCTGAAGGACCAATAGCTGTTACTGGTGGTAGTGTCTCTGTCGCCGCAGACCGTCTAGGTAGGTACCACCGCAGCGCCTATTGCAGCCGACACACAGTACTGTGCGGACATTACTGTGATCCGGTCTGAAGGACCAATAGCTGTTACTGGTGGTAGTGTCTCTGTCGCCGCAGACCGTCTAGGTAGGTACCACCGCAGCGCCTATTGCAGCCGACACACAGTACTGTCCGGACATTACTGTGATCCGGTCTGAAGGACCAATAGCTGTTACTGGTGGTAGTGTCTCTGTCGCCGCAGACCGTCTAGGTAGGTACCACCGCAGCGCCTATTGCAGCCGACACACAGTACTGTCCGGACATTACTGTGATCCGGTCTGAAGGACCAATAGCTGTTACTGGTGGTAGTGTCTCTGTCGCCGCAGACCGTCTAGGTAGGTACCACCGCAGCGCCTATTGCAGCCGACACACAGTACTGTCCGGACATTACTGTGATCCGGTCTGAAGGACCAATAGCTGTTACTGGTGGTAGTGTCTCTGTCGCCGCAGACCGTCTAGGTAGGTACCACCGCAGCGCCTATTGCAGCCGACACACAGTACTGTCCGGACATTACTGTGATCCGGTCTGAAGGACCAATAGCTGTTACTGGTGGTAGTGTCTCTGTCGCCGCAGACCGTCTAGGTAGGTACCACCGCAGCGCCTATTGCAGCCGACACACAGTACTGTGCGGACATTACTGTGATCCGGTCTGAAGGACCAATAGCTGTTACTGGTGGTAGTGTCTCTGTCGCCGCAGACCGTCTAGGTAGGTACCACCGCAGCGCCTATTGCAGCCGACACACAGTACTGTGCGGACATTACTGTGATCCGGGTTGAAGGGTGCTATAAATAGTGTAATTACTGGTGTAACGAGACTCAACATCTTGTCTCAGGCGACGAGCGCAATGTGGTACAGTATATACCATTCGAAGTAGCGCCACTTGTTATGGGCCGACGTATCACCATCAGGTGAACGTCATCGAACGGCTCGACTCATCCCTTGATGAATTAAATAATTTTGTCTGTTTGGTCATCTCCGTCGTCGCTGAGTATCGCTGTGTATGTAATATACTCTATGTATATACTCTATGTATATATATATATATCTATGTATATATATGTAATATACTCGTATTATTACGTTAAAAACATTATGACAAGGATATGTTTGTTGTATGCCATAAAGCAGTTAGACAAACCGGACTTTCACGAGTCGATGACAACGTCTTCGTTTGAAACACATGTTACCACAGTAATTAATTTCAGCAGCTACCACGTCCTCAATTCGGACGACAATAATGTTTGTGCGTTACTATTCGGCGGCAGGAGTGGACGCCACACTCCTCCCCTTATTCTTCTTCATTGACTGACGTACAGGAAGAGCGGGAAATTGTATTGAACTTATTACCCAGAGCTGGTCCACCATCCACTAGTAATATATTATTACGTTGTTCAATTTCCGCCACATTAATGTCAGTGTCATGACGTAGAGTTTTGAAATTTAGTTAGAATCCAGTTTTGTATAATAATTTTTACTTCAGCATCAGCCGATAGAGGTCCACACTGCCTTCCTTAAAGACCTCCACATCCATCGGTGCTGCAATCCTGGCTTTTACTATATACCTTCGGTGTATTTTATAACATCAGTAGAATACGAGGACCGGATGATATTTTTATATCACTAGCAATAGATTGGTTATATAAGCCTCTTGTGTGCTAATACATTACTTTACTACTAGATTGACTCTTTTCTTATTAGTCCCAGCAGTGGGAACACTAAGTGAGCGAGTTATGATATAACAGTTATATTTCTATAATTATTTTTACTTGTATCCTGAACGTCTCATAGTCTCATTTAGTAAACCACTCCATTTAGATATATAGAAGGAGATGAGACAGATCTATGCTGCAGCAGTCAGCTCATCAACCATATAGGTCTCCCTGTTACAGGTAATGCCTGCTGATACCTAAATTGTGATTAACTAAGGCTCAGTGACGTCACATATGTTAATGTCCGTTAATTGCTGCAGTAAATAGTTACGGTGCAGTAAGGCAACGTGCTCGCTCCAACTGCCACGTGGCGCGCTGGTGATTTACTTGATGACGTTACACCAGCTCCATTGAAGTGCACTGCATATGTATGTAAGATTAAATAAATTATCATCGGACGTTTACTCGCATCTAGTTAGCTCGTCGGCAGCAGTTTACTGTTGCTATTCCCAAGCACGGCTCTACAACACTAGTTTCTCGTCGACCAAGTAATCTGACCACGCCCGAGTACTGTCTAGTGCACCTACGTTGTGATGTTGCCTCTCCCTAAAACATTATAAAGTTATTTTATTTTTACTCATTCTCCTCATAAGGTTCTCTATTAGTAACACTAAATGCCTGTCTTTGCATTTTTATTTTATGTAAACTAATAACCTGGATCTAGGAGCACAGCGCGTTACCACAACTCAACGCGGGAGCAGGACGTCCGCGTGATGGTAAGCGGTTCGGTCTGCTCATAGCAATAAAAATCTTGCAAATAATCTCTATCACGATAACTAAATTATGATCGCCCTTACTCCAGGATTTCCTCAGGTACAACGTCTAGATTTTAATGCACTACTGTTTTATATTAAGCCTTGCCGTGATATTGTTAAAAACAAGTAAATATAGCTGGCGAGCTGTCTACTCCTTGACTGGTATGTGGCAGGAGGTCCGGTCTTTTCGATGCTATACTTCAAGGTTTCCTCCTAATGCACTGACAGTAACCACTGACAATAACAGTGAGTAGAAATATCGCAAAACGGTGCCATCCCCTCAGGAGCAGAACATCTGAACAGCAATTAGACCTCTTGAGTGACAGTGGCCAGTTTATGCGTAATGACTCTCCATTTCATTTCTGTCTTCCTTGCCTTATTCAGTAAGCAGAGCAAGAATGACAGGAGTGAAGATGGAGAGTCCTAAAGACCAATTGGGATTATTGGAGGCCTTCGCCGCGGAGGCAAACACATGCATGTTGTCATTGAACGTGTAGTATTAACAAAGTATTATTTCTTCGCTTATTAGGCCTGATGTAGACAACGCGTATGCGATGAGAGGTTATTTGTGAGGAGAATATCTGACGGATGGAGTGTAGAGGAATGTGGTCATTGGTAGCAGCCCGTCATCGCGCACCAGGGCCGCCGTTACGTTAGATGAATGTGAATACCCCAAACGGCAGTCACACAATTTATTGCTTGTATGGTGTTAAATTTATGTCATTCCTGTGCGCGTGCACACGCGGCGTTATTGATGTGTGGTCCCTGGACGGCAGCCGCTTGTTTAGTGCCTGGCTGGGTAATGAGCTTCATTGTGGGCCAGGTAAACATTTGATAAAGCCGTTAACTGTCGCCGTATCGCGCTACGTAACATTTCATCTGCGTCCAGTTTGTTTAACTAACGTTTACGCGCATAATTAATTAGTGATCCTTACGCCGCGGAGATCGAACTGGTCCATGTTAGAGAACTGTCCTCTCGGACTATTGAGACTAAGAGGAAGGTCACGTCACTCTTGCCCGTCACAGAGAGCTACTAAAAAGGTGTTCGGTTTGAAGCGACTAGCATTGCCTGGTAAGCGAGCTCGAAGATGACGACGCACGTAGTCCTGATTTGTCATCACAGAAAGAGGATGTCCGGAAGGCCTACGTTGCCAGAACAGAAGGTAAATGGTCAAGTTCAATAACGCACTGCTGGTGACAGCTCATGCAATTTTAATGAGACGAATCTCACAAAACCCTGACGACCTCTAGAAGCAGGATATCTTTTGAATACTTAAAAAAAAATTGAGTATAAAGTAAAGAAGTGTGTTTATGTCGTCGGTGCAATTCCGATGTGCGGTCGTGACTGCGCCCGCGGCTCGGGCTCGGAGATTACTCTTGGTACTGATGCAATGGTCATGAAGAGCCGAAAGTAAAATCGTGAGCTAATATAGATTAATGAGACGAGATTTTTTTGTTTGCATCTCTTACATAATATACCATGATTCTATCGCGACTGTCTAGCTCAGTGCCATTGATAGTTACATAAAAACCACCAAAATTCCTGATCATTAGCAAAATGACTTTTTGTTTTTGTCTAAGTCATATTAAAAATATTTGATTATAATATTATGCGTATCCGTGGATGGGAGGCTATTTCTTTTGATGTTCGCACTTTGTCGTGGCGGTGACATTCAGTAACCTCGACCTGATCATCCATGAGGAAGCTAAGAGCAGTCTACCCGCTCAGCACTAGGTAAGCTCCACCTCGGATGTGTGCCAGGAGCGAGGCGGTGATTGCACTGAATGAATGAAGAACCGGATAAATCAGGAGCGAATTGAATACCTGATGGTCAGCGTTGTACGATGTTTTAAAGTGCAGAATGTCGATCTCGCACCGGATACCGAAACGTTGGCAGCCCATCCTCTAGGCGGACAGAGGATACAACAAGAACGGCTGGGAGCCACTGGAATCAAACAGCGCAAGACCTTGCTTTGTGAAACACGTTACAAGAGACCACGTTGTGGTATATCTTTTTAATATTGCGTCGCCTCTGTTGTCATCTGGCCCTTTAGGCCTTAGAATTAAATGTGCGCCCCTGGCCTTATAGAATTCAATGTGCGGCCCTGGCCCTATAGAATTCAATGTGCGCCCCTGGCCCTATAGAATTCAATGTGCGGCCCTGGCCCTATAGAATTCAATGTGCGGCCCTGGCCCTATAGAATTCAATGTGCGCCCCTGGCCCTATAGAATTCAATGTGCGGCCCTGGCCCTATAGAATTCAATGTGCGGCCCTGGCCCTATAGAATTCAATGTGCGGCCCTGGCCCTATAGAATTCAATGTGCGCCCCTGGCCCTATAGAATTCAATGTGCGGCCCTGGCCCTATAGAATTCAATGTGCGCCCCTGGCCCTATAGAATTCAATGTGCGGCCCTGGCCCTATAGAATTCAATGTGCGGCCCTGGCCCTATAGAATTCAATGTGCGGCCCTGGCCCTATAGAATTCAATGTGCGGCCCTGGCCCTATAGAATTCAATGTGCGGCCCTGGCCCTATAGAATTCAATGTGCGGCCCTGGCCCTATAGAATTCAATGTGCGCCCCGTGAACTTTATTTGTTTTACACTAAGAAGACATTTATGTTTATAGAATTTTACACAATTCCTTTTAGCCGTCGGTGAAACCTCAGCCGTATCTCGCCAAGGTCGGGTTGATTGCGACTCCGTGCTACAAGCGAGTCGTCACAAACGACTTCTACATCACAGACTTCTCCGGCGCACAGTTAGTTGATTCCGAATGGCGTTCATAAGGATCTATATCGACCATGAGGCGTTGAGAAGGTGCATGAGGCGTTGAGAAGGTGCATGAGGCGTTGAGAAGGTGCATGAGGCGTTGAGAAGGTGCATACTTTAGAACTATTTTCATCTAAACGCATCATATAAAAACCTTCGTTTGCATCGCATTTGGAAAACACCTTTGCTCCTGATAAATTCCTAGTTATTTCATCCAACGTTGGCGACTGATGATGGCTCCGTTGGACCGCCCTGTTTCAATTCTGAGATGATGATAGCGCTACGAGTACACTGCGTTCAACGGCTTGCGATGTAAGATTTATTGTTAAGCTAATAATTTCATTAGCTACAGCGCCCTTCACACCGGAACACTACTCTGTAATATCACTATGTTTTCACATTACTGCGATATATGTAGCGGTAGGAACGGCGGCTGCGGTGGCACCAGCCCAGAGGGTCCGTGGCAGCAGGCACCTACCAGCTCTTTGATTCATTGATCACGATACATGTAAAGGCTGCGTCCGCCCGCTGCGCCGGATGCAGTTCCTCGCTATCAATACGGACGCCGTAAATAACGACCACCGCGACCATAACCCTGACACACGACCACGGCACACGACTTTACGCGATAATAGTCGTTAATTAGTGCACTGATTTATGTCTGTAGAGAGCGCCCGCTCCGCCCCCATAGCATCACGTGAAACAATTTAACCGCATCTTCATTTTTTTAATTATTCAAGCTTTCTGGTGGTAGGTCTCTGTTGCCGGATCCCTCTAGGTACCACCGTCAGCCCTGTAATCTCGGACTATTAAGAATAGGACTATGGTATTCCCTGCCTGTCGTATAAGTCGACTAAAATGGTTCTCGGGTTCGTGGGCTTTGAGGGTGGGGACGGCCATCTTAACTCAACAAGCTAGTCTTAGGTAGATGGCGAATGCATGGTGGTCTTTTATTTGCCGTAGCGCAGCGTGGTTGCTGAGGGTTTTGCCCTTCCGTGGGATGTTTTAGCCAGAGTGCAGAGGGGCACCGGTGTTACCGAACACGTTCTCGCATTGACGTGGCGGCGGGGCTCAGTAGCCGTGGCTTGGTCACCCACAGTGAAGCTAAGAGGAATCCACCCGGCTGGCTTGACGTGTAAGGCCGGCCCGAGGCGGCCGCTTTAGGTGAGTTTTATGAGTTCACCTCGGATGTGTGCCGGTGGACTGCAGGGGCGGCTTTATACTACTTTTTGCAGCCGAGGTGGAGTCGCGGAGGGAGAGGAATGTCGGTATTGCGTTCCACCGCTCTCACTATCCTTCGCGGCCGTAAAGCGGTTGGCGACGGAACCCAAGACTAGATCCGCCACAGGAACTCAGGAGAATTTTCTCTCTTGGCTCCCATGACCTCTGGGTGACGGATTCGGGGAGATCCATTGCCCACGTGACTGTAAGAGGCCGCGAGGAGGACGCGCTGTGTTTTCCGGCGTGCCTTTACGAAGGTGGAAAGAAGGGGGGTTCTGCCCTCCCGGGGTGGGGCTGCATGGTGCAGCCGGCGGTGGCAGGGTTGCAGATGTGTGCAAGTGCATTCCTGTGACCCTGCCATAAAGTGACAAGGTGGAACATCGTGGCGGTTATAGTCGATGCAAGTCCGACATAACCTGTCTTTGCCCCCGCGAGAGCGGGTATGCGAAGGCATTTTCCCCACGTAAAACAAAAAAAGGGGGGCACCGATGCGTTCCGTAGGAGATCCCGGAGCGCCTCCTAATGCACTGAAGGATACCACTTAGGGGGTTTTAGTGCGTAGAAGCCCCACATAACCTTATCTTCCCCCCAGGAGCTAGATATTTTTTAAGATTTTCCTCGCGATAAAAAAAAAGATGGGTACTGCAGCCGACACACAGTCCTATGTAAATATTTCTTTGTTCCGGTTTGAAGGGCATTGTGGCTCATGTAATTACTGGGGTAACGAGACTCAACATCCTGTGTCTCAATGCGACGAGCGTAATATGGTGTAGTATATACCATTTTAACTAGCACTTGTTATCGACATGCGTATCACTTACTATCAGATGCGGCTACCGCTCATCTCGTCGCTTAATATAGTAAAAAAAATCATGTCAATAGTTTATTTATCTTTTTAATTATCTCTCGATAAGAAGGGCGGTTCCCGCCTCCCCCCATTTAACTTGCGACAACGTAGAATAAAAAATGTAACGTCCAAACCCGGAGGGTCGCTCCCGCTGTGGAGGGCGCGACCGCCCCCCTTCGCCGCTTGTATCGGATAACGTCTGGGTAGTTAAATGCTAATATATAGTTTAGAACAAATCTAGCGCATACACATACACATATGGAGGTTGTGCTTTGTAAACCCTATCTGGTTAACATAAAACGTCTTCAAGAATGGTCATGCCGTTACACCTGTGACAATGTATATACAAATTTATAGATATATACACCTGATGTTAAGTGATACACCTGCCCACGACGTGGCGCTCGTCATACACAGCACCACATTGTACTCGTCGCTTTGATATATAAGTTGTCGAGTCTCGTTACCACAGTAATTACATTAGCTACCGCGCCCGTCACACTAGAAGTGTTGGCTGCAACAGGCCCTGCGGTGGTACCTACCTAGACGGTCTGCGGCGACAGAGACTTTTTGTTATGTAGAGGAGGGAGGAAAATAGAAATTTAAACAGATGCTCTGCTTCTGAAGGGAAGCCAAGGTTATGTGGAATTTTACCCATTAAAACCCCCTCGGTGGTCATGTTCAGTACGTTGCGGGAGGCCTTGGCAACTCCGTCGGAGCGCACCGGTGCCTCGCTTTGCCAGGATAAGCATTACACCACCTGTAGTTGTCGTTCATCCCGGGCTTGCTTAGTAGACAATGGGGGCCCCCACCTTCAAAGCCCACTAACCCGGAAATCCTTTTAGTCACCATCTGCGACAGGCGAGACTGACCGTAGCCTTTTTAATAGCCTGAGACTGCAGGGTAACCGACAACAGGGACCTACCATCAGTAAACCTTTTACCAAACTTTCTTCACATACACGTGACAGGTATTAGATTTAAGTTAGGACGTCTAATATATAATAGTAATTCTAGCGGTAGTTCCCTGATGCCGTAGACTGTCTAGGTGGGGACCACAACAGCACCTATTGCAGCCGACATGCAGTGCTGTGCATCAGTTTGAATGGCGCTGTTGTGAAATTATTTGGGTAATGAGACTGAACATTGTCTTGTGACGAGCAAATGTGGTGCATCATCTTAACCAGCATTATGCTGTTATAGTAAGGTGTATAATTTACCATCAGATGAATGTCTTGCTCGTTTCATACCTTGGTCAATGCTCGTAAATTTTTGGAATCTGCTTCATTAGCAACTATCCTACTGCAAGTCTACTGTTATCACAGCGTATCTGCTGGTAGTGATATATTAGAGCTGATATACTGGATGAAGCTGCACCATCTTCCGCCCCATTACCACTTAACATACTCGCACATCGAAGAAAACATAACGCTGCCATCAACACCTGGTAGTGATTGCTTGGATAAATCCATTTAGCTGGTTTCCTCATCCCATTGCGTTACATCCCGTTGAATGGACGACCAGGCCCGCAAAGTTACCGGCGCGACGTCTGATCGTGTATATGCATTGTATGCTTAGTGAATTAATTGCACGATTACATAAATCAAACTCCGCTAACTTGAACACTGACAAATGCGTGCTGATCCGCTGCTCCAAGCGCGCTGCACGTGCGCACGCGCACACGCGCACACGCGCACACGCGCACACGCGCACTCTATTGAAAACGTTGCACAAGTAATTGTTACTGATTAAACAAACACAACAATAATCACCGCCACAAATACACGAACGCTATACACTGTAACTTAGTGGACTTATGTTGCAGTGTATATTTACTTTGTCGTTAAGCGTTACTAGGTCGTTAAGTTGTTGGAGTATGAGCAGTATGAATACTGAACTCTGCAGACATTATTTGAGGATAGTGTCAGTTCTGTATATGTGTATAAAATATACACACATTAACATTTTTATGCGAATGCGTATGCTTGTGCGTGTGCGTGTGGGTGTGCGTGTGCGTGTGTCTGTGCGTGTGCGTGTGCGTGTGTGTGTGCGAGTGTCTGTGCGTGTGCGTGTGCGTGTGCGTGTGTGCGTGTGCGCGTATGCTTGTGTGTGTGTGTGTGTGTGTGTGTGTGTGTGTGTGTGAGCGTGTGTGTGTGTGAGTGCGTGTGCGTGTGCGTGTGCGTGTGCGTGTGCGTGTGCGTGTGTGCGTGTGCGCGTATGCGTGTGTGTGTGTGTGTGTGTGTGTGTGTGCGAGTGTGTGTGTGTGTGTGTGAGTGCGTGTGCGTGTGTGTGCGTGTGTGTGTGTGTGTGTGTGAGTGCGTGTGAGTGCGTGTGCGTGTGTGTGTGTGTGAGTGCGTGTGCGTGTGTGTGTGTGTGAGTGCGTGTGCGTGTGTGTGAGTGCGTGTGAGTGCGTGTGCGTGTGTGTGTGTGTGTGAGTGCGTGTGCGTGTGTGTGTGTGTGTGTGTGTGTGTGTGTGTGTGTGTGTGTGTGAGTGAGTGTGTGTGTGAGTGCGTGTGCGTGCGTGCGTGTGTGTGTGTGTGTGTGTGTGTGTGTGTGTGTGTGTGTGTGTGTGTGTGTGTGTGTGTGTGTGTGTGTGAGTGTGTGTGTGTGTGTGTGTGTCTGTGAATGCGCATGCTTGTGTGTGAGTGTATTTGTGTGTGTGCTTGTGCACCGGTTTGTGTGTTTACGTTTGAGTGTACTAGTGTGTGTGCATGTGAATGTGTGAGCTCTCGTAGGGGTATGAGTTTAATATGACATTTTCTTTAACATGTTTTATCAGAACTTCCTCTGTGGCGAAGTCGCTAAACGCTTGCTTTGTCCATGGTTCGCTTCCGGCAGCATACGCGGGGTGTGGTGTTTCCGAAGGCAGCTGATAAGCTACTAATGGGTATTGTATCTTTGAGGACAACAGCACTGCAGCATACCGGCTGCCCGCGCACGGTCCGGCGTACGACTTCTATATTATTTAATATAATGTGACATGACGACATTGCACTTATACGAATACGACATATTTATTTATTTATTTATTTGTCTAGGGACGCGGCGCCGCGCACGCAACCACCGAACCACCGCCGAACGTTATATATGGAAATGTAAATACTTTAAATGTATGCGCTGCGCGCGCGCTGCGAGTGTGAATCGAAATGAAACACGTCAATTCATCCCACAAACAATTTGTGCCGACGGTCGCGCCGCACCCCTTGTTAGCTCGCCCCCGCCGCACCCGCAGCACTCGCAGCACCCTCACACCTAATAGGAACAAGCATTTTCTCCTAACCTGAATCGAGAAATCAAGTCTAGAAACAGAACATTATTAACAGATCAGGTTCGTCGTTCCAGAGCGAGCGTGTCGCTGAGGGCTACAACCCTCCCTGTGACCTGTTTCAGGCGTAGTGCCAGGAAGCACAAGTGCAGGGTACGAGGATGAGCACCGAGGGGGTTTAAGTGGGTAAAAATTCCACATAACTTTGGCTTCCCCCAGAAGCAAGGAATCTTTCTTAATTTTTTTTTAATTTTTATTTTTTTATGCCTCACTGAAAATCAGGGTTGCGGTCTTCGTAGGCTGCAACATTACCTGAGGGGATTCCTTCCCCACATGATTAAATCAAAGCTTAATACTTTGTTTTATTTTAATTCTTTTTATATATATATATAAATGATATATTATTATTATCCCCCCCCCCCCCCAATAACAAAAATGGCCGCACCGGCCGCGCGCGCATCCCGTGTGCACCAGCAACTGCACTCTCACACAGTCATATGTTACTGTAGTAATCATTTACGAAAACTAACCTAATCGAGTAAATTTTAATATTTTTACTAATTGTAAGTTTCTGTTGTCTTTTAGACCGCTGAACTTTACCGTGCAAACATTCCTGTGTTCCGGTTTGAAGGGCGCTGTAGCTAGTGAAACTACTGCAGTTAAGGGACTTACCCCCTTATGTGTTAACGCAACGAGGACAATGTGGTGCAGTGTTATAACCTAACTAGCCTTACGTTACGTATTTATCACTTAGAATGAGATGAACATCCCGCTCTCATCAATTAAAAAGCAGATTCCATTCAAAGTTTGCAACTTTGAAGGGCGCTGTGGTTAAGTTAACAAATCTTAAGTTCATCTAATAAATATATATATTTTATTCAACGAAGCGACGAGACGAAAGGGACGTTCACCTGATAGTAAGTGATACGCCTGCCCATAACAACGTGGCGCTAGCTAGGATGATATACACTGCACCACATGGTGATCATCACCTTGAGACATAACATATTAAATCTCATCACCCTAGTAATTTTAATAGCTACTGTAACACAGTAATGATTGCGTACTACCGTTTGGCGGCTGATCTAAGTTCAAAGTTAGTTAAGTTACAAGTTATATACACTAGCTGTGTACGTAATGTTATACTGATCAAACGAAAAGAGAAAGTTGGTGGTAACACAAAGCGAGGGTGAGACAGAACAACCTGAACGTAACTAAACGTACTGGTTAACTTAACAGCTATCGGCCGAGATGTTTATAGATCCAGCACCAGGCACACATGTTAGACCGATGTGTTTAGTAAAGTTGACTGTGCCCAGCGGTGGACGTCTATCCGCTGACGATGACGACGGTTGACTACAGCGAAATACAATGATAAAGGTACTTGTAACTAATATTAATATATTTAAGTGTAAAGTTCAACTACTTCGCATCGATTCCAAAATCGATTTAGAGCAATACAACCAAAAATCGATATTATTTGAAATATGTCGCTAAATATTACCGGTAATTAGTTGAATTGTGGTCATGTTACTAACGTAACATTGTGCGGTGTTGTTTCACATGAACGTGTTAAACCGACTGAGAGGTAGTTCAAAGTATTTCCGTCTTTAGCTACGTAGTAATAAGGTTACAATTCGTTTGTCCGGTGTGCGCACATAGAATGTTTAACGCGCGGGCTGCGGTGTTGGCGCTGCGAAGAGACAAACGGACGGAGCTCGGTGGCTCCGTGACACAGGCCAGTGGCTCCGACGCCGGTGTCAACACTCCTATTGCCTGAATATTGGCGTGGGAACCGCCCATTATGCTACATTTACACGACAACCCATACTTTCTTCGATGGTTCATTGGACGATGTTTCTTCACCGGTGAGACACAGAAAACAAATTAAATATTTATTGTCTGTGTTTTATTCATACAGTTAAGCGGCGACACGAGCCGGACGGCCACCTGATGATAAGTGATGGCCCGCCCATAACGAGATGCTATTCACTGTTAGGTGAACGTCTGGAAGACGTGGTACTGGCAGGCACCCTTACAAAGTGCTTCGACGATCTGGTAGCCTGGACGACCGTTTGGTGTGGAAGTTTTTAGGAAAGACATATGTCCAGCTGTGGACGTTAATCTGCTGGTGATATTAAAGGTGTTGCGTGTTATCATTTTAATTATCGTATTGGAAATTATCTCCATAAATCCATCATGCGGTGAAAATTTCTTACCGTCCATCATGACCAGATCAGCGTGGTGACCTTCGCTAGCGATAGGCTTTGAATGACAATTGTAAATTCTCTTGGAGTAATGTTATGAATATACCTGTCTCCTCTCACTGCTATTTTCAGGCTTTCTTCCCGCCTGGCTTTAAACAGCCTCCGAAGCTGATACCCAGTAACTTCAGAGCGACCAGCCTCGTGTCGCCAACCATATTGAAACTCTTTCACATCCTTTTAGAAGAACTTCATGTAATTTCATTAATAGAGAATTAAAAGAACTTCCTGACTGCGTGGGCATATGTTACTCTAGTTACCACAAAGTACCTGAACGTGACTTCGCAGCCGGGACTGATGTGGTACGCCGTCCTAATCCAGTTTATCACCTCGTGCACGGACAGCATCCTCCGTCCCATCACGACCTGACTGTACGAGTCACTTCGAAGTTTCCAGCTCAGATTTTTACATGCCTAATTGTATTCAGCAATATCGTTTGATACCTAGACGTACCTGTCATAAAATGCTGATGACTACAATCAGTAATTATTTAGTAGTAGTAATGGTTTAATAATAAATTGATCATTAAGAAGTAAAGATGCGATAAATTTTATTTAACTCACCGTTTCGACGTCAACTTGAACCTTGGAAGCAAGAGACGGAGTCGAGTATTGGTCGATCCAAAACGGTGAGCACTGGATCCTTCTGTTGGATAGTATGGTAAAGATGGTGGTAATGACCGTTCCAGACGCGCAGGTGGTAAAATGTAGTAAGAACAAAAGACAGGATACATACAGATCAAATGAAGATGATATATTTTTGTTTGTTTTATTCTGCGAACCGACGATACGAGCGGGACCTTCCCTGATGGTAAATGATACGCCTGCCCATAACAACGAGCGCTAGTTAGGTCCAAAGATCTCCACATCGATTGGTCCCGCATCCAGTGGCCTTCCACGACTCTCATCAGATCGTCGGTCCACCTTGTGGTGGGCCTCCCGACTTAACTTAACTTCACACTTTATAGAGCAGTTCAATTTATAGGAGTATATCACATTTGTGTGTAGTGTAGTTATATACACTACTGTTGCAGTAGTCCTAACAATTACTTATCTGTCGTTAATCATTGTTACAAAGTTCATTCTTGTAATTTATTGCGAGGGGGCGGTGGGGCGAAGGGGGCGTGGGGCGTGGGGCGTGGGGCGGTGCGTGTCGCCGGCGCGGTGCCGCGGCTCAAGGGCTGAGCCGGCTTGGGCAACTTGTGATGGCATTGAAGTCACCCGCTGTTTCAATTCAATTCAATTAAAAAAAGATTTGAATTCAAATCCTTACTTTCCCTGTGGAAAGCCCCCAACGCGACCTTGGTTATCAGACATTGCGACCGAGCCCACAACTGAACGCCGGTGTCGGTGCCGGGCCCCGCTCTCTGTATTAGCGCTGCGTTTAGTGAAAATATTCCGACTACTTTATGGGGAAGTAAAATGTAGGGTCACCACACGTGGGAACGCTGTATGGGATAGTTCAGAAACAAGGATCAATAGTGACCATGAGAATTAAAAATCGTTTCTCTTTAATTACAGCATTAGAGATTCCGTTAAATTTGTATTACTTTTCTCTTTCTAAAAAGCTCTATTTTTGTTAACTTGTAGGAGATCGTGATAACATTTCCAGCTTCGGGAGTACGACCGGTTTATATGGGATTTAAACCTAATCTATGTATATTATGTTAATCTGATCATTCGTCATGCATTGCCAGGGAGCTGTACCAGAGTGGGTCTTAACTTTTTCCAACCTATGCTATGTTAAGGCTCGGCCTAGGCTATGCTTCAATCACTACTATTTTATTTGATGTCCAGTAAACGATCTCTTATTGAGCGATGGGAGCTTCTTCAAAACCCAAGATCTCATAGATCTTTTTTATCGCTATCTACAAGAGGCCGGGGTTGCTTTAGAGGTATTTTTAATAGCCAGGGAAACCAAAGCAAGTCATAATTTTATGTTTGAAAGAGTAAGTGTAGTTATACCTTTCAAAAATCTAACAACTATAAACTATGAAAATTTTAAATCTATGAGAATCTAGATGTCGCTAATATATAAAAGCTATTGATAAGTAACTAAAGCATTTTAATTAGTTTAATTTTGCGTTTGTACTAATTTTAATATAAATAATAAACATTTTCCAGGACCGTCCCGATTATATATATCTCGTGGTCATCGCTTCCAGGAAGGCGAATTGGGAGCAGGCTCTTGTAGTTGAAGGTTAATTGCTATTATCGAGGTATCTCAGGTTATTTCTATTTAACTGCATGGGAATCGGAGGTTAGGGTTCTAGTTGCAGTTGCTTTCGTCAGTTTTGGTCCTTCGCTTTACAGTTGAGGCAATTATGAACTTTATAAGTAGGCCGTTAAAGTTGAAATTAAAACTTTTAAAGCAATGTTTTGTACAAGCCATTGTTCGGAATAAAGCTGATAGCAAGCTAACGATAATAATAAATGAGAAAGTTATCCGTAGATCAGCAAAATTAAACATCTAAATCTATTACAAAGTTGATGTTAAATAAAATAAGCAAATAAAAATATAAACACAATGAGGTCCACCAGTGGGCCGTGATGATGAAAAGGAAAAGCACTAATACGATTTCCAATAGCAAACCTAACTATTTTCAAAATATCTTACGGCTACATAACACAGATGATGTTGAATTGTACATGGTGTTTCCATTTCCTACTTATCATAGAAAGGAAATGAGGTACCGAATCATTATTTTGTTACTAATCCTCATGTCAGTCTTTAGTAACATATGTTAGTCTCTATCAAGCACAAGTTTATATAAATCTAGTTTAGTAGTGGGTTACCCAATATTTGCATCAATTGAACGTACTTTACTGTGTACTGTTTCTGTTCCGTTTCGACGCCTGCTAAGTTGTACTTCGAAGTGAAATCTTTGAAACTTATTGTCACCATAAAGACATTGTTTAGCAACGCAATCCGAAAGAAAATCAAACTTTACAATCAGTCAGTAGCTGGTGGCAGTGGCCATAGTTGTGGCCGTGGCCGCCCTCCGCCCGCACACGTGCACCCGGTGATCAGTTATCACCTTTACTACGTTAGCAGTTAGATCCGGAACCGCTGGTCGGTGCAGGCCGCGAGTGCTATGGAGCAACAAAAGCAATGCGTGTAAAGATCGTGATAATTTTTCCCATAAGTGAGGTAAGAGTTTTATATTGAATAGTCGTTTATCGTGTGCCCGGCGGCGCGGGCGCGGCGTGTCTACAAACAATGAAGTGGAAAATCAAAGAAAACACGCCACTGCCCACGCCCACGCGGAGGCCCACTGCCCGTCGGCCGCGTGCTTTACAATCTACGGAATTCACTTTATTACTTACATAAAGCGTGTGATATACAAACCGTGGTTTTTGTTACAAACGACCAAAAAAATAATAACGGAACACATCAGCACTTGTCTGTAGAAAAGACATTGGGAATTGACTTACATGATGAGAAAGTAATTATACACAAGAAAACTATTTTAGTAAATAAAATCAAAGTTTTAGATATCAATACTAATAACTTTATAACATAAATAGGTGTGCTAAGCAAAACCTTTCGTCTGAAGTAAATGAACGCGACCGTCCCAAACAGACTCCTCGTCGCGCAGACGAGGTGAAGAGGATCGGAAATACGTGAACAGATAGATTAAACTTAGGACTGGTCGATAGAGAATCTCTGTAAATACCTTCTCCATCATCAAGGGATCGTAAGATATTAACACTGCACCACTTTGCATATAATTTTAGATTGAAGGTATGCTTTAAAAATAGACTGAACGTGGCAAAGATAACTATTTAAAGAGGTGTTAGCGTCTCTAAGCGACGACCAGCGGTGCTGTATAAACATCCCAACCGGAGATTGAATGTTATATGCACGTGTATCACTTACCACTTGACATATGTCCTGTTAGTTGCTTCATTTTGTCTTAAAAAAGACTTTTTATCAAAACTCCATCGCAACATCAAAAAACTGCCTCATCAATATTTACATTTGCCGTGCTTCCCTTTTCTTCCTCCATTTCTTGTTTAGGTCCTTTATTTGTTCTTTTGTTCTGTAGACCTTCATTACGGTCAATTTTATTATGGTCAATATCAATAGCATTTTCCCTTTTGCTCCGTCAGCAGCACAGTATATACCTTTTTCACAACTCACAAGTGCTGTCAAGTATTGCACCATCTCAAGGACCCTTGGAGGCGCCAGTTGGAAACCTTGGGAATTACTTAACGCAAGCGAATTACAAACAAACAAAATTAACCTTTAAAGTTAGTGTGATTGGGTTCGATTTCGAAAGACAGGACAGGATAAGTAATAGTTCTAGAGTGTAAGCATAGTTATTGGGTTGATTTTCACTTAAATGATGTAAAACTTCACTCGCTCCGAAATGTGCATTGTTGTTGTTGATGGTGTTATGTCTGTTTGTATACATAATAGTTTTGTTATATTCGAGTGCGTTCAAAGCTCTTTTCCATGTAAGTGGCTTGTTTGACTTAGTACTTAATGGTGCAGCGTACGACATCGCGCGTACATCTCGCGCGGCTCGATTGTGCCTGTTACGAATGCATTACCACACCGCTGGGAGCCACGGGATTCAGACAGCGCGAGTCCGTGGTTTGAGGAACACATTACGTGAGACCTATGTCCAGTGGACGTCCGTCGGTTGAAATAATGATGATGACGATGATGATGATAGTGTACTAGCTGTTCCCTGCCAACCCGCAACTCCTTATGGGGATAGGAATTTTGTAATATAGATGATTCCTAGTAAACCTCTAAACGGTAGAAATAATATCTCTACCAAATTTTGAGAGTTAATGTGTAATAGTTTCGGAGTTCTGGTGATAGATGACTTAATGAATCTCTGGATATATCCTATATAGATTGTTGTTGTTATGGGTTTACAATTCGATCAAAATACTATTAAAGTAATAAAGTTCTTTCTGTTGTTAGATTAATTAAATTCCTTTCCTTGGCTAATGTGAGACAGTCCACTGATTCGATTCCGAGATCGTATCAAGTCACAAGTAATATGGCAAAGCGTTGTTGTAAACTAATCGCTATGACGGCACCGTCCCCGAGGGCTAAAGTATTTTAAGTGAATAACTGAACGTGAACTTAATGTCAAGTACTAGTCTATTGGAGATAAGATAATAACTGGATCCAGTACCATTGTGTTTGAACAACCTAAAGACAGGAGACGTTTCGTACGTATAATCATTTACTTGCAGATGCAATTATTTTAAAAACCCTTTGACCCGTTTTATCACAATCGACAAATCTTTAAACGTAATTGTGGAGAACTGCTGCATACAGCGAAATATTGTAAACCCCAGGTAACCGGTTTGTTGAACTTATATCAGAATTTACAGAAACAACATGTAGAAACAACTTGTTTTGATGTTTGCACCACTTCGCGCTCCTCGTCTCCAGTTACTATACCCCTAATTAAATCTTCAATTATTCTATTCATTCCTGTTATAAATGCATTAGCTACAGCGCCCCTCAAACCGGAACTAGCGCAATATCTCTTAGCAACATAAATCTAATTAAATTCCTCAACTTTATCAAATGTCAACTAGACTGGCGCAGTGGAAGTACCAGCTAGTATTTTGCCGAGTATGGTCTGCGCATTTGTGACTGATATTTCAAAATTAAATTACACGGAGACGTTTATACTTAATGTTAATCGTGTTAGGAGTTAAGTTACATCTGTGTAACATCCAATTTACTTTATCCCGCTCACTAATAGAGATGTAGCGTGTCCTATTTTTAACAGAGCGGTTGTCTTTGATTGTGGCACACTTATAGAACAGGCGGGGCCCGCTTCTGACACTCGTGTGATCACTCAGTCGCTGTCAAACCGAACTGATAAGTCGGCTGCAGTTGTAACCAATTCAATTACAGTAATCACCCACCATTCTCAACTCTAACGCAAACACCACCAAGCACCAACGCGGCCGTGACTACAACGGACACAACAAATTTCGTTGGAAACAAATTTATAATGACCTGTGTTGGTGCAATAATCGAGCTTGATGTTAATGATTTGGGGATTGCATTGATAAATGATGGTGATGTATGGTGGCCATAGTGATGAACGGTTTGTCGAGTGGTAACATTACCGACTATTTGTGCGGTCCGGTGAGAAAAAAAAACCACTTAAAACGTCGCAAGAGATTAATGTGAATGAATAAACAATTAGCGACGAGGAACCGAATATTTTAATTTGCCGACAGCGAAGTGTTTTAACGTTCCACAGCCTGATTGAATTGTGGCCACTTCAGAAGCGGTCGCGGTGGCTCCGCTATAAACGTTGCATTTTTATTTACTTAATAAATCACTAATGTACAGAACTGATGGTAACTCTTTCTAACGGTTGTCGGACCTGGCATAATGACGCTCCTGTGAAGATATCGTCAGCACACCTGTCTGTGCCACCAGATAAAGTTGTGGTTCTTTTAAAGGGACTCTGGTACTAAATTTACTAGAATAGACATTTTGGGCATTTAGGTGAAAGTAATAATGTTGTGTAAACATCCATCTCAATGCCTTTCGTTATAAGCACACACACCGACCGGCCAGGCGGATATCCTGCACGCCCTGATGCTTAGACGTATATATTTTGTTTTGCATCTGCTCTGGAATTGGACAGGAATTTAAAATCTTACACATTTAAGTAGCTGTTTCTTGTTCATCTAATTGACTTATTGGATCTCGGCTCCACTGATAGACTACTGAGTATTTGTAGACCTACGCGGTTCGACAGATTTCCAGCGTACCCAATCTGATGCTATCCACATCCATCGATTCCGATTATAAGTAGACAACCTAGTGCTACTTACAATAATCGTTACAGTGTTCATTACTTTAGTCAAGGGTTCTTCTGCTGTCGCCTGCTTGGTACAGAATTGTCGCCTTGATGGATAGAAAGTGGGGAATGCTTAGTTGCCAATTGAATAACACCAACTTACAACAGTTAGCGTTTGAAACTGGGTTTTTTTTTATTTCTGTCTACGCCGGCCTTACTTATCAAGTGTCATGTTACAGTCGAAAAATATGCAATGTGGAAATTATGCACGGTTCGGTGCACATCGCACTAAACAATGCATGCAAATATTTCCCTTGTCGCTGCACGCATCGGACGACAATGGCGTGAAGGTATGCGCTGGTGGTCCAGCCAAGTGATCAATCGCTTCCATCGCCCAAGGGACGGGCCAATTCACTGCTATTTTTTTCCACCCTTCCATATTTTATTCATACGTCTATACAGAAGATTCACGTGTTATTTGTTTTAGTTTTCTGGTAAAAGAACAAATAGACTCGTGCATTGTGTCCAGAGGTATTTATCTAAACCGTTTTGCATTTTTTACATACATCGGCATACACAATGCTTTTTACAAATTTATTGTATATAATATTCCATACATTAAAGTAATAATATAAAATAATACAAAAAGAGAGGATTTTTAATCTTTAAGTGCATAAAATTTTTACAGACTTTTCCGTTTCTAAGAGAAACATTCATATAGGAAGAAGCTTGAAAAAACTTGTTGATTTTAATTGGTGCTTTAAATTTTCATCTGTTTATATACTAAACATTAATATTAAGCCAATTACAGTTATTTAATACTAAAATTGATATTCATTTAATAATAATATAGGACATTTTCTAACGCATGTTCGCAGTCCCAACTGGTGATCATGATGCTGTGTGTGATAGCCGAAAGCACTCATGTTGATTGCACAGAACCTATTTTTTTGTGTTACAATAATATATATTCAAATTAACTCTTACCATTTATTCTCCTGATGCTCGATACTAGGAACGATACGATTCTAGGCTTTCAGAGGCTGGCCACAAAACCTGGAGTTGTACCCGTGCCTCACTAGCTCACGTGTAGGATATATAATCCAATCTGGATCTACCAATTTCTTATATCCATATATCTATGAACAATCATACTCTTTCAATGCATTGACCAGCTTCCATGAAATCTCTATGTGACTTTCTGTTGTTCCTCCTTAACTTTCCTCTCATTAGTACTATTTGCATATCTCTTGTTATATAACATCTTAGAAAGAACCCCAAAAAAGTTACCAAAAGCTGTGATGATAATATCTTTATTGTAATAACTGTCACTAACATCTCCAAATTTGGCAGCTCCAGAGCTATTGCGGATGCGGTTGCTTGGAAAAGTCTCGCATTTTTATCTAATTCATATCAATCATGGCGGTTACGTTTTTATCTAAATTTATTTAGAGATTTTTTTTTGTTTAACATGGGGGAAATGCATGCGCATACCCATCCTCGCGGGAGCAAGGACAGGTTATGTCGGACTTGCATCGATTAAAACCCCCACGATGTTCCAATTCGTCGCCTGATGGCAGGGTTAAGAGAACGATTTTGCACCTTCCGCGACCCCTCTTGTGTTGGCCGCTTACGCAGCCCCACTTCAGGAGGGAAGGACGAACTTTCACTTTTCATCTCCTTAGGGGCACGCCGGAACATGCAGCGCGTCCCCTCCTCGGTCTCTTGCAGTCGCGCGGGCAACGAATTCCCCGTCACCCGTCACCCAGAGACCATGGGAGCCAAGAGAGAAAACTCTCCCGGCTCCCTGCGGCGGAATCGACGTCGGGCTCGCCGCCACCCGTTGTACGGCCGCGGAGGACAGAGAGAGCGGCGAATCGCAATACCGACACTCTTTTTCCCCCGTGGCCCAATCGTTGCCGAATTACCGGTACGGCACCGCGTAGTCGCAGAGGATACTCCCTCCGCGACCCCACCGCGGCTGCAAGGGGCAGTGCAAAACCGCTCCTGCAGCCTGGCTGCAAAGGGCAGAATAAAGTCGCCCCTGCAGCCCAGCGGCCGCATCCGTGGTGAGCTCTCGGTTCAAAACCGGTGTTTTAACCTGGAGCGGCCGCCTCGGGCGGGCCGGGTAGCTTCCTCTTTGCTTCACCGTGGGCGACCCCGCCACGGCTACTGAGCCCCTCCGCCACGACAAAGCGGCAACCTGTTGGGGGGAAATTAATATAGAGTTGCTCTAATCTCCTTTAAATATTTTTTTTATATTTTTCTTTATATTATATTTACTATTGTATAATTTAAATATATTATTATGTGCTATATGAGAGTAACTTCGATATAAATTTTATAAAAAGATACATTTATCAAATTTGCTCTTAAAGGCTACTTTATTTAAAGTGTAGAATAAACATCTCTGTCATTGTTAAAAAGGAAAGCTTATTCAAAGGAGATGATACTTTTTCATATTGAAAAATACAATTCTGTGAAGTGAAAGTTAACACGGGAACATTCGTTCACTCGGTGGACGTCAAAATCTACCAGCGTTTAGGAGAACAAATCCCTCGAACCACAGTAGAATGGGCGCTAGAAACTCAGCTGGCTATATATATATATATATATAAACAACGTATTATGTTGTGAGTAACATACTACCTGAGAGTCAACGCATTTTATTTCCGCAG
This sequence comes from Ornithoptera alexandrae, assembly GCA_029030555.1. NCBI lineage: Eukaryota > Metazoa > Arthropoda > Insecta > Lepidoptera > Papilionidae > Ornithoptera > Ornithoptera alexandrae. The sequence continues at coordinate 357,981 of JARDVY010000104.1, forward strand.
TACGTTTCTGTTAGTTCCGGTAAGTTTGCCCGGGGTTCCGGTGCCGCGGCTACCTACAATTTGTAATCGGCTTAAGGTAAAATACATCCGCAGTACGAGGGCATAAAGCACGAATCCTTCACGCGCCGGCGAACTGGACTTGAACCGTTTTTTTTATTTTGCCGATCGCACAAACACAACGAGTTATTTAAATACCTCGGATTTTCTCGGAATTCAATTTGCTCCGTTTGGTCGTTGTGTTCTTAGAAGTAGCGGGTGCCGGCGGAGGTTGGCCGTCAGCCGCCCTGGACACCGGGGCCGGTGACAAGTAATGCAATAAACGCTGGAACAGTGACCGCAATGAGGTCACAATTGCATAAAAAAGTTATGGCGGAAGAGACGAGTGAGGTGGGTAGGGGAGGGTAGGGGTTAGAGAAAGGTGTTAACACTCCCCTATTGTGTGAGACGACATTTATTACTCACACTGCACCGAGGATAATTTAGGACGCGATAAAACGTCGAAGGATCTCACCAGTTTGTATTGATTTAAGATTACAAGGGAGCCAACTTGTTCGCGAGCATGTTCGACATAATAGCACTATTGTTTACATGATATACTTATATATTTTTTTATAAATTCAATAATAATAATATACAAGAATTTAATCATAGTGATAATGTGGCCAGATATAATGATGTTCGATGAAGCAACGAAACGAGCAGCACGTTCACCTGGTGGTAAGTGATACGCAGCCATTAGACCCTGGCGCGAGTTAATATGAAATACACTGCACCCTATCGTGCAAATCGCTTTCAGACGTAAGAAGTCGCACCACGTCAATTTCTACTGTAATGCAGTTTTGGTTAATTCTGATGCAATAGTATGTTTAATCTCTGCTGGTAGGTCTCTCACCGGAGACCGTTCAGGTAAGTAGCTTCAATTTCTACCGTCAAACAGTCAACAATATAATAAAACAGAGTACAAATTCTACTCTGTTCCGGTCCACAAGGCGCTGTAATTAGTTGAAATTACCGCGGTAACGTTAATTAACATCAGGTCATCAAAATATTTTTTTTATTTCGGATAGATTAGTCTTTAACCATGACTCTACTTGATGTTAAATGATGACGTGATCTACGGTCCATCTAGTACCAGTCTATTAACTCTTCCCTTGATATAGCCGACGCTGCCGAGTTGTTCATTCCTTTGCTGCACTTACCAAGAACATGGCGTTGAACCATCGTCGAGTGACCATCACTATATTTACAAAATAATGATGGTGACTCGCAAGCATGTCAGATGCTCACCAGTTTTTTAAGACTGTGGAAATGTAACTATCCGCCAGTTAAAAACTAGCCAAAAATTACTTTCAACAAGTGTCCATGGACAAACATTAGATCAATTTGTCGCGTCTCCGTGACATAGTAATTATCCAAAGACACACACACGTGCATGCTATTATTGAGCGCAGTTTATCTGCTGCGGTAACCGCAAGAGACGTCGCATCTGTTTACTATTACATTGAGGGAGAAGCCGTTTAGATATGAGGAGTTGAGAAGAATACATTAATATCATAATTTTTTTATAATAACGGGACAAATTTTGACCCAAATTCAAAGTAACGTTAAATGGCAACATTCGAGATGGTTTAGTGCTCTCAATCAGAATCTTCATAATAAACTCTAGCTCTGGTATATTGACAGTTGGATGATACGAAATTGGTTGCTATGTCAACGGTTTTGACATAGTCTAGATATTACGTATGGATGTCATGATCGTAACGTCACAAGTACATACAATGTACAGATCCTGCAATCATTTTTGGCGTTAAACAAATCTAATGTTTCTCTAAAGAACTGAACTATAACTCCCTGAGTAACGCACCTTGAAGAGAACAGTTCAAATTCAGGAAACCAGAATATGGACTGTGGACCAACTTGCTAAGAAACCGCAAAAATGACTAACATCAACTTCAGTGTACAGTTTAACAACAAATACGTCTAACTTAATTTCCATTACTCATAACAGAAAGAAATGGTTCAGTTTTTTTCTATTCAATGAAATTTTTTCTTTAAAGGTTTCATAGATTTCTTTGCCGCATTGGATCTTCCAGCAACAACGCAATTTGAACTAGGCCTGTGTTAATTAGAGATGATTCGACTGTTTCTTTAATTAGTTGATCAAGTGTTATTTATATATTATTATACGTTATTTATTTACTATATGAATAAACTTAACATCGAATAGAAGATTAAATTTCCATCATGAACAGATTAAAGTAGATGTTAAAGTAGATAATGTTAAAAATATCATCGCCTCCAAGAATCCCAAAGCTGTAATCGATTCCCAAAATCATCAGCTATTTGAAGAACGTCTGCCGAAAAACGAACAAGCTTAGCAATTTGTCGATGATATCGACAGCGGGGAAAAAAGTTATGCAAATATAACTCGGACCCCACACGGGTCCCGGCGGACCCGCTCTCTAAGTAAACAATACGTGGAATGAAGTGAAAATAAATAAAAAGAAGTTATTTATTGTTCCGGCCATAGGTTGAAGGTGAAACGACGCCGGGAACGGAGACGGAGCTGTTCGCTTTATTTGTTACCAAGTGTTGCTTAATGAACTCTTTATGGTGCCGTACATTTAACTCCTGACCGGCGCGAAATGTACTATTTGAAACAGCTCAACTGAGAAGGGTGAAGGGTGCTTAGTTTAACTTAAACAACCAATAACTTGATCTAAATGCTAATTATTAACTACATGAATGTTCAGAATTCCTCTGATTTTTAGTGCTAGTAAAATTATTAATTACCTATTTTATAGACTATCATTTCACTCGCTTTAGTTTTCCTTCAGAGTTTACCAGGGTCCTATTTCCTTCTATATACACATAAACATATTTAACAGACGCTCAATGACCTTGTTCTCCAACATGGAGAGAGTTATGGTCATAATCCAGTTGACTATGTGAGGATTATTGCATGTTACATATTTCGCAAGCTGTTGCTTTTGGAATATGTCAATGACAACCATTTCATCTGGTTGGGTTGCTCTAGCCGAGTGCCGATCAAAACGGTAAGAAACACTTCTATACGTAGATTAATCTTCTATGAGCAGTGAAGGATATTAAATATCAGTATCCTGCAATGAGTCGAATTCAAGAAAGTTTTTACAAGGACTTACTAAATGCCGCGCTCGTTATCAGCATGACGTGGACGATAATTACGAAGGTCCAGCAATGGGAATCATCAGGCTGATGATTTTATCAAGTTATACTCCCCATTCCTGTTATGAGTTATTTGGAATTAATTAAGAGGTTACTTAGCGATATTTCATGCGAGTAAAACGTGTAATGGTCAATAAATAGAGTCGCACGCGACAGTTCCGCCACGGGCCCCCGCCGGGGACGTTTTACGACGAAAACATAACTGCCTGTCACACAATTTAAAATCGCCTGAAGCTTCAGCATATCCAGCTTTTAATGGCCTCATTGTACTATGAATGTTGAAAGTACATCCACCTTGTATATTAAGTTCAAAACTGAAAAGTTAAGAGATTTGAAACAAGATGTTCGTTTTACTTTGAGAAGAAAAATATTTTAAGTGACATACATTTTTAGATCTTCTAAGTACTAATGCTTTTATAAAACATTATTACATAAAGAAATCCAAACCGCACTGCATGCAGTTCGTTGCGTTTAGACTCCAGAGGTACAGTTGCAGTCATTCGGTACAACACTAGCTGCGGGCCCGTACTGCCGGGAACGCAGTGATGTTACCGTACCACGACCGACAGCGGAAATAGATACAACACTACTTGTATCAACCGTAGGAAATATTATTAATGTATTTTTTTATAGAATGAAGCGACGAGACGAGCGGGACGTTCACCTGATGGTACCACGCCTGCCCATAACAACGTAGCGATAGTTAGGATGGCATACACTGCACCGCATTACGCTCGTTACCGTTATGTCTCAATAAGTTGTTAATTCTCGTTACCCCAGTTATTTCCATTTGATCCGTAACATAGTAATATTTGCACACTACTATTTGGAGGCAGAAATAGCAACTGTGGTGGTACCTACGTAGACCGTCTCCGGCTACAGAGACCTATCATCAGTATGTCATTACACAATATAACCGATACGGTTCAATAAGCAGCACTCATACTTTAGTGAACTTCTCTAACAAGAACAATGTCAATGTCTCATGTTCGTTAAAACTGCTGGTCCTGAAACATATCAGATCCTGAGGAATGTTTTCCGTCAACGGCACCTTAAGTTCAGTGGGGATCGAACCCATGCTGCAGTGCAGTGCGTATACCCTCGCAGAGCTGCAGCGGTTCAATTTATAAATTAATTATAAATTAAATTCAACATCTGATACATTAATTTGTGTATTTTGAAGTATGTAAATGGGTATCTAATAGCGCTGCCTACTGCGCACGATTGACTCATTGTGCAACACTTCAAATGTCTGAAGATCGTATCGAAGCTGGCCTGCAGCACCTGGACCCAGTCGACACCGGTATAACTCTATTTAACGGCTGCGATTTCCAAACATCCAATGTTTTCGGGCCCTCGACACCTCTTATCTCGTACGTTGCACAACTGGCCGCGCCGCGGACCGAATGCCTTCCTAGTCAAATTCAATTCATCCTTTTGAGGTAATTCAATATTAAAAGCTATTGTTGTTGCCCACTCTACTCACAGCGAGCACATTTTATGCCAATATATTTACAGACACCGCAAGAGGAAGTGGAGTAGAGGTTCAAACATAATCAGGAGTTACCGAATATATGTAATGATGTAAAGCTAGAACCTAAATAGAATTAGTTTATGCTTCAGCGAAATATAGAGTACCCATTGGAGTACAAAGAGAAAGATTCATTTAAGAAAATCAATTTTTGTCGAATTACAAAGAATCATCATCATACCCTTAAAATTAGGTCGCACTGTTCCTGCTAAGAACAAATCCACTTGGGATTAAAATAAGCACGATCTCATTGAAGAACTTTATGAAGATATTTATTATCTAGGAACAGCTGATCTGATCGCAATTTTCTAGATTTTAAATAACAACTTTGTTGAATAGGACAAGTCGAAACAACTTTGCCACTTTGCTACAATCCGAGGCGCTGTAGCAAATGAAATTATGTACTTGGGGATCGAAACTCAATCCTCATTAAAAACAGGCACAGCGTTTATCACCGAGTTAACTACCTGATCGTTTAATCTCTGTGTTTTATCAAAAAATCGAACATGAACATGAACACATGTGTAGATACATCTCCAGGCATTAACCATCGCTTAAGTATGATGATCGTTTAATTATGGATCGCTACCAGTTTTATCTCCGCGACGCACTCGTTGCTCGATAGATCTATCAAATTACCATGATCTTATTTATCGTTTAGATAACAATTAATCGCGTTGTCGTTAATTGATAACTCGATCGTTTTGACAAATTCAAGTCGGGTCGCTATCGATCGCCGCTCTTATCTGTCACTTCATTATTGTTTGATTTATGCCGAATCAATGCGATCTTTATCGATGAATATGTATATTACCCCTTCGAGTATTGCTCAAGTGTTGTTCCTCTATGTAACTTGAAGAAAATGATACTTTCGATATTTTTAATGGCTTCAAATTAAATAAAAAAATTCGTAGGAGAATCTAAGATCATTGCAATAGCTGAAAATACTACAAACTTTAAATAGCTATATATGAGACAGAGCTCGAACACTCGACGGCTGTAGTCGTGGTAATGGGGCCTTCGAATGATGGCAGCATACACAGTGTTTTCAGACTCACCACTTACGGACCAATGAATGATATGCTGGAATCGAAGACACAGCACGCAGACCCGATCTATGTGTTGGTACTTGAGAGAGGTCTATGAAAAGCTATAGACGTATTCAAGCTGATGGTAATGACGATGACAGATAAATTGAGGAGCAAGAGGTTAGCGTGGTACGGGCATGTTGTGCTGAGGGATGACGGACATATAACAAAGAAAATAATGAGAATGAACGTGGATGGTTATAAGGGTAGAGAAAGACCGAAGAAAGTGTGGATGGATTGTGTGAAAGATGACATGTGTAAGAAGAGTGTGAATTCAGATATGATGGCTGATAGAGAGATGTGGAAGAGAAATACATACTGTGCCGACCCCACATAGAATGGGGAGAGGGCAGGAAGAAGGAAGAAGGTAATGTCGATGACATTTTTGATGTCTCAGTTAATAGTGGCGACGATATATTTCGGCAAAGTAATAGAACATGTAAAAATATCTACAAAGTACTATCCGAAAGTTTTTCCACAAACTTTAACATAGTTTGTAATGTTATAATTACAAAAAACTCGATCAATTGACCGGGCGATACCAAAGCCTCGGTTTAAATTGTGACAAACTCATAATCGGAATTAATTACACCTAACCTCGAAACGAAAGCGATATCGTGCTGCATTATGACGTCACGGTTCTAGCCGTGCAGCTAACGCGCCGTCTACCGCTACTATGCAACCGCACCACCAGCTGAAGCGACGCCATCGGATCTGGTTTCTATAATTGATTTCTGTTGGGACATCTGGCCAATGGTGGGACACGCGGTGATTTTTTAAAATCAGAACAGAGCTATCAAACGTATGGAGTAGACCGCGATTAGAGTAGACCAGATTATGCTAACAACAATTTCCTTACAAAACTAATCCAAACAAAACGGACAAAAGATTAAATCTCTCTCTTCCTAGCTAATATTTTACATGGTGATGGAATCAGCTTTCTGTCTTTTTCTTTCACTACCCTCTGGTTTTGACATTGTCCTCCGATAAAAATTTTGTTACGAGTAGTTGCAAATAAATCTACAACAAAGATTAGATACGAGAAGAAGAACAAGAAAGATTTGGGAGGCGCGATGCTTTACAAAATTTAGTGTAATACTTTTTCTATTCAATTGAAGTGATTATTACTATGTTATAGTAGTTTACTTAAAAATTATAGTAGGCTTTATCAAAAGGTTCGCAGTCACCGACTGGTTAATAGAGATAGCTACGCTCGGAGTCTCTCCGCACAATCGAATCAGATATGAGAAGGTCAGTCAAGTCAAGAACTAAGTCCACTGAAATCGTCTAAAGGATTGCCAGAATTAAGTGGCAGCGGACAGTGCAGTTTGTTCGAAAGGTTGGCAGCCGATGGACTAATAAGGTTCTCTAGTGGAGGACGATTTATAATACGAGGATGGTAGCTAACCAGCTCGGATAAAAAAAAATTGTACCACCAACAAAATCCATCACATGTCGCTGGTGTAGTTGCGGCGCAGTCAAGTTTAAGGCAGGCACAGTGAATCATTTGTTTAGTTAGCAATTATATATTACTTATACATAATAAAATTACCTCTATTTGAAGTTTTAATATTTTTGTATTTTTTTTTGGCTTTACTAATAAAATATTAATTTTCTTTCGTTTCTTTAAGAATGTATAAAAAAAAATATATGAAGCTACTTCCGTGGGAACCGGTAAAAACATCCCTATCGCCGCTGCTCTCAGCGTTACTTGGAAACAAATTCAGGTGGAATAATTACAGGGAATTAGTTTTCCACGCTTATCCTGTAACATCAGTGTTATATATATATATATATATATATATATATATATATATATGTGTGTGTAGGATCCATATAATATACATGAGATAACATGCACAATGCTATCAATGAAGGACTGAGCGAAGGTAAATGTTGCGTACATAATAAAAAAAATTCAATTTGTCATATCCACCGTCCAAATGGTTAAGTTTGGAGCCAACATATTCAACTGTACAAATCGCTAAACGCGTATGGCTTGCGTCGACCGAAACCGCCCCCAGTAAGCTCATCAACATTTCAGCGCGGCGCGGTTGCTGTGCAGCTCCGCTTGATTTATATACATTTCGCTCTTGAGACTGTCTGCTCTGAGCTCATTTAGGAACCCCATCGCGTGAACCGACAAATATCTGTAACGCGTGTTTCATTGATGCGGCCCGGCTTTCATTCGGTCTGTCTATTTCGGTGCGCGCGGAGTACGGAACACATTCGGACTTGCATCTGCATCTACATCATGGAGTACGCGTTCAGTTTGACATTTTAATTAGAGAAATTTGAGCGAACTTCTTTAATTAACTTGGAGCCGTGGACGGAAAAGCGTGCACGTTTAGAAAACACCCGGGTGTTATACACGGCGTCAGGCGGAACGCTGCGATGCTGTTGTGGGGCAGATCTTGCAATACGAGGGTGGGGGCGCTACAGGCGGAATCGAAAACACCTTGTCACCGTCCACAAAACTCCGCTACCAACAGGTAACGGAAAACTAATTCGTCAAAAAAATTTTTTTTTTTTATATAACTAAGCGAGACAACACCAGATCAACGGGGCGTGCACCTGATGGTAAGTTTTACGCCCGCCCATAACAATTTGGCGCTAGTTAGGATGTTTTACACTGCACCATATTGCGCTCGTCTCCTGAGGCGAGAGATGCATAGTACCCCAGTAATTACACTAGCTATAGTATTGTTCAATCTGGAACACAGTAAGTGCACACTACCGTTCGTCAGTGTCAATAGGTGCTGCCAAAGTACAAAAGTATACAAACATTACTATGTTCCGGTTTGATGGGCGTAGTAGATAGTGTAATTACTGAGGTACTAAATATCTTTTATCTGAGGAGACGAGCACAATATGGTGCAGTGTATGACATCCTGACTAGCGTCACGTTGTTATGGGCGAGCGTATCACTTACCATCACATTAACGTCCCGCTCGTCACGTCTCGTCTGTCTAAATTTTATAAAAAAAACCTATCTAGACGGTCACTGGAAACAGAAACCTACTACCAGTAAAAGTTGAATTACAAAAAAAAAATTTTACGTACCTAAAAACATAGTCTTCAAAAAATCTATAAACCAGAAAACAATAAATCACTAGTCACTGGCACATTTGTTTTGTCACAACACTAGTATATTTAAAAACAAAACTACCACACAACTCCACAGCGCTCCGCGGGAATTCGGTTAGCGGAAATTCGAATACACGATTTGAAAATGGAATCGATTCGGTCCCGCGCCGGTCCCAGCGCGTGCAGACAGCGTGCGCGTGCGGCGGACACTGCGCGTGCGCCGGGGCCCGCGCCGCCGCGCCGCGCCGCCGAGCCCGCAGCCGAGCCCGCCGCCGAGCCCGCCAGCGCGCCGCTGCAGCCAGCGTCACCATGAGAATCCGATTCATCGATACCAATACCGTATGTGCCGATTGACTAACATCGGTTCAGGAAGATCTTTATTATTGTTCTATACGACTATTCCAAGCTTAAACATCTTCATACATATTTTAGATTTGCTAACGTCTATGTATCACTTCAGTAAAAACATATTGATTTTTTTATTATTTACGAAGCTACGGGACGGGCGGGACCTTCACCTGATGGTAAGTGATACGCCCGCCCGTACTAACGTGACGCTAGTTAGGATGATATACATTGCATAATCTTGTACTTGTCGCTTTAAGTCATAAGATGTTGAGTTTTGTTAAACTACTAATTACAGTAGCTGCAACGCCATTCAAACCGGAACACAGTAATGTTTGCACACTACGATTTGTCTGCTGCGGTGGTGCCGCCGCCGTATCCGACAACTGAGACTCGCCCCTAGTATAACAATGAATAACGTTCGTTGTGGTATGTCTAGAGCTTGGATTGTGGACGGTACGAGTCCATACCGGCCACATATCGACCTACACGAAGACAATGATGGGACGTGATCTCCAACCATCGTGGTAGTACTTAGGACAGTGCTGGAGACCGTTTAATGCAGTTCAGGACTATGAAGGCGTGTCAATACATGGACCGTGTTTGTGTTGTGAGGTTCGGAACTTTTTCTTGTCCTTGTGAATTTCTTGAACAATACTGAAAAATAATCATGCAGTGTAAATACATACATATATATATATATATACATACATATGTCCGTCCGTGGGGGATGGTGTCCAACTAATTTATTTATATAAATTATATATATAGTAGAAATTAAGATGTAATTTGCGTCACGTTACACAGAATCAGTAACAATCTGCGTACTGATGTCCGTTATTTTATTATTCCATTTCCGGGACAGATCTATCTCTACTCAGTGTACATTTTAAAAATCGAGACCGATTATTTACTATTATAAATAAATAAAGTATAGAACCTCTTCGCTACATACACACACACACACACACACACACACATACACATATATATATATATATATAAAACAACATTTAACGCTTTCAGCGGGACGACATGATGTGTGTGTGCGCGCGCACAACGCGCCGTCGCTTCAAACAAACAGCTTTTTAATACAGGTTACAACAAGCGGACTTGACTTGCGAAGCTGATATTGTCTTGAAGTAATCCATTCAGCGCTGCACACTGGCCGTCAGTAAAGTTTACAGATAATTTGTCGAGCGTGGCAGATTGCGCGCGCAGTCGGGACAGTGCAAAGAATGCGTTTTGCAAGTAAAAAGTAAAACTGTCCGGGTTCGCGCGGTGCTGCACTCGGCCGAGCGAGGGTTTTGGTTAAGCTCGTATGATTCTGAACTGTACTCGGAGGCAGTAAGGTTATGTTTTGATCGAGTTTTTTTACTATTCGTGTCCCGCGTGAGGTTTATGAGTTGTTTTTTTGTTCGCTAAAGGGACGACGCCTTAACGGAGGATCTATTGTTAAGCAAATTTTCTTAGATCCTTAAGGGTACAGGCAATTGCACTGGAAGTAGGTCTCTTGTCCGAAACCGCCTCCAGAACCTGGCGTTCTGTTACATGCATCAGTTTACATACATTACTGTGTTTCGGTTCGAACGACGCATCTTATCACCAGATAAATAGTGTGAGAAAACTTCAACTATACTCATGGTGGTAACGAATATTAATGGGATGCTGTGTCAATATCCTAACTAGCATCCTGACGTCATGACTAGATGAATATTTTGTCCTCTTATTTTTATTTGTCTCATCTAAACTTACAGATGTCCACAGCTAGACCTAGGTCATTTGTAATATATTCAACAATACACGGTCTTATAATGCTCGAGTCCTAAAGCTCCCAGCAATTGTTGTGATGCAGTCTGTCCTAGTGGGAAAGTCGTCTGTAAATATGCCCACTACTGGGACTTTTAGCTTTCGATTAAAGGGAAAGAGTGCAGACCTTTTACATAAGTAAAACAAAATTTTTTTTTGCTTATTTAATGTATTTGTATCAAAAGGCTGAGATGCTGATGATGATGACGTCAACGGCGAGTTTAGAAAAGGACGCCATGGTCGTGGCGCCAGCCCTTAGTTGATTTGGTGAGTACATTGTTCCGAGTAAAGGGGGTTTACTACGCGCAGGTAAATAACAACTGTCGCATTGTTAACTTTTTCCTCAGACAGCATGAGATAAGATTTGAACAACAGATTGTACACGAAACTGCAGATGATAATAATCTATTCAGTACGTTATCTCTATATGGGTCCCTCTTGCTCAGGGTCGCGGCAAGCACATGGGTTGCATCTGAAGCGGATTACATGCCTCCATCGCTTCCTGTTTATATCTTTTACCACAATGCTGACCCAGTCAGTTTTTAATAGAAAAAATAATTATAGACAGCAGTGTGCAAACATTACTGTGTTCCGATTTAAAATTACTGGGGTAACGATACCTAACATCTTTTATCTCAAGGCGACGACGTAATGTGATGCTGTGTGTGTATCAACATAATCAGCGCTACGTTGTTATGGGCAAGCGTGTCACTTATCATCAGGTGAACGTGTTGCTCACCGCGTCGCTTGGTTGGATTAAAAAAAAAATCTGTTGGAGTAATGCACTGTTTGTCGGCGGAACTAGGCGCTGTGATGAAACCAACCTAGACGATCAGCAACAGGAACATACCAGCAGTAATTCCACTTATTATCAGGTGGCCGTGTGCTAAAATGTGTGGTTACCATATCCCTTAAAACCTCGTGTGAACAGTGCGAGGAGGGGTCGGTATTTGGTGCGCCGTGAAGCAGCAGCAACTGTTACATTCTACAGCCGCGCGTTCAAACTGACGAGAAGGTTGGAAAGGAGCCGCAAGTTATAAGCTTAAGAGATAAAATAAATATTTTTTTTATTTAAGACTTTTTTGGTGGAAAATAAAAATCGATGAAATTTTATTAAAATGTTTTTCCAGATCGAAAGAATCAGAACTTTCTAGATGAGACGTCGTTCGGTATACTATTAAGAGATAAGAGACTAGATGTGTATTAAAAAGTAAGTGTTAAAAGTTAGACTTTACTAATTGGTTACTTAGAACGTTTACTCAGTAAACCTAAAAAAAAGATAATATAGTCAAAATTGAATTGAACCCCGGTTTGTTGTAAATTTAGACGTTTAACAAACAGTTTAACATTAAGCGCAACGTTTGGAAGATTTATTCGCTGAAGCCTCTGGTAGTGCAGATCCATTGCCCGAAGTGTAGAGTAACTGCATATCAATGGTTGGAATATGTCTCAACCACCACATTGCGCTCGACACTTCAAGACTCAAGTTAGCCTAGCTGACTTAATGCTTTCCGTCCAGTCTATATGTTTTTGTAAAGTCTTAATAGATTTTTTTTAGATTACACTTTATGACCGCCTTTGTAATAACCAGAAGTTAGAAAAATGCTGAATACTTGTGTAATAACAACAGTGAGCGGACATTGCCGTGTTCCGGCTTATCTAAGTAAATTACCGAGGTAATAATATTAATTAATAGAATAAATATACTAGATATATTACGCGTGCGTGTGACTTACCTACAGAAAACTTTTGTTTGCATGGTGGAATTAAAAAAAATAACAAAATAAAAACACATAACGCTACTCTCTTATGGCGAATAGCACACCACACACGCCCTGGTGCATACCGCACAGTGCTTGGGAAAATTCGCAAGTTCCATTAACAGCTAGTGCACAGCTGCAGTAACAGTAATTAACTGTTTCAAGCTTATGCTTGAAAGCTTTGCTTGTAAAGGAAAATATTAACACTATCAGGTGAAAGCCCCGCTTGTCTCGCCGCTTCATTAAATAAAAAAACGAGCCGCACGTACACCCGGTGTTAAGTGATACGCTTGCTCATAACAGCGCGCTAGTTAGGATATTATACACTGCAATACATTGTGCACGTGGCCTTATAAGAATGAGACATCATCTTATCTACCCCAGTAATTGTACTAGCTGCAGCGCCATTCAAACCGGAACACGATAATGTCTGCACAGTACTATTGATCGGCTGCAATAAGCCCTGCGGTGTTACCTAGGCAGTCTCCGACATCAGAAACCTATCGCAAGGAAAAAGTTAAGCAGAGTTGTCACCATCATCATCAGCCGATAGACGTCCACTGCTGGACATAGGCCTCCCCCAAAAATATCAGTCACACGATTGGGGGATTTGAGTCATTTCCCACCACGCTGGCCCAATGTGGGTTGGTGGGAACCAGGGCTTCGTTTGTTGATTAGCGGGGTGCACCACGAGCAGGTGAGGATGGCTTGGCTCCCGCGAGTTGATGTGCTGGAGCCCTTACACCCCAATAGTTAAGTAAATTTAACTTATCCATATAAACATTTTTTGCTTAATCCACGATCAATTAAAGTTGTAGCGTTCGGAGATCCGTCGTTAAACCTTTACGTAGCCGTGTCGCCGATCGCCGGTTAAGACTTTACCAAAACTGTCTAATTATTTGGCACTTTTCGACAAAGGCCAATAAAGTCCGATTCGTCTTTCATGTTGCTATTGACACACAGGAAGTCTAACTCACAGGCACCCTAAAGGATTTAAGTATTGCTTAACGTTAATGTGACTGCAAACAATTTGAATAGACCATTGTTACGGGCGGTGGTATCACTTATTGTCGAGTGAACAACTTGCTCCGTCTGTCGCTAATTGTTTTTATTTCATGAAACGACATCAACCTGATGGTAAGCGATATTTCCGTCCATAACAATGTGGCGCTAGTTAGGATATTACACACTGCATCGTATTGGGCTCATCGCGTTGAGACTTAAGATTTGGAGACGCATCATTCTAGTAATTTCACTAGCTACAGCGCCCTTCGAACCGGAACATTATACTGTCAGCACACTACTATTTTTCGGCTGGAATAGGAGCTGTGGTGGTATGGAAACGGTCTTCGGGAACAGAGACCCACCAGGACTAAAAAGTTGAATTAAATTTAGACTTAAGTTATTTAAATACAATAAGCGAAGTGAGGAGTTCGCAGTAAGTTGCTCAAAGCGTCGACACGTCCAGGCCCTGCAGCAGCGGCACGTTCTCAACTGAAATAACTTAAAACAACTTCAGCTTAACCAACTTACTGCCGCCGTTTAAATAAGAATAACATAAAATAAATTAGTATTAAGCAACACTAAAATAGTCCACATTGTTCGGGTTCTGTATATGTAAAGTATATAATTATTGTGTACATTGTGTGTACATAACCCTAAGTATACAACGACAGTTTTAGGTGATCAGTGACTGCTGATAAGTTACCGGCTTGGCTAGTATTATTGTTCTATTGAGCGAAAGCTTTCGATAGCTTTAACCTTTTATCACTCGCGAGTTATTTTTTATATATTTTTTTGGATTGGAGATGATGACAGATGATGAGATGATGAAGAAATAAAATACACAAATTTATAGATTTTTAGTAATTTGAAAACAAAACGACAAAAATATAGTAGAACTGCTATTAGGTACCACTGGGATCAGTGCTCAAAATGTATACATATATTACCAACGGTAGTTAGTGTTATTTCTGCGGTAACGATACTCAACATGTGATGTATCAAGGCGATGACCGTAATATGTTGCCGTGTATATCATCCTAACTAGCGCCACGTTGTTATGGGCGGGCGTGACACTCACCATCAGGTGATCGTCCCGCACGTCCCGCTCGTCCCGTCGCTTCGTTCCCTGAACAAAAGGACATGGAGTACCTTATTTGACTGCGACATAAGGTGTTACGTCACACTTGCAGTGATGATGGTTGCTGGAGAGAATAAAGACGACGGGTCGTTAATATAGTTGTTAATCTAGTTAACTACTAAGGGTTGGAAATAAACCTTAACATTCCTCCGCCTCCGGGTGACACGTGCGCGTGTCTTACATGCGTTTGATAACTGAAATAAAAAATCGTTGGCTAGTGCTGACATTTCAATATTATGCACAAAATAACACTCGATTCACACAAAAAAAACATATTTAGTAGAACAGCCTCCCACTTCAATCGCCACCAACAGACTGTCTGGAACAGGGCGATCATCATACTAGGCAGTATTTCTCCCACCATTTTATTTCCCCCTCCTAAAATCAACCTCGCATTCCGATTGGTCGACTGGTCGCGCCGATGCCGACGGTAACAAGCAAACAAGTCAAAAAGCGACTTATTTTATAATAAAGATCTCCACACAGTCGGCATGGCTGCCAGTGCCGCGGGCCGCTAGGGGCTGTCGTATGCAGCGTTGTCATATGGGGGGACTTGCGCCATTTGCCCACGCTAGCCCAATGAGGGTTGCCGGTAGCTAGAGCCTTGTTTGTTGATTAGCAGGATGCACCACGAGCTAGTGAGGTTGTGTTGGGTGCGGGAGTTATAGTGCGGGACTCGTTACTCCCCCCTTTTAATTATTGTACACATTAAATAAATAAAATTCTAAAGCTAGGCTTTGATAACATAAGCTACAGAGCCCTTCAAAGGTGTCGCGTTAACTCTGTAACCTGTCAGCGGAAGCGCGCGGCCGCTCGCAGCCGCAACATCCGACATATTCCTATAAGAAGGATCGCTTTCATAAACTATGGCGTATCCGGTTGTGTTTTCAATGTTGCCATTTCCGAATAAACAAGATGGCGGCCGTCCGCCGCGCGCCTGCTAACTAATGTCATAATAATGTAAACAAAACTATCTGCAATGAGTGAATGCTTCATTTTTATTTCACGGGGTTTTAAGTGTCTCCTTCCGTCGTATATTGATAGACGGAATACAGACGTCATGGCGGCAGATTTACTATATAAGGTTAGTAGCTAGACTAGAGCACAGCGCCATGATGAAATATATCATTTTTTTATACAACGTAGCGACGTGGGAGCGGGACATTCACGTGATGATGAGTGATACGTCAGCCCATAACATCGCGGCTCTAGTTAAGTTGGTATTCATAGCACCACATTGCACTCGTTGTTTTAGGACGTAAGATGTCAATTCTCGTTATCCCAATAATTACTCTAGCTACAACGCCCTTAAAACAAGAACATAGCAATGTTTTCACAGTACTGTGGGTCGGCTGCAATAGGCGCCGAGTACCTACCTAAATGGTCTCTGGCAACAGAGATACGACCACCAGTAAGAGACCTATGTCCATCAGTGGACAACCATGGATAGTGTTGATGATAATGATAACTTTCCCAAAACATACATATCATTATAGAACAGTGCTAAGCGCCGCGCGAAATATCTGCGATATTTTATTAATACCCTACGCGTGGTCACTGAACTTACATGTACACTAAGTCCAGAGACCATTTATAGATCAATTGTTGAGCCGTTGTTTATGTTGAGTTTTAACAACAACAATGTCTTTATATAGCTATGCACTATAGCCGCAACCAAACCTTAAATAGGTGCACTAATGTAACGCCTACTTCTGCTGTCAAGTAGTAATCCCTCGATGAACACATGACATTTGATGGTAGTGATGCTAACCTTAACTTACTAAACTTAACTTGACAATAATGAGAAGCGACAACTAGGAAGATGATGATAATAATAGTTTTAGAATTTTTTTAATTATGATAACAAATAATGTATGAGGTTATGATCGTCCCTTTGGGATGCAATATGTTGTCTTGTTACTCCAGTAATTTCATTACCTACAGCTCTTTTCAAATGTGAACAGAATGATCTTTACACAGTACTGTGTGGTAGCGGAAACGGAGGATATGTTGCTAACGAAGACAATCTGCGGCAACTAACACTTACCACTGTTACCGTCAGTCCCGTTGCCCTGCTCGTGGTATATTGAAACATCACCTCGCCGCCACCTGTTCCTACACAATGAAATTAAAAAAGTGAAACATTAAAAGACGGATCAAACAAGGCTTAAGTAAACTTTGAACACGGCGGGCTCCCGTTTTGTAACAGATCTTGGTAATCCGCAGCTTCCGTGCCGAAGCCACTGCAACAACGAATCAATCCCTGAACAACAGAAGATTTATGGGTAAGGAAACGGCGTGCGTCAGCCGATTCGGCGATTTGTCACTAAAAGGAGACTTATACGACCACCGGCGGAGATCAAAGCGCCCTGGTCAGCGCTATTCAATTTTAAATCATTCAGCACACAGCTTCTAAACACCCATACACCCATACACCCATACACCCATACACCCATACAAATACACTGCGCGCAGATCGAATCTGTCAGCTCACATTTCTTTTAGCATATATTTTATGTTACCACAATTCTATTATAATAAATAAATATTTTAACTGTATACTGAACCCGTTGTGTAATTATATACTGCTGATAGATCTCTGCCGCTGCAGATCGCTGCAGCGCCTATTGCAGCCTACAGACAGTACCGTGCAAAGGGCAGTTACTAGTGAAATTACTTAAGAAACGATTCTGTGTAGACAGTAATTAAGCATTCTGTGGTGACTATGATGTCAGGATCTCTAGCAGCTCAACTTTCCCTGGACGATGGCTACTGCGAAGCACTCTCACTCCAAATGTCGGTGTAATTAATGATTAAATAAACACAAAAAAACCTGTATGATTTTCTCTCGTATTAATGTGATGGACACACATCGATCCGCTCCGGAAGCTCCGCTGACCGCCGCCACCGATCAGAGCGGGAGCGCCGCGTCAGCAGGGCCGGCGGAGTACGGGTATATGTGATAACAACAATTAGGAGCATTAGCCGCGAGCTCTCGCCAATTGCAACACGCGGTACCAACGTCCGCACCACCGCACCACCGCACCACCGCACCACCGCACCACCGCACCACCGCGTCACCACGTCACCGCGTCACCGCGCCACCGCGTGGCAGGCTGGCCTCGAGCATCCGGGCAAGGGCTGCAAGCTTACGGCCTAGTATATCAGTAAATTTTTGAGACCTTGGGTAAAAGTTCATTGACTCATCACGAGATCTTCGAAACTATTAGACATAAACACTTCAAATTTGGTATAAACATTATTTCTGCGGTCTGGAGGTACAGGTCGGCGACGCAACCGCGACTCCTCTCTCGTTCCTACTGTCCACGAGCCTTAGTGATCACTTTCCAACAGGTGAACTGTTCGCTCGTTTGCCCACACATCCTACAAAAAAAGTCAGTTAAAAATAGATTTTACAAAACACCTTCCCCAAACTAAGTTGCGGGGGTGTTACGGCCAGCAGAGTGAGTGGGGTACAGGTGATAATGTAACTTGCAACTTTTAACTTAGATGTTAAGAAAAATCACCGATAATTTTTTTTTTTAAGTTTCATCGCATTCATCGCTCGCAGACCTATGGGTAAATAGTATTATCAATAAGAAGGGAAGGAAAAGGTGAAAAAGTATTAGATGAGTCTAACACGGCTGATGGGGCAGTAAGGTCTTGAAGTGGCGACCAGGTACCTACAAAGGCAGTGCGGAAGGTGCTGCACAAAACCTCTACGATGGAATTTGGATGCAGACAGCGCGGGACTGAACCGTATGGAAATCTGTGGAGGAGGCGTACGCCCAGCTGTGGACCGATGGACCCGTGGGGACGATGACTCGTAACAAGTATTAATGTTGTACTATATTTACCCTTGATTACTTAGTTTAAGCTCCAGTACCAACAAATGGACTGAAAAACCTGCGCCGGAGACTTTCATTCTTAAAAGACCATACAATCCTTAAACTTTTTCAACTCCTGGCGTGTACATTCCATGATGAGAGCCGATGCAGGTAACATGCGAACAACTTCATATGTATCATTGGCCGTCGCACCTTGGTCAAGAAACCGTCAACACAAAAGTCGCTGATAAGACTAATTAGCGTCTTTACTATCAAGATGATGGAGGTATAGTAAATACCATAAACATGATTGATTAACGTTCAATTAATTACTTCTTCTTTTAACCTTTTCTTAACGTATATTAATAAACCAATTCTATAATAACTGAACCAGGATCAACTCCTGCCGGTGTTGGTACTGGTTTTGTTTGTTGACAAATTGCTCTCATAACGGCCCTCGTTAACAGCGTCACGTACGAGCTGGTGACTGATTGTTGATGTTAAAGCACGGTGCCTTAATCTTCGAACAGCTGACGTGCGAAGATCCGTTAACTGATGGATAAATCGGTTCAGATCAAATGTATAAACTCTGTATTCAAAACTGTTAAAATATACATACGACGAGATGTAAATTAAAGATTTATGAAAGCTCTTCTGCTAGCTCTTATCTTTTCTCATCCCTGTGGTAGATTAGGAGAGAAAATCATTTGGCAATAAATCTACTTTTTTTTGTAGAATTATTGGATTTTTAAAAATAACTCATACCCATTATTCCTCAAGTTACTCTCACGTACTAACACGGTTAATCTCACGACGTTAGGAATTTTCACGTAGTGTAATTTATTGTGTAGTCTTGTAGTCGCTATAAGTAGTTTTACTTAGAACCGAACGAGTAACGACACTTGAAGCAAATTACACTCTTACTTAGACAATATACATAGTTGTGTCTGTTGCATTGGAGATTTCTAAAAGCTTCAAAGGTTTTGATCTAGTTTTATTAAAATCGTAACTAAAGGAAGTATCTCTAAATACACTCTTCTCTTATAACAGCTTGATATACATTTGTACATATCTGTAGGTAGAGTCATCATCATCAGCCGATAGACGTCTACTGCTGGACATAAGACTCCCACAAAGAGTTCCACATCGATCGGGTAGGGATTCATATGAATGGATTTGAGCCATTTCCCAACACCCTGTCCCAATGCGGGTTGGTGCAAAATTAGCAGGGTGCATCACGAGCAAGTGAGGTTGGTTTGAGTCCCGTGAGTTGTTGTGCAGGACCCTTTACACCCCAGGTAGTATCGCAAATACTAAATTTTTTATACTTTTTTTTGATACATACATACATAGTATTCGTAGAATAGAAAGCTTTTGATGTGTAACTTGTCTCCTAACGGGAAACCTGGACACCATTTCCATCCATATTGTAATCCTTGCAAACCGCTTCAGCAAAGAACTTGAGATGCCCTGGCGTGTTTTGGATCATATTTTAAGATCAATTTGTCGATTAAACGGTCACGCGACGTCGATGCCTGGCCGAGTTAGATCGGCGATACGTCGCAGGAGGCTGCGGCGGTTTATCTCGGGCAGATCGTCGACGCGAGATCACGCGGGAAGAGTTCCGTTTAAGGCGCTAAAGCAATCAAATAAATAATTAAAAATTTTATTTATCTTCGCTTGTTCACACGACATAAGTGAAATAGTGGACGTGAAAGTATCTTTGAAATATTTTAGCGAGATGTTCAGCTGATGCAACAATACACCACTTTGTGCTCATCGAGTTGAGACATAAGATATTTACACCAGTAATTACACTAGCTACGATACACAGTACAGTCTGTCGGCTGCAATAGAAGCTGTGGTGGTACTTACCTAGATGGCCTGTAGCCATAGGAATCTACCATCAGTTTTTGTTACAATTTGTTGTTTTCTCATTTAACATTATTTCTCAGTGAGCATACACACGAACTCGTTGATGAGCAGTAAACTAACATGACGTGCTAACGAGAGAGAGGACATTTAAATAACTTGGCACATTAAGAGCACAGCGGGCGGCGGCTGGTCTCCCGCACTCCACGCACGTCGCGGAGTCTGAGCCACTCCATCTCGTGCAGTAAATACGTAATAAACTGCTAGAAGGAATATTCTTCTTTACATACTTTCGTTTAAACAGAGGGCCGTGAATACATTTACTTTTAAAACATGAAGACAATAGTTCCAGTGGTGATGAAGATACAGTATCTCCTTTACCTCTGTAATCCTCTGATCATCAACATCCATTTCAGTCCTCAACCAGCAGTATACTGCCATTACTTTTACACAAATACGGTATTGCATATCTTTAATGAATACATAATAAATTATTACAATTATAAACAATTGCCTGTGAATATTTACTAACAAAGTTTAATTATATAAACATCATATTATGATCTTAGTTTATGAGATAAATATCAGATAAGTTATAGTTAAATTTGAAACTGGTACGATATTCTTCACTGAGGGGGAATCGGGCCCTAACCCCACCACGTTGGTCCAGTGTGAGTTGGTAGGCGGTTGTGTTACGAACGAAGATCCTATGACCTCTCTAAACGTCGAAGGTGACCGCCGTAGGGGTTTTAGTAGTTAAAAATCTCCACATAACTCTAACTTCCCTTCAGAAGGCAGAGCATCTTTTCGAAGATTTCTCTCCCGAAACTAAAAAAAATGTGCGGGTCGATGGGTGATCAGAGTCTCCTCTGTAGTATAATAAGAAGCGCTGCGTGCTGGAGAAGTTGACTTGGGTTCCGTAAGATGTTGGGCGGGAGGGGTTCACTCATCCCCCACAATGAGGATATCTGAATTAGGCCTGTGACCAGTAGTGGGCGATGTCCGGCTGATAAGAAGATTATTTTTGCTTAAACGCGTCCTCCATCCATACTTCACATCTTACATTAATATCGAACCCGGACCTGTTACATAGCAAGTCAACCTATGCGCTACCGCAGGAGGATAAAATTGTTAAATAACATAATAAACGTCACAAATTAATCTTTTTTTTATTTCATTAAGCGACGAGACGAGCGGCACGTTCACCTAATTGTAAGTGATACGCCCGCCCATAACAACGTGGCGCTAGTTCGGATGGTATACACAGCACCTCATTGCAGTCATCGCCCTGAGACATAAGATGTTGAGTCTCGTTACCCCAGTAATACCCTTAGCTATAACGCCCTTCAAACCGGAACACAGTACTGTTTGCCGGCTCAATAGGCGCTGCGGTGGTACCTGCCTGGACGGTCTCCGGCAACAGAGTACAGAGTTATCGTGTCTATAGTATATAGCTGTCCCGCTCCCGCTTTGCTGATTGTTAACTCCCGCAGCACCTTTTGGAGAAGGAATTTTGTAAAATCCATTCTTGTCTGACCTCTAAACGGCAGAAGCAATATCTGTACTAAATTTTAAGTGTTTACGTGTAATAGTTTCAAAGAACTAGTTATGAGTCAGCGGATACCTGGATACGTCCTACACAAATACTCGTACATATCGTATCTTTCGACACGAGGCAGTACAGCGCGCAGCTTGACATTGCCAACCGACTACCGACTACCGCCAGCCGACACCGACGCGCCGGATGCTTGGCATTCTGGCTTGAAGCGCACCGGTGTATTCCCAGGTCGCGACAAGTAATGCCAAATCTATTGCCATTACTACAATTCCTAATGTTACATTCACCAAAGGTTTATGTTATATATATATATATATTTCAAAGATGGTACATCTCTGTTGCCGGAGACTGTCTAGCTATGTACCACCGCAGCCCGTATTTCTACCCACATATAGTAGTGTGCAAACATTACTGTGTTCCGATTTGAAGGGGGCTGGAGCTTGTATAATTACTGGGATGACGAGACATAATATCTTATGACACAATATCTCAAGGCGATGATCGCAATTTGGTGGAGTATATATCATCCTAACTAGCGCCACGTTGATACGGGCAGGCGTATCACTTACTATTAAGTGAATCTCATGTAGTAATTGAATAGACATGTATATATATATATATCATAGTATAAACGATTATTAACTGCTGATTTAAGTTCCACGTATCCTATGAGTAAGTATTCAAACTTATAATAACTTAGGTCTGTATTCACACGATCGGAGACGCGTCGGGCGGGTTTCCTTACATTTCGCGTAAAGCCGCGCATTACGCCGATTTATACCGGCTAAGCGGCTTAGCCGTTGCCGGCCGCGGGCCTGAAATGGCCGCGAGTAAAATTAGCCCAGTGGCCCTATCGCGCTGTTATAAGGCGACAAATGGTATCCCGTTATAGCGGCCGCGACGCGCGACGCGCGACACACGGCCGCGGCGAACGGACAGCATGGTTTGTAGCAACCAAATTAGCGAGACGTTCACCTGATGGCTGGTAACTGGAGCGGAGGCGGAGCTGGTCAGGATTATGTACACATCAGCACGTTGTGCACGTCGTCTTTAGACATTAAGTCTCGTTAACCCATTAATCTTACCAGCTACAACTCAACTTAAGTTTGGGAGAAATTACTATTTATCCTCCGATCAATAAGAAAGAAGCTGAGCTAAGAAACAGAGGACGAAGATACATAAAGAGCGAATGCTCGAGAATGTCTTGGCTCTTATTCACAAAAGGTTCTTGCTCATTAATACGAGATATATAAACAAAAACCTCCGATCTGCACAAATAGGCATTGAAGGGTTTCAGCAGCATCTCAGATCTATGGTAATAATGTTGCATAGTTTGACATATGTAGTAGTCTCTTAGTTGTTTGACGATTTAAAGGACAGAGACAAGTGGAGAAGAAAGAGAAAGAAGGCTGAGTGGTGGAAAGAGGACAGAGTTTAAAACTTAAACGTCTTAACGTCAAGTTGCATTGTGTAATAACATCAGTGTTGCAATAGAAAGACTTTGCTGATGAATCCGTCTTACTCTTCTCATTAAATCCTTTATCATTATTTCATTAATTTCACAAAATAAACTTTAAAAAAATCCCTCTTCCTCGTGTAAGGATATGTTAAGAGTAAAGGTTTTGTTTTAATTGTAAAGCCTTATTAAATGTATAACATGTGACATCTTCGCCATAACATTACCACATCCCCACCCTCATAACTACTTCCTTATAAATCTAATGAATAAGCAGCAGACTTGCCCCATGGTTAAGATATAAACTAGATTTTAACTTATACCTTTATAAGTAATGAACTGAATGACCTAGAAACTCCACTCTGCTCGCTTTATTCGTTCGATGGCTTGTTGGCGGTTTCCTGTTGACTGTGAGCGCCATTCCTGCCGCTGGTAGAACGGTTACCAGTTCTCGCGATCCATCATCATTACGCACTTATCGTAAGCTGATTATCAACGTCCATCATCATCTGGTGACGTATTGAGTCAGCGCCGAGGCTTCTATTACCTTAAACATAAATATCTCTCCAGCTTCACCGGATATACTTGAAACTGAAGAAAATCTTTTTTTTATCCAACTATGCGACGACACGAGCGGGATGTTCGCCTGATGGTAAGTGATACGTCTGCCCATAACGTGGAGCTAGTTAGGATGTTATACACTGCACCACATTGTGAGCGTCGTCTTTTGTCATAATGTCAAGTCTCTTTACTTCAATAATTTCACTACCTATAAAACCTTTCAAACCGGACCACAGTAATGTTTGGCAAGTACTGTTTGTTAGCTGCAACAGGCGCTGCGGTGGTACCTAGCTGGACGGTGTGCGGCGACGGAGACACTACCACTTATCAAGTATACATACGATATATACGAAGCCAACAATTTATATTATTTGTTAATGCCACTGCGTCCATCAGGCATATCGGCACACAGGCATTAACAGTTTGTTACTCATGCGCAATATAACGCGCGCTTACAGCACTCACATTTTCGTATAGTCGGTTAAAATGCGACAAATTAATGAAAAAAAAGGCCGCTTAAGTGAGTGACGCGCGGTGGCGAGCGGCGGCGAGCGGTGGCGAGCGGCGGCGAGCGGCGGCGAGCGACGGCGAGCGGCGTCGTGCGGCGGCGAGCGGCGTCGTGCGGCGGCGAGCGGCGTCGTGCGGCGGCGAGCGGCGTCGTGCGGCGTCGTGCGGCGGCGAGCGGCGTCGTGCGGCGGCGAGCGGCGTCGTGCGGCGTCGTGCGGCGGCGAGCGGCGTCGTGCGGCGGCGAGCGGTGGCGTGGGCGCTGCGTCTATTCCCGGCCGGGCGCCCGGGTTATCCGCCGGCGGCCACTTACTGTATCGCGGCCCGGATGTGTTTATGGTCGCCGTTGCGGGCCCCCCTTGCTATCGGGCCATGTTTACGGCCCGCTATGGTCTCCCGTCAACGCTGCACCTTATCAAACTTTGAGCAGCTTGATTGTACCTAATTATTTTGTACAGATAACACTTTTTTTTTGTTTCGGGGGGAAAAGATACTAAAATATCCACTAAAATCCTCTTCGGTGGTCACCTTCGGCGTTCGGAGAGGTCGCGGGATCTCCGTTCGTAATACCACCGCGGCCTCGCTAACGCTGCGCTGGGATAGTCTGCTGTATGCAGACAACATTTACCCTAACTTTTACCGCTGGTAGTGTCTCTGTTGCCGGATACTGTCTAGGTAGGTCCCACCACAGCGCCTATTGCAGCTGACAAATAGTACTGTGCAAACATTACTGTGTTCCGGTTTAAAGAGTGCTGTAGCTAGCATTATGGAGCAGTATTTACCATTATAACAAGGACCATGTTGTTGTGGGCAACGCCCCGCTCGTCTCGTCGCTTTGTAGTTTAAAAGAAAAACAACTATATTGTTAACTGACAACGAGTTCATGAAGAAACAGGCTCTCCAACAATGTTAACCGCCGCTGTTCATCAATGAGGTTAGTATCTAGAGAATTTAATAAACCATCTCTGAATCGAACTAGAGATCTACTAAACAAGAGGTCTGTTTAATATGGTCTTTTTTTAACCTTGACCTAAAAATGAATTGGTGCCAGATTGTCTACACTTGCCATCTACATATACTATCTATGTACTATGTTGCACTGCTAATAGGTTTCTACTTCCGGATAACGTCTAGCTAGGTTTTATTATTTTCGAAGAGACGAGCAAGATGTTCACCCAATGGTGTCTAGAAATCATTCCAAGATTAATTCCTGTATCTAAGTTGTAAAAGAAAGTTTTGGTTGAGGAATATCAGGGCATGGATTGGCATATCTGGGGCATCCACATTGTTACGGCGAATCTAGAAACAGAAAGAACTGTATCATGCTGATCGCCAACCTTCACTAGTTGGAGAAACATTTTAAGAAGAAGATCTAAGTTGTACATGGACGCTCAAAATTTTATTTCGCTCTCCCTAACTTAGTAAAACAAAACTTAAAAATTCGACTAAAAAATCATTTGCAAAAACGATGGATCTCTCTTGAAAACTGCATACAACTTATTAAGACATTTTAAGATAACTTTGTAGACAGAATAACAATGGCACCACATTCACTTTCTCTTTCTCTCTCTAACTCTACATAGTTGCGTTCCGGGGCGTTTTGCTTACTTGTTACTTATGCATTAAGTTCTTTTGTTTCCGCACGCTTTGCACCCCCATTATGTTACATGAACACATAAATCATGTCGCTTTATACTACTAACTTAATTCCACATTGACTCGTAACTTAAATGTTTAAGCGTACTTTTATGCGTTAAAAATTTACATATGTTGCAAGAAGCCGAAATAGCTTAGTTTGTAGCTGTTTGACTGCACGTTACATGGAGGTCTTGGATTCTAGTTTAGCTTATGCTGGTCATAAGTAATATATACCTCAAAGCGGACTGAATCAATTGCAGCTGAACTGCAGCTTCCAATGAAGATAAACATAGCGAGGAAATGTATATGTTTATAGAACAGCTTTCGTGGTCATGTTCCAACCCGCACATGGCTATTGTGATGGATCAATGGCCACAACTCTATGAGAGTTCGAATTCGGAGCTTCGAATCCCAGCGGTGGGAACATTAAGAAAACTCGCCGTTTTTCAGCTTTATACAAATATTTGACAGTAGTTCAAATATTAGAGGAAATATACACAACACGATCCCACAGTACAGTGTGAACGCGTACTGACTCTAAATCGGGCAGCCGTCGGCTGATCAAGTCTTAAAATAAAACCTGCGCAGTGCGTGGGAGCTGTACGCGAGCTGCCGTCAGCTAATGAAGCTGAAAACGGCATAATTAATTTAATTAAATCACCTTTCACCAGCCGACCGAGCGTCTGGTGGAACGGAATCCCCGGTACGAGGCTGGGACTGCAAATTGGCAGAGTTTGGATGATGCCACCTGGCTAGCAACTTCACATTCATATGAAGGATTGTGTATTCAAGGCGAGGGTTTCACCATTATTGTCACTTAACGTTACTTGAAATTGGACATATGAGACTATTTATAGCCCATCAGAAAAACATAAGTAATATGACCAATACTTAGAATATTCCCAACTTTGACGGCGGTCTATCTAGCGTTTACTAGAAACATTGACTTTCAGTTTCCACCACCACATCATTTTTTTAACTCTAAGGAAATCTTCAGAAGGTTCGCTTCTGAGATTAATGGAACCGTTAAACTTAAGGTCGCAAGTAAAATGTGATTGGCGTATTTAACATGCAAATAAAACTTGTCCGAAAATTGACCCACCTTAACATTTCCATCGTGTCCTGAGTAGGACTTGCCGGAGTGCCGTGGGCGTTGCCTCAGCTCGGTTTTAGGTCGGTGCCTATCATCACAACCGTTTAATGGCATGGTTCCGAATGACACGAAACGTTTATGAGATCTAGACAAAAGTAGGGTTTGAGGCAATCTTGCCAGATCTTCTTCTAATTACTAACTTATTCTAAATATTTCAAGATAAATAACGTTAAAAATGATAATTATTTCAATAGAGAAATATTGTAAAATTTTCTTAACATGAAGTTTTTTTAAATTATTTATCAAATTTACGAAATTTGAGTTAGGGCTTCTACTAATTACCACCAACAAAATAAGTAACTGCAATGATACTATTTCATATGTTTAATAAAGTGAGATAACCAGCAAGCACAATTGACAAAATTGTATCATTTTATTCCGGAAGAGGAAGGTATGTGTAGCCAGAAAATTCGTAGGTAGGATCCATTAAACCAGGAGTCGTCCCCGTGAAGGTTTCATTCACCTGTCCGTGAGCGAAAAAAGTTTGGCGACCGCTGCTTTGATAGGTTAACTGCAGGGCCACTTTCAGAGGACGTCTAGCTAGTGTGCTGGAGACCTTAAAACATTAAATCTCGTATCCGTCTTTAATCGCAGTTCGTTTGGGACCTAAACGATCTCCAATTTTTTACTAATGTATATTTGTTTCTAGCAGACGCAAAGAAATATTGAAATTACGGCCTCGCAAAACTAACGCCTCACGAAACACTCGTAGGAGATACTTTATATCTCCTAAAGCACTAAACGCGTTCAAAGACTAAATGGTTGTTGATGTCTCTCGTAAGTAAACAACATATATAACCGCAACTTTTAACAACTTACACGCAACATTCGTATACATTAGGTCTCTTACACAAAACATTGCATAGATAAAGCAGATCGCCATATTTTTTTTCAAACTCTTGGAGTTGAATCGTAGGAGTCGACACGAGCAGCCCTGCGGAGCGGAGTCTGCAGCGGTCCGATCGGATCCACGTATTCAAATGAAGCTGCGGCGCTGTGATGGGGAACGTGGGCGAGCATATTTCAAACCGAATGCCATTTCCCCTTCAACCATTTCGCTCGCGCTAATAATTTATAAATGTATTCGACTGGATGGAGACGATAACTCTGCGCTGATCACGCGGACGGATAGCCCGGGACGCACCGACGTCTCAATGCGAACGAGATGGAAATTGTATCCGACGATTTAGATCCAGTTGAGAACGACGCGAACACGAGATAACATCTGTTGCTAAGTTTGATGCCCATTGTTGTAGGTTAGTCATCAGCAAAATAAATTTCATCAAATTAACCAAAATGGTTTAATACTTTGAAGATGAAGAGGAAAAGGATTGACACGGTGCTATTGCTAAGCTTCCCGAGACAGCGATAATCTTAGTATCTGTTTGTGATTCTAAATAGACAGTCTGCGGAGTACTATAAGATACATTTCGGAGAGTGTGCGATGAAATTACAAGATATAATTCCTCCATCCTCTTTTTGCCGCCGACCAACAAGGCGCATGGCGAGTCACTAGCCTTTCGTGTTTCACATCCCCATCATTGAACATCCCCACTTTGCGAACAATGAAGTTTAACTCTTCCTTTTCGATAGTAACAGCAACGGAAGTGAAACAGCTTGCCAGCGAAAATAAGTTTTAAATACTGAAACTAGTGAAATAACTAAAGTAACGAAACTTGACATTATTCACTTACCATTAGATAATTGAGAAAACAATTAGAATCAAGGTGAAAAAATATATAATATAGAAAGTACCAAAATATTTTTAAGATTAGAAACAGATTTAAATTATTAGAAAGAAGCATAAAAATTTTTTTTTTAAAAATGACGATATTGATCAGAGAATTGAAGGTAGTTATTGCAACACGGAAAACATCCACGAAGCCGTCCTCCAACTATGCCCTGGTGATTATACGAAAGTGCGTAAGTGCTGCTCCGACAGCCGGCCTAATTAGCACAATCAGAGCACGGCGCTCGCGTGCAGTTTATCACAAAGCCGGGCCCGGTCCGGACACAGACTCCGCCGGCGCATGATGCAGAGGAGCACGAGCGAGACCGAAACATCGATCGTGAAGCTGCTCGTGATGAGTATGAAATATTTAAATGTAAATGTTTACAATACAACGCAGTAATGTGCTGTATACCAAAGCGACGAGTCTAGTAAGATGTTACCTGATCTGCAGTACACTGCACCCTATTACTCGTCGTCTTGAGATATAAGATATTAACTTCCGTTCCTCTCCTACCTGTACCTACTGCCCCTGCACTGATAATACCCGTGATTTTCACTCACGAAAAGAGGATCAAGGCTGTTGATTCACCAATCTAGCCAAGTGCTGGTCATATATCGTAAATTTTAGAATTTTTTTTTTTTTTCAAAATGTCTTAGTGTAATTATGTTATTTTCCTTCACAGGAAGTTTAAGCTCAGCGGGGATCGAACCCTTGTAATCCTTCGATCGAACTTCGTCGAACCTTCGAACGCTTCCTTATTACTTTACACTATCACCCGCGAAGCACCCTTTTTTACAGGGTTAATGTTTCCGCAAATTACGCAGTACCCAACCCTTACATATATCCTTAGAAGTACTCGAGACAGTAACGGTGATGATATTGCAGACATTTTCAAAAGCTCGATCCTTCACATAATTCCAGAGTTAAAGAATTGTTATATCAAAAAAAAAAAAAATCCAAAAATTTATCTTTCCATTTTACAGTAACTTACGTCTGCACATTCGTATAAGATGTTGTGACTGCAGTAATAGACTTCCGCCGGGTTAATTTATGGAGGTTTAAAAAAATTTAACGACTGAACTATTTCACTGGAGCTGAAGGGGCGTGTAACCATAAACGTTGGGATGAAGTCGCCGAAGCGGCGGCACGTGCTGGTGATATTTGTATCAGGGAATAAGATCTCTGTTTTATCGCCGCCCTGGCCCTCGCCTCCTCTAATAGATGCTCCAATAACGGATTTGATTTACGAGACCTTTTAATGTTCTAACTTTAAGAGGCAGTGACGTCACCGGGCGCACTGCACGCGATACATCCGTTACATTGTCTGTTGAATCCATTTAAAAATGTTGTAAAGTGATAAGCATATTCACTGGATTGCTTGGCGCTGTAATTGAGTGGTCACCGTCCTTCGTCAGGGGCTAAGTTACGTTTCTCTTTATTCCACGAAGCGACGAAACGTGCACGACGTTCGCCTGATGGTAAGTGATACGCTTACCCATAACAACGTGGCACTTATTAGGATGATATACACAGCACCACATTTTGCTCGTCGACTAAGATGTTAAGTCTTGTTACCCGAGTAATTTCACTAGCACTCTTCAAACGAAAACAAACCGGAATAAGCACCGCGGCGGTACCTGTTTAGACGGTCTCTGGTAACCGACACCTACCACCATTGAAGTAAGTATGACTACAGAATTCAAATATAATAGAAACAGACTGTTCTTCATTCATGGATTCCTTCCTCAAGCTGGAGAACTTTTAGATTGGAATATGTTTTAAATGGTTTATATCGAAATTGTTTTTATATTCTTCAAGTATTCTATATGAGTAAAAATAGTTTTGATGAAGTTAATCAATGACTGTTGTGTTATAAAACGTGTAAAATCTTGAAAATTATCAAGATATCTTAATTTATACAGAATTGCTAATAAAAGTGCATAAAAAAATAAGAAAAGAAGAGAAAAGAAAAGAAAAACAGTATGGAAGATAGAAAGAATTAATAAGAATATTAAAAGTCTGATACGAAAGCTCAACTAAACTGAGCTGACGTAGACATATGTCTCTTCCCCTCCAACGGGTTCTCGCCTTGTCGTGGCGGAAGGGCTTATTAATCGTGGGACGACACACGGTGAAGCTAAGTGGAACCCACCCGGCCGGCCCGCGGCAAAGGGCTGGCCGAAGCGGCTGCTCCAGATTCGAGCACCGGTTGGACATCCCTCCCTCCCGAGGTGGGGCCGTGCAAGCGGCTAGCGCCGGCAGGGTCGCGGTTGAGTGCGCACCCCCGTTCCCGTGTCCCTGCCATCATAGCGATGAGGTGGAACATCGTGGGGGTTTTAGTCGGTGCGAGTCCGACATAACCCGTCCTCGCCCCCGCGAAGACGAGTATACGTAGGCATTTCCCCCACGTAAAACAAAAAAAGAAAAAAAAACGTGATGGGGGCTGACGCAAAAAGGCTCAATTATATAACTTACGGAAGTGGACCGGTATTAAATCCTTCGATGGATTATTTCATCTTGCACAGGAGGCCCGAGTATTTTTAGATTTAAAAGCCGACCTCCAGACTTCAAGAGACAGGACAAGAAGAATAAAATGCACATATTTAGAATTGTAATTGTCCTGTACAATTTGTTTGATACTAAAACAAATAGAACGAGCAGCGCCCCACCAGCGCCCCACCAGCGCCCCACCAGCGCCCCACCAGCGCCGGACCGCGGAGTGCACAGTAAAACAATATCGGTATTTGTGTAGTTCGTTCAATTAAACCGCAGTTAGGGCCGATGTATACGACAATAAAATACTAGGTTTCTTGTTTAACTTACCGGAATTTAATTGGGTCGTGGGCATAAAGCTGAATAATTACAATTGTAAGATCGTAAAACAGCTTCTTTACATCGCTTGGCGAAGGTTAATGTAACATTACCTTAGTATCATTTAATTGAAAACAGTTGAAGTACAAAGGAACACCGCTTCTGGAGTGCCGCAAGGTAGTATACTGAGCCCACGCACGTTGCTCTTATATGATCTTTGAATATTCTCCTTCAAAGTTTCTCAACCTTTCAATTTTCTTTAATAAACTCAATTAAAAACATTGCGTAAAAGCAAAATATTATAAACCTCATCAATGGTAGCTCTCAAAGAAATATGTACCGTCATAACACTAACGTAAGTCTGCAGCTAATCAGTTGTGAGCAAACAATGCTTTGTTCCAGTTTAAAGGTAATGATATTACTGTAGTAACGAGACTTAACATCTCATGTTATATAAGCATAATGTGGGGCAGTGTTTATCATCCTAACTGGCGCCACTTTGTTATGTGCAGGCGTATCACTTAGCATCGTCTCGTCGTCTTGTAGAGTAATGAATGCTGGTGTTTCCAGTTTTAGAAGCGCTGGTAGCGACAGTAGATCATTGCGCGGGCGGACGGTCGCGGTCGCCGTCTGCGTGTGGTCTACGGTAAGGGATAATTGCAGGATTAAATCGTTTCACCGTCTCAAGTTTCCTCAGCTAGTTGCGACCGGAGAGATTTGTATTGACTTGGAAATGTATGACTTTAGTCCATACTGTTACAGTTATTATCACATTCAGTTTAGAGGAAACGGAGATAACATTACATAAAGTGTGGTCACTTAGAGATCGTAATTGATTACATATTAAGTTTGATCGTTGTAAAGGTCATTTTGATGGAACAGGTTATTTGACGTAAGTCGCGACAGCTGCATACATTGACAATCATTTTTTGAATCTTTTTATACTTCTCTATCGGCATCAGATGAGATCGTAGCTGAACCCTAACCTAAATTTATTAAACATCTACAGCCAGTAATTACAAAATGGCCAAGGTAAAAAGTAGGCTAATCCAAGCCCTGATATTTTCACTTTGAATTGTTAATGTTCGCTACCGTACACAATCAA
Source organism: Ornithoptera alexandrae (assembly GCA_029030555.1). Classification (NCBI taxonomy): domain Eukaryota; kingdom Metazoa; phylum Arthropoda; class Insecta; order Lepidoptera; family Papilionidae; genus Ornithoptera; species Ornithoptera alexandrae. The sequence goes on from JARDVY010000104.1 coordinate 391,169, forward strand.
AACAAATGTAGCTGTCGCTCCGCTACAAGACAATGCGCCCGCTGCGCCCGCTGCGCCCGCTGCACCCGCTGCACCCGTTGCGCCCGCGCCCGACAAGACAAACGAACACGATGGTCTTATTTGGCGTGCACTTGCTAAACCTCCAATTCACATGACAAAGTACGGACACGGAAGTAGCTACCGATACGGACATCACAATACCTTACGTTTGATCGCAATAGAAACGCTACCGGGCGGGTACCGGGAACAGGATCGCCGCGTCGCTAAGCAACAACAGGAATAAATCTTAGCGGAAGACGACATTTCCAAGAGTACCCCCCACAAGTCGGCGCGCGCGTACGGCACGGCGCATATTCTTTATCTATATTTTAAAGCTTGGTGTTCACGGCGCGATGCTCTCTCGTAAATCTGATAGTTTGCCATTCAATCGGTGGGCCATTACTTGTTTCCGTATCGTGTTCTCTGAGCGATTTCACTTGGAGTGTTCTAGTGAGGGCCCCTTTCGTACATTAGCATTTATCACGGCACAATATTTCCAACGCGTTAGATTTACCATTTTAAGTCAATACAGCCGATGTACTTGAATTATGTCTCAAAGTGCTTTATCACTTCCTATAAATATGTAACTCTTTAGAAATGCTCTTTCCTAAACATAGTTAGGGTTTATTGTTAGTTTTCATACAACAAAAGCAACACGACGATAACGACTGGTGCTAAGTGACACTCCTGCACATAACAATGGGGTGCTAATGAAGATGTTTCATGGTTCAAGCCATGGTGCAACTCATTATCCAGTTATTATATTTTTGCACCGCCTTGAATAACTGTTATATTAATTAATGTTATTAAACTAAAATATTATGAAATTAATCAGTAACCAGAAACCTGATATCTTTCACCTAATTCCTCGATGACTATCCTCCATTTTATTGGTAACTGGGAAGTGCGGTCATCGTCGAAAGTATATCCTGTCTTCCGAAAGGAAGTCAGGGTTATGTACATTTATTTGATATCACCTACCCTGCTTAGCTTATAAAAATTCTGCCGTATTTCCAACTACCTTCCTTCGCTAGATTAGAACATTGAAATTGATTACAATATACTAGGCGGTATATTTATTGTATCTTAATTTATATTTACGTGTACTCCAAGTTTTTTTAATAACTTTTTAATACCAGTAAACATACTGTTAACGACTATATCTAATGTGACTAATGATGTCGTCGAAGACGGTGTGAAGGTGAGAAAAAAAAAAAAGAAATCATCATAGGTCAGCGGCGACAGAGATGCGATATATCTATATTCTAGAAAGACAGTAAAAGATATTAGTGAATCGGTTTAACAAAACAATAATATTGAGATAGAAATAGTGAGCGCTAGAGAATTAGACCGTATCGCAGTCTAATGGCCTAGAACGGCCAGCAACAGGGAACAAAGCACTAAACCAGACAATGCCTAGGTCAATGGCAGCTTCTCGCCTATTTATGACACATGCAGTACATGCGCGGCGCGAAGTTGCTGAGCAGCGGCGAACCGGTTGCACACGCGCTTCAAATTAACGCAGACCTACCAGCAAGCGTTGCTGCACCAGCGAACTCTTCTTCCATTTTTTAAGGACAATTTCAATTGATAATTGTACACGCATTTTCGCATTGATGCATCTAATAGGACAATTGTTAACATTTGTCAATTTTCTTATGTATTTTGGAACTCCATTCGTTCAGGCTATTGACACTACTTGCTGTATCTACCTATGTAACTTTAGAAGTAGCCGGACTTAACAAAATGGCGGTTGGCGAGCTGACGTGTATCAATGCCAATATTAAAACTGTTACACTATTCCTAAAATTTTCTCTTAGTCGTCTTTACTAAAGTATGTACTTTATATAGAGTATGAGTTTTAAATAATTTGTATATTTTTAAAAATAATATGGATTGAGATAACGTATAAAATTGGGTTGCTTGAAGATATCCGTTTACCTTTGCCTTGTCTTTTCCTCGCAGGAATTGAAGTGACATTCAGCAGTGAATGAAAAAAGTTTATATAATGTTTGAAATTTGCGATTTCGGAAACATATGTGGTGAAATTTTGTCCGCAGGAAAGTTCTATTATTGTACATATTACTTTGTTATAGCAGTCAATATATGAGAGCATCAGTATTCATGTATGGCCACTTTTGGGCCACATTGTCATATTATGTGTGGTGTAAGTATTAGCCGACTGTCGATTAAAAAATGGAAATGTGGTTTAGAAAAATAGTTTAAATTTGTTTGTGTACCCACTAAATTCAATACATTTAATATAGTCTTGTCGCAGGCATTGCCTTATTTTACTAAAAATCCAATGAAACAATTAGTTAAATTTCTGCACCTCCTAAAGTAGACTGGATAATACCAAAGGCGTTACGTCCACCTTTACACTGTACAAAGTTAAATAAATAAAAATGGAGCAAAATTCTTTATAAATTTCTGAACTTGAATGTGTCTCCATTCATGATTTTAACTTAGCTAGTCGAATTTTTGTCGTAGAAAGAAGTGATCGTGTCGTTTGCTCTAATCGCGTTGCCTCCTGACTGGGAGACGACAGGTGTCCCCGGCGACGGCGCGCGCTCATTGCACACTCTACGAAACAACAAACCACGTGCACTTGTTAAACAAAAACAAATTGTTTTCAGTTACGAATCAACATTTTTACGACACCGCACCGGCTGTTTTACGTCCGTGTGTGTGTTTGTTCGGGTTTTTTTGATAGAACTACGGCCATTAAGCCGCTTTAGTGTCCGTTTATGACATTTTAGTAACGCTCCGAGCTTTTATTGTGGGAAACGAGGGTTACCTTAGCTTTCGTCCCGATCGATTCCTTTTTTACTGCATCCTTTGCATTATTGTATCGGTTAAAGATTATTTCAGGTTTTGTTTCTACAACCTGCTTACAGTTGTAGATGTGATCGTATAAATCATTTCCATCAACATCGGTTTGCCTCATCAATTAATTCTTTGATTGCGTCTCGTGAAGGTTCATTGAGGGGTTCATTATGTTCATCTTACGGTTGTTCAACGTGTTCTCGAACACTTCCGTCGGCCCGTTCGAGCCTTACTAAATCTTCACACGTACATCAACTTACAAAATTGAATTCTAATGTTCTGATTACACCGTATTTTACGACTGACGCCCCGGCAATACCAATAATCTTAATATGCTCAATAAATATGTTAAATGGTAATTTATATTTTAACATTTTACTCGAAACACGCCCCGATTAACTTTTCGTCTTTGAAATACTGAATGCGATAGGAAATAACGCGTGTGAAATGGAGGAGAACACTTCCAATATAACTGCTGATGTTTCCATTTTTGTATTATATTATGAATAGAACCACTTCGGTCCCCGTTGGCTGTGACGTGGATTACTGAACCCCACTGCAGCAGCACGTGTCACACCGAGTACGAGTACGAGTAGGAGTACGAGTGCACGGTTTTACGACGGTTTTACTGCAGCGATAAACGCGGCTGACCATGCGCCCGACAAATTGAAACCCAGATGATATTGAAGTCAACGAACCTCACCACCACACTGTTATTAATTAACTAATTTTAAAACTATTTGTGACCGATAGGTGAGACGCAAGCAGCTGCTGGAATGTGTGATATGATAGAACGGGATGGAAATCATTTGTAACGTCCACGCAGCTTCATTCTTTTTGTTTCAAAGGGAAACATTTTGGAAATGCGTCTTCTGGGAGGAAGAGGTAGTTACATGTAAATTTGCCCTTTACTAGTTGCAAAAGTACTTTGTCTCCGGACGCCGTCTAGGTAGTTAGCACTGCAGCTCCTATTTCTGCCGCCGAACAGTTATCTGCAAATGTTACTGTACTTCGATTTGAAAAATGTTGTCGTAACATTTCTGGGGGATGAAACGACATCTAATATCTGATAACGACGAATTCGTTGATTTCTAGTGTATGTAATCTTAACGCCACATTGTTAACGGTAGAAGTATCAATTATTATCAAATGAACCTTTTTCCGGTTCTGTCGCTTTATTGAAAAAAAAAAGCCTCTTACTCCGACTGCGTTAACTAAATATCAATTTTGGAGCCAGAGTCGAACTAAATTAATTGGCTTAGTGATCCAGTCTCCACCAATTAATTACAAGGAGGTGTAAGATTCAATTTCAGCGTCTCAGGTTGTGAACTCTAGATGGTGATAGGGTTCACGGTTAGCTGCCACCGCCATGTTGAATATCCGCCTGTCGAATAAAGTATGAAAGCTCCGGAAACATGTCCTTCGACAATCAATATATGACAGACACTATCCTGGACGAACCAGCTTTTGGTCACACCGTCATTTAATAGTCTATTGAATTTTACTGGTGATAGGTCTCTGTTGACGGAGAACGTCTGGATAGGTACCACCGCAGCGCCTAACGCAGCCGACGAACACTACTGTGTAACGGTCTGAAGGGTGCTGCAGCTAGCATTATTACTGGGGTAACGAGACTTAACATCTTATGTTTCAAGTCGACGAGCGTAGTGTGGTGCTTTGTATATCATCCTAACTAGCGCTACGTTATTGTGGGCAAGCGTATGACTTACCATCAGGTGAAGGTCTTGCTCGCTTCGTCGTTTAAAAAAAAATAATTGAAGTTTTAACCTATCATCGATACAAATGTGGTCACTTATTATTACCATATATAACCTCACTGTAGCGGCTAAGGTTAAAATGTGCGTCGTGTTTAAAAGGTTCAGTCACTCCCGCACGTCCGCAGGCTACGCGAGCTGACTGTTGGCCCAACGAGTTATGATTGCGGAGTTCTTCTGCGGATCACGACGTGTGAGACCGCCTCGCCGCGGCGGGCCGATACGAACCATCAAATAACGAACCACAAACAGTCCCATCACCACCACACAGAGTCCATTGTCGTTTGAACGTACTCAATAATGCAACATCGGCCGTTGATAAAAGGTTCCGAGAACGATCAATTTACATAACTGGAGCGCGAGCTGGTGGATCTTACAGCTGTACGCATACAGACACAAACAGCTTGACGGTTAAACCGCCGAAAGTGCATCTCAAGTGATATCTCAATCTGTGCCGATTATTCATAACAATTTATGGGTTCCGTAACGATCTGATCGTGTGTTTGTTGAACCTTTTATGTAACCTTGTTGGGGCTTCGTTTCGCTTCGAACGATTACATTAACCGCCGCTTTAACTGCTCGGGGATAGATCTAAGTTAACTTATGCCAAAATTGTGTTCATCTTGATTAATTATAGATTAACAACGGCTGAAATTGTTTAAAGAACAAACGAATATACACTACCTGTGCTACTTATATCATCAAGTATAAATAACTTAACTGAGCGCACGGCTGCGCCGGCTGCCATTTAACTTGTAATTAATTTACAAATGTCTGCAGATAACACAATGTCATGTTATTACGTAAATTGTCGGTAACTTGTCATTTAACTTACAAAGCGCATTAAAATGCAAAATGTAGAAGAATGTTACTGCAAATTGTTAATTATTACTCGTAAATAGTCTCCCCGACATCCGGTAAGCGAGATAGAGTTTAAGGTCCTTTTTCTGCGTGGATATATAACTGATGACTATTAGTATTTACAAGAACCTAGTTAGCGGCGACGGTTGTATAGAACTTAGTTTATTTTATTGATTCTTGTTCCCTAGTTCTGTTAATTAAATTATATGTAGTTACAAAATTAATACATCTATACAGGATAAGTTTAAGTTAAAATCCAGAATTCCTAATAAACCTCTGTAGAATAACTCTGCAATCAAATCTATCCTTGCTGGATAGTTTTGCTAGAAACAAAACATGTATTTAACTTAAGACAAGGTGTCTCGTTTTTTACATTATATATGTTATACTTATGTAAGAACATTTATGTTAGTTCCTGTAAGTTTAAATTCATTGCCTTAAAACTATTACTTTAGAGCAATAGACGGTGATATACTCCTTGAAAGGACGCAATCAAAAAGTCTTCAAATCCTTTTCAATTTGAAATGTTCTGAACAAGTAAAGGTTATGAATTTTAAATTAAACTGTCTTCTGTCTTTACTGCCGAAGCAAAATGTCTTAAGTTGTTTCAGGGTTTGTTTCCATAAACTAACTTAATGATCAAGTGGTCTTCTCTTCCGCTTATCCGAATCGTTACGTTCATTTGTATTCGCATAAACTTTTTATAGTAATCTCAGATAATGTTGGTTCATCTGATCTCTTATTATTGGAAAGATTATAACCAACTTAGGAAACTCTAACCTTGAAGATGTTTTATAAATATTTAGAATAAAATATTACACAAAATTGAATGATTTATTTTCCTTGTCTTTCAGCTTCCATATATAATGGTTTTTTTTTTAAGTATTTAGTCTTAAAGATAAAGCCGTAGCAATCCTCTATCGTGTAGAATACTTTCATTATCCGGCAGATCACTTCATCTATTCATGACCCCGACCAATTTTACAATCTGGCATCAGATAACTTTATACAAGATGACTATTTATATTCTATTAAGTTGCACATTTGATTTATTATATTTAACCGGTAGTAGTAAAGGTTTGATTAGAACCGAGAAATAGTTTTTCCTTAATATGTGAAACTTACTTAAGTTGTTACTTGATTGCGATGGCTGAGTGTAGTGACAAAAGAAATGACCGTCTGTCATAAGACAGGATAAAAGCTAAGGAGAAGAGGAATGTGACATTTACTTAATACGGAAAATGTTAAGATACAGGGTTCATAGTATCAGGGTGATTTACCACCATGCAAACTCCATTGAATATCGAGCCACGGAATTAAAGCCATGATCTTTTCAATAATTACAATGACTGCTGCATCTTTCTAGAATAACTGTAACCGTATTTTCAATCCTAGTTGTAGTCAGATATATCAGAAATCGCGACAGGTAATGAAGGCGTCTTCCTCGACGGATACGAGGCCGAGGACTATGGAGAGTTCAGTGCCGTTATGAATATTAACATTGCCGTAGTAATGTATGAATATAAGAATCTTTTCCAGAGTCCAGGCATTTCAATAGATGAAAGTCTACTTAATCTCTACGCTGGTAAAGTTTAGCTTAGTTACTGTCACGTGTCTTCTTAAGCCGTTTTCTTTCACCGGAAACGACATTCACAGCTGTGTTCAAACCCCCGTCCTCGCGACTCATACAACGCGTCATTCCACCACATATACAAACTGTGCCATCGCCGCTTCGTTGAACTGGTCATTATTAATTCTAAACAACTTAGCGGTAATTTCCTGCTGTCCAATAAACTTAACTTACTTAAATGGACGCAAGGGAACGCCTCACACGGGGGAAACAGATTGGAGCGCCTTTATTAGGAGTCGGTACGGATTGGTGGGCAATACTGAAACGGGAGATGAATGACTGAATTCAGAGTCTGACATATTAAACAAACGACACGGTTAACCGGAATATTTTGTATAATAGCCTTGCAAACTTATTTCAAGTAGTTGTGCAGCCATTTTACTAAATCTGACTGCAAGTGAACGTAGCATTATTCATCTATGAGATGGAATATAGTTTGTAGTTAAGTATCACAATGTGGGAACAAAATTAGATGCTGTGTGTATCATGCTAACTATCGCGCCATTGTCGTATGGAGAAATGTTTAAACGGATAATATAATATAATATCCGGAAAAGTGGGCGGACGGTATAACGTATGTAGAGTGGTTAACCAAAGCGCTCCAAATACCGCGGGAGATTCAATCAAAAACTTCATTAGAAGAGAAAAATTTGTGGCATCCATCACGTCCCTGAAGACAGGACAAAGGCACCTGCACCGCCCCCAGCAAGATACACTGCGTTTAAACTGAAACATAAACGTATTTCTTTCCGACGGAAATAACACTCAAACAATACTTCCAAAATAGGAATGATCCCATGACACGAGTCCTATTGAGCGCTCACCATTTCACTGTGCACTATACTAATCCTAACCCAAGCGAATCTCAACTTTAGGCTCATAGCAATAAGCATCATAATACATGATCGTCTTCGAAGAATGCGTAATGACGGAACACTAAGCATTCGTAAATATTTTTTTTTTATTCAATTATGCGACGAGACGACGATGTTATGTCTTGCTACCCCAGTAACTACACTAGCTACAACGCACTTCAAACCGGAACACAGTGATGTTTGCACAGTACTGTGTGTCGGCTGCAATAGGCATTGCGGTGATACCTCGACAGTTCGCAACAACAGAGACCTTTTTTTTGGTTTTGGAGGGAATATCTTCGATAAATACCTTGCTTCTGGGGAGAAGACAAGGTTATCTGAGATTCTTACTCACTGAAAGCCCCTCGGTAGTCGGCATCAGTGCATTCGGGGAGACTCCGGGATCTTATAGAACGAACCTGTGACTCTCTACACTTTGTGTTGACACGTCTCTGACGAGAGGCTTAACCCTCCTACGCTGTCCCGCGCAGGTTCACTTATTGAGCGATAAGGGCCCCCACCCTTAAGGCCCGCGAAACTCCCAGACCCTTTCAGTCGCCTTCTACGACAGTCAGGGCCTACCTTAGTCCTATTCTTACTAACCCGAAACTACAGGGCTGAAAGGCGGTGGCTGGCTGAAACATACCTAGGCGGTCTCCGGCGATGGATACCTAGCACCAGTACAACGTTGTTACTGACTGTCGTCATCAGGTTGGCCTGGGTCCGCGAGTTGTTGTGCGGAACCCCTTACACTCCCCATACTGACTGTGACTGTATTATTATTGAAATATAGTAATTAGTATATTTAAAGGAAACAGCACATAAAGTATCAAGGAGCCTTAATCTATCCACACGTGCGCACGCCGCCGCAGCTAACGACATGATTGTGGGAACACTGTCATCCTGACTAGCGCCATGTTATCGGCAGGCGTATCACTCACAATCAGGTGAGCGTTTCTCGCACGTCCCGTTGCTTTGTCAAATAAATCAGATTAATATCGATGTGAGCGTTATTACCGGTTGTTGGTGTCCGCTGCCAGGGCAGTGCGCGACGCATGTGCAGTTCGAATCCGCGCCGCAAATAACTGCACTAGGAACTAATTAAAGGATCAGTGCGAAAACTTGAGGTATATACAGTACGGAACCGGGACTCACCTTGCTCGTCACTGACGAATCAGTAATAGACTGCTGTATTTGTATTTACACTACAGTTGTATAGAAATAAGTTACTTCTACTGATGGTAAGTCTCTGCAGCTGGAGACAGTCCAGGTACGTACCACCGCAGTGACAAGCAGTACTGTGCAATTACCGTGTTTTTGTTAGTTTATAGAAGCGACGAGACGAGCGGGACGTTCACCTGGTAGTAAGTCATACGCAAGCCCATAACGTGGCGATGGTATACAGTACACTGCATTGCGCTCGTTGCCTTGAAACATATAGGATAGGATAGGATGGTAAGTCTCAATACCCCAGTAAATCCACTAGCTACAGCTCCCTTCAATCCGGACCACTATATCGTTTGCTTTTGAGATGTGGACGTACACACGCATGTTGACTATTGCCTGGACTCAGAGAGTGACCAATGTCAGTGACTTTCAACGAATTGGCCAACCCCGGTCATGTACTCCGTCATGAGCGATATGATCTTCAGCAGCTGATTATAATGGATAAAGTTTCTGGCAAACGAAAGGTGCGTAGAAGGAAAAAGTCATGGTTGAGGAATAACAGGGAATGGACTGGCATAACTGGAGCGACCGAATTGTTTCGCGGAACCAGAAGCAGAAAGGACTGCACCACGCTGATCGCCAACCTTCACTAGTTGGAGAGGCGTTTTAAGAAGAAGATAATGTTTACAGACAACTGTGTGTCGGCTGCAATAGGCGCTGCGGTGGTACCTACCTAGACGGTCTGCGGCGACAGAGACACTACCACCAGTAACAGCTATTGGTCCTTCAGACCGGATCACAGTAATGTCCGCACAGTACTGTGTGTCGGCTGCAATAGGCGCTGCGGTGGTACCTACCTAGACGGTCTGCGGCGACAGAGACACTACCACCAGTAACAGCTATTGGTCCTTCAGACCGGATCACAGTAATGTCCGCACAGTACTGTGTGTCGGCTGCAATAGGCGCTGCGGTGGTACCTACCTAGATGGTCTGCGGCGACAGAGACACTACCACCAGTGTTCCAGTTTATATGACGCTGTAGCTAGTAAAATTACTGGAGTAACGAGAATTTACATCTTACATCTAAAGGACAAGCGCAATGTAGTGCAGTGTATACCGTTTTAATTATCATCACGTTGTTATTGGCTGGCGTATCACTTACCATCAGGTGAACGTAAATTTAAGTGTCCTTTTTATTCGAAGCGGACCTTCACTTGATAGGAAATGATACACCGGCCAATAATATCGTGGGACTAGTTAACATGATATACACTGCAACACATTGTGATTAGCGTCTTGATGCATCAGTTTTATTACCTCTTTAATTTTATTAACTACAACGCCCGTCAAGCCGAAACATAGTACTGTTTATCAGCTGCAATAGGCGCTGCGGCGGTACCCACCTAGACGGTCGTCCGGTATGAGAGTGCTTCCACCTATATATATATATATACATTATTACCATGGTAACACACCCGTAAATTTTAGCTACCAAAGCAACATTGTCAGCGTTAGGTTAGATTTATCGCACAAAACGTTTATCTTATTTCCATTGCACGAAATAATTCTGAAGAAACCGACATAATTAGATTCTTTTCCGCATGTTAAGATTTATATACAGCATCAATAACTCACAGCGCGGAGATCAAACGAGGACATTTGTCATTAGAATTAGATGAGAAGCTTAATATTGTAAAATCTCTTCGTAATTTCGGAGATTCTTTCTCGTCATCTCAGGACTACACATTTTTATATGCGCTTGAGCTTTAAGGACTTCATCTAATTTTAACTGTCTTTGTTAAAAAGAAAGTAAAAATAAAATTTAACTCTACCCGCACTCTTCGTTTAATAACTTCTTTTGGAAGTCTGTATGTTTGTATGAAACGAAATGTGTAACGAAAAATAGGTTTTTTTTTTATTCAACGAAATAACGAAACGAGCGCGACGTTCACCTGATAATAAGTGATACGCTCGCCCATAACAGTGCGGCTCTAGTTGCGATGTAGAGTAACAGTATTCGCGATGAGAGAACAGATGTACGTTATTTTATGACGGAACCGCATCTGAAAGCAGACTTCCGACCAATCCTTTGGGTAGTTTGAAATATTTAGCAGACGTAATGATGCTAATGAGATATGATTTAAAATAATGTTCGCGTATCGGCACACGTCTCGCCTGGCGGGCCGCAACGTCTCGCCTCGGTGACGACACAACTCCGTGAATAAGAAAAACCTATGCTGGCACACTTCTCAAATGGCTCCTGTGATCTCAATTTATGATTGTTTTATTGTTTGTTGAAATTTATATATCATCATCATCAGCCGAGAGACGCCCACAGCTGGATATTAGTCCCACAAAAGATATTCACTCCAATTAGTCTTGCGTTGTCCGCATCCAGCGATTTCCCGTAGGCGAACTGTCACCGACATAGGTCTGATGATTGCTAGACTTAAGTGGCAATGAGGAGAGCACTTTACTCAAAGGTCAGACAGCCGTTGAGACATTCAGGTGCTATAAGGGCAGCCGCGTATCTGATGATCCAGCGATCTGGTGAAGGTCGTTGGATAATATATATATATATTGTATAAAATTTTCGTAATGTGACAAATATCAAAATTAAGAAATGATATCATAACATTGGTGACAAACATGGTTCTCACCAAGATCCCGCCTACCCTTGCCAGTGAGGAAGGCAACATAGGCTATCCACCTCTGAGGTACCAGTTCGGCAGCAAATCATCCAGACAATAAAGGTCCAGGTCCCTGTTACCGGAGATTGTCTACCTAACCATTGCAGCGCCTTATACAGCCGAAAAACAGGATTGTCTAAGCGTAACCGGTTTTAAGGGCGCTGTAGCTAGTGAAAATATGAAGTAACGAAAGATATGATCTCACGATGAAAAGTAGTAGTAGCAACACACCGCTGTGGAAGCTGGGTATAGGTCATCTCCAAAAATTCCCACATTAATACTCGCTCCACATCCAATAGTTTTCCTTGATCTTCGCCAGATCGTCGGTCCACGTTGTGGGGATCCTTACAACGCCACGTCTACCGGTAGGTGACTTTCACTTTAGGATCTTACTGCCACGTCGACCGTCGGTCCTTCAAGCCTTAGTAACCATTGCCGTCCAAGCAATTTTTTTAAAATGATGTTTAATACTTACTGTATATTTTCTTCCTCATATCAGCTACGAGGTGTCTGTAAAAGAAAGATAAGAATATAATCATCGTTCCTGACGTCCACTACTGGACATGGGAGCCTATACTTCATTCTACGTAGCGTCGAGACGAGCGAAGTGTTCACCTAATGGTTAGTGATACGCCTGCCTATAACAAGGTGACGCTTGTTAGGAAGGTACACATCACCACAATGTGCTGGTCACCTTAAAGTATAACGTTATTTCTCGTTACTCCAGTAATGTTCACAGTCACAGCGTCCTTCAAACTAGATCACGGTAATGTTTGCACAGTACTGTTTGTCGGCTGCAATAGAAGCCGCGTTGGTACCTACGTAAGCGGTCACCGGCAACAGACTTAACATCTGTAAAGGTAAGGTATTCTACACAACACCGGTGTAATGTATGCTGTATATATATCTGTATATTTGAATACCAAAGGCCGTAGTCATAGTGCATCAGAAAGAGGATCATACAGAGATACATAGTTCGCAGGGCGACGCCACCCGTCTAGACGCGGCATGCTTTATGCCTCCGGCGCGTGTATTGAATCACTTGCAAACGTTCAAATGAGCCAATAACACTCGGTAACGCGTGTGCCCGCAATACAAATGCATGCCAACAAACAAACGGTGACCATCGATGGATTTTTCGATACCACTAAGCAATGACGGTAGTAAATGGTCGGCCTGGCCTACCCATAACTTTATAACGGATGGCCTATGTTGGCGGTTTTGCAGCAGCACTTCAACTTCATTAGATCTTCTGTGCAATTGCAGTGACCATCAGAAGTAAAACTTAAAGTATAGATAGTGAATTTACTACCTGCTTATAACTTTAACCCTGAAATAAAGAAGAGAAGAAGAATTGAGGAATTAGTTAAACTTGAAGCTAGAAAACTTGCTGTTCCTCGGCCTCGTTGCTGGCCGTCACACGGGAAGGAGTTTTATAAAATCTGTTCTTCGCTGACTTCTAAACGGCAGAAGCAATATCTTTACTAAATTTTGAGTGTTTAAATAGAATAGTTTCGGATATCTCGCGATGAGTCAATGAATCTCTGGATATCTCCTATATGTATAGATTACCATTTCAATTAGAGTAACAATAAACCAGTTTTTCCAAGGCCCAAGTCGAAAGGATAAAGTAGATACAGATAAAGTTGCTAAACCTAAACCCTAATAAATGTCCAGATTAGTTCAATAGAATATTCGCGAAGAAGGAATTATGGATTTGTTCTAATACTCGTATTAAAGGTGAGCTGCAGGATAATTATCCTATAAATGAATCAGAGCAACAAAATTCTGAAGCGGAATCTGCAACTTGTACAAAAGATGTGTCAATAATTTACCGGTATTCATTGTAGGTACATCTCTTCTGGTGACTCCTGTTCTGAAGTCCCAATCCACCCGTGATTACTCGCGTCGGTTCCTCACCTCATAAACATTCTCAGTGCGATCCTCAGCTGATTACTCACAACTTACAGCTACTTCACGCCGTCGCCCGATCGCAGCATCTAATGACGTTATTAGAAATATTTACAAAGGATTTATCGCCTCTACCTGACTCGTATAGTCTGCTATAAGGAAGGGGACGCTGATCACCTCGTGTTACGTGTTACAGACCATTAGCGCTTGTAGTATCCAAGTGTCGAAGAATGTCTGTCCGTGACACGCAATGTCTTACTGGACCATGGCGCCACCTTCACTTCTGCACATGTGACGCCACCAATATAAAAACTATATATTTATCGTATTGTTTAGTTAGTAGAGGTCATATTCCTTCATCAGGGAAACTCGCAGCAGCAGGTGTAGATTTGTTTTAGTATACGCGATCCGACTCCGTCTTCAGCGCGACACAGTATTGGCACATTTCGCGTCCGGCGTTCATACAAATTGCGCTTTTAACGCTGCTTTAAACCGGGGCCCTTTCCTTTTCCAATTCATCATTCAGCGTTGTTTCTAGTTTTACAACGGGATGGGGCCCGAATTAAGTGCATACTGCATACTGCATACTGCAAATCGTTCAGGGACGTGCGCAGTGCGCAAATTATCCATTAACAACATGCAGGTACCAATTCCGCATCGCGATAACGATTGCGCTCTCTATGCTAATCGGACGTTAAGAAGACAGATTTAAGCGCCCCACGGCCTCATGCCTTCCTTACTAATTCATCATCATCATTCGATAGACTGCCACTGTCATAAACTTCTTGGTCCTTTTGATATATTCTATAACAATACGAAGTGCATTTTTTGATGAATTTGATGGCAATATCATTTAACTCAGTTATATAATATTAAGTAAAACCTAGAATAAACATTACTATTTTTGAAGGAGCAGCTTGGAATGCTTACAACATTTTCCTCGTTGTGTGGGCTAATTTTATAAAATAAGTAAAAGACCACTATGTTTCTTAGCTAACCATGAAAAAATTATGAAATTTAGCTACTAAATCCTTGGACCTATCTAAATTTCGTTCATCTTCTTATTCCGTTAGATGAAGCCGGTGTAATATGTATTATGTAATGTATTCATTTCTTTTGTTATTTATACACTTTTTTTCTATGACAGGTGCCACAAAGTCAAACCACACTTTCTCCGTTCATGCATTCACTTCCATGTTTAGATTTTTTCTAGACATTTATCTCTTCACGCGCTAGTGTATAACTAAAACGCTAACACCACTACATCAACTAGTACCTCACGACGTCAACGATCTTTAAATAGGTTGGATTCTTATATATTAATATATTTCAGTACAAATACACCGCTTAATCTAACTAGTTCTGGAGCACGCGGCGCTTTGTCCACTTAAAAGCCGAATGCTACATTTTACAATCAATAATTTAGTTTGGATTACAAGAATCTTTGCAATTCCCACCGCTGATCCGCGCCCAGTTTTACATTTGAGAAACAACTTTAAACATGCCCATGAGCCCTGTCCTGCACGTAACAGAGGCTACATTGGATCATGTAGATACGAGGCGGTGGCATTTGTTGAGCTTATAATTTTGACACGTGTCAACTCGTGTGAAATAAATTTAGAAGTTTACGGGGCCCAGATTCAACGATCTAAGGATTTCGTGTGTCCAAAATTAATGATCTTGAATGTTTTGAAAGGTTTAGACTTGTTGGTTACTCGGCTGCGTGTGGCGGAGATCATCATGAACATCAGACAAAACAGATTTTTTGCCGCCATTAGAAACAGGAAATTGTTATGTTGGATATCTCTATATCTGAATGTCTACAATCGCGTTTTATCGACTGAACTTAATATAACCATTTGTTTTTGTTTGTAACTTGGATTAGTTTATTATTCTTAAGTGTTAAGTGCATTTAGATAAATATGTTCTAGTGTTTGAATAACAATTATCTAGTTTTATTATACAGAGATTTTCGTTTTTCTCAGAGCCGATTAACTAAGCACAAGGATTGTCTATTTCAAACTAAATCGATTTTCATCATAGCACATTTGAGAGTCTTATAAGACAGATGTGATATGTACTTTTTTTACTGATCTCTGCCAGTGTCTGTCTCTGGAAGTACCATTGCTGCATCTATTTCTTACAAACAACTACTTGCTCTGTTATATTTTGGATTGTTTGACGCTATAGCTATCATCATCAACATCCTATATCTCAAGAGTTGTGCTACGTAAACATACTAATTACTACATTATTGTTATAGATAGACATGTTGCTTATAACCAGATGAACCTTTACTGGTCTGGAACATTTACTGTCGCCAAAGACCGCCTAGGTATCACTGCAGAGCCTATTTGTGCCGACACACAGTAGCGTGCAAACATTGCTGTGTTCCGTTTCGGATGGCTTTGTAGCTAGTATAATTTCTGGGGTAACAAGACTTAAAATATCTCAAGGCCACGAGTACAATATGGTGCTGTGTATATCATCCTAACTACTGCCACGTTGTTTTAGACAGACCTCAAGCTCGTCTTGTCACTTTATGAAATAAGAAAAAATTTATAAAAGATTTTTTACTTATGTGTAGGAGCTTTTAAAACTATACTATTTTAATCAAACTTGCTCAGTACTGTGTAGTGCTAGAAAAGCAGTTCTCTGCCCGGCCTAACCGAACCGATTACTATGAAACAGTTAACATTAGAGCGATTGGCGAATGACCATCGCGTAATCACTATCGGCAGCCAGTTCCGGGTAACAGTTGTTATGTCTCGACACACGACTCCGGGTCTACTGTTGCTGATTTCGCGCACTCCATGCAGCAGTTCAGGATCATTAACTATGTTACAATGTATTCGGTTTATGTACATATCAAATGTTAAGGCCGCCGGGAAAGCGCAGAATACAGGTTCAGTGCAGAGATCGTACTACCAGCTTATGTCCAGAGATTTTTATGGAGTTCTTCCGTACAGGAGAGCCGAACCTTTGTTTGCTTCTTTCCTTTTCTGTTTTATTTCCTTTTTAATTTTTTTGATAACTTACTCTTTATCTCCTTTCATTCTCCTTATTTCATGTTATACTTTTCCTTTAACAACTGTTCCGTTTCCTCTTTCAAACATCATCTCAGACTTCACTCGCAGCATATACGAACTAATACTTTTCACTCTATACTACATATGGTTCTTAGTTCTTTTATAATAACTCTATTTCCACTTTATATTATTTTCATTCCTTTGACATTTTTATCTTTCATTACATATCTTTGCGTTTTATTTCTCTTAATCACTACTCTAATAACTGTACTGCTATCTAAGAAAATTTGGCGACTTTCATCGTCACCCATTATTGACTATTGCTTATCTTATAAGAACCATGTCAAGAGAAGAGATCCGCATAGAATGATGATCATGATAACAATAATTTTGGTCCATTTTTTCATACGACGAAGCGAGGACACGAGCGCATTGAATATGAACATATCGTAGAATAATGTGTCAGCTCTTGACAAAGTTGCACTGCACTAGTTTGATATTATTATAAAACTATAGAGGACTCGTCGCTCTATAAGCTATGACTGAGTAGAGGTTACAGGAGTTATTAGGCAATACAACCAATTACTGCAGTAACACTTATAACTACACACAAACCTGAACACAGTTATATTTACTAGTGGTCTAGGATTTTCACTCGCCGGTAGGTCTCTGTTGCCGCAGAACGTCTAGGTAGATACCACTGCAGCGCCTATTGCAGCCGATAGACAGTAGTGTGTAAACATTACTGTGTTCCTGTTCGAAGGGCAATATAGCTAGTGAAATTGATAGTGTAACGAGATTTAACATCTTAGCAGGAATATCAGTTAACATCAGGTGATTCAATCGCTCCTCTCGTTGCTTCGTTGTATAAAAAAATATATTATGAAAAGCTTATTATTGTTAAAGACTGGAGTAAAGATGAAGGGTATAACAAGTGAGTAGTTTATACTGTGGCGCATGAAGCCACAGTGTATATGATTAGAGTAAACAGGGCGTCAATCACGCACTCGCGTTTCTGTGAATGAGCGGGCCGGCGCTGTTGCGAAACTCCAGCGTAAACAGGGAAGCAAGCGCACACGCAAACGGACAGTGCGCACAGCTTCATACCTTCTTTGATCAATGTTCTTAGCGGACGCACCAGCTGCGACCTAATTACTGGTAACAGGTCAACGAATCACAGTTAGCTGTTTTATCGTAACTGTTTTTTTATTCAACGAAGCGACCAGACTGGTACGGCGTTCAAGCTTGTCGCCTTGAGACATATGTTAGGTTCGTTACCCCAGTAATTTCACTAGCTACACGCACCGGAACACAGTAATATTTGCACACTACTGTTACCCACCTAGGCGGCCTCCGGCAACAGAGATATACCACCAGTAAAATAATTTAAACCAGTCTATCTTCTTCTCTATAGTACTACATATTATATATTTGCTCTGTAGTCAGCTATTAAGAATAAGACTAAGGTGGCGGGTTCGTGGGCTTTGAGGATGGGGTCCTCACCGTCCCTTAACCGAGTCCAGTATCAACGACACATACGAGGTGGTAGTGCTTGTCGTATCAAAGCGAGGATGCCGAGAACGACTGCAGCCTTCCATGTGTCATGCTTTAAGCGTAAAACGGAGAAGCACCGGTGCGTACCGTGAGTGCCTCCCGTAACAATCTGAAGATATCCACCGAGGAAGTTTCAATGGATAAAAATCCTACACAAAATTGTCTTCTTCCGAAAAGGAAAAAAAATATATGTATCTTATTTAAATATAAAAATCCATCCAAATTAGAACAGCTGTTTAGTTGTGAAACCGGAACCAATAAACATTTATGATATTATTATGGAGTGTAGACTCTACAAAAATTTGGTGCAGGATCCAGTTGGTCGAGCGACGATCTATAAGGATAATTTTGATGATGAATGTAAGAGAATGATTAATAAGAGAGTCATATATGTAGGACTTACATGAGTCGATAATCTAGATAAAAACTACATACGGCTTGCCCGTACAACGCGCCACACAACACGACACATACTGGTAGACCCATGGCTTTACCTGTGCATGAGTATCTTGTTTAATGCGGACATGGAGTGGTCTGCTTGTGTAATAACGTAGATGTAAAAGACGACGCAGTTGATATGTCCGTTGGAACTGCACGATCGCCTGCCTCCGTGTTTGTTCATTCGATTGTAAAGGTACCATATAAACGCGCTCTCACGACCCCGGAGCTTTACCGTAGCCGTCACTTAGCTTTGATTTGCTTGACATTACTTATCCACGTTAAGTTATGGACGGGAGGAAAGTCAATTAAAACGCGACTTTAATGTCCATTTCGTAACGGCAACGGCGTAAATTAGATATTTAACAAGATGGCCGCCATTTCGCGCCTTTTTGAAGTCAAGTGGGAACCATTTCGTGTTCACAGATTACATAATTCATGAATTTAATATACAATTTTTAGTCATAAGTTAAAGATTAAAAAGAATGAGATGTTCGCTACTTAACAAAGTCGTAAATAACTTTATAGATACAGATAAATAATAAAGTCAAGGTAAATTTATGACTAACGAATAAAATGTTCCATATACACATATACTGTCCGAGCACGACAAAGTTTGTATACTAACCGCTTATCTTATAACTTGGAGGGGGCTACCAGGGAGGGTTTTAAGCTTCTTTATCTTGATCTCGCTGACAATTAGGATCGCGTGTTAAACTAGTAAAGTTAAAGTGAAAAGATCTCGTCCCATCTAGAAGTAATTCGACAGCATGATTCTTTTTGTATAACTGATTTGTAATCACCAAGCATATGAAACGTAGTGTTATTAGTACATACCAATTATACCATCGATACCATCATTACCGGAATTATCTTACCATTACCTTTAGTCATAAAGTAAACATCGTTATATTAAGTTTTTACTTATTTTTCCTTACTTATAAAATCTAGAATGAATAGGAGCTAAACATGATCGTTCTCACAATCTTGTTGTTGCTAAGACATCTATTGCGTAAGTTTCGTATTGATATTATTATTATTTAGTAATTACTACATAACACCTATTAATAGGAATAGACTATAGCTATCACGCATAAATCTAGTCTAGGTGCGACTCGAACCAATTACTGTCCTAACCGTGTTCGCTGACAAGCCAACTTGCCCAACTAGCTGGCGTGACTGAATACCGCGTATTCACATTCGGACTTCTAACACACCTTACTACAACCTAGTAAATGGTATATTGAAATTTAGTTACATAGATTTTAGTAACTTCATGGATTCTAGGATCCGCTACAACTCGACTATGCTGTAAAAATTGTACAGATTAGCAGTACTAGGGGTGTAAGGGGTCCCGCACAACTACTCACGGGTCCCAAGCCAATCTCACCTGCTCGTGGTGCACCCTGCTAATCAACAAACCAGGCTCTGACTCCTACCAACCCGCATTGGGCCAGCGTGGTGGGAAGTGCTCCAAATCCCCCCATATGAATCCTTACTTGATCGTGTGGGAATATTTGGGGGAGGCCTATATCCAGCAGTGGACGTCTATCGGCTGATGATGATGATAGCAGTACTAAATACTATCTCAATTTTTTTTACTTGTCTAGACAATGTAAGTAATTTGACATTTAAATTAAAAACGCATACTGTACTCTTAACGTTCCCACAACTGGGACTCGAATTTTTCTCACAAGAGAGTGGAATCCATTAAAAAAATTGAAGGTTTGCTTTCTTTATTCCTTCTGCCTTATTCTTCTCTTATTTTTTCTACATTATTACATATAAACAATTCTAAAACACCATAGGAAATATACACTGCGTTCCAATATTATTATTACATTATTTAGTGCCTAATTAAAAATTATTAATGAATATGAAACAAACGTAAAATTCGCTGCTGGAGTTTACTATTGATTAAGAGTACGTCCTGCGCACTACAATCGTGTTAAAAATAACTATTTTCATTTATTTAATTAAGACCTTAATATAATAGAGACAAGTTCTATTTCCGCTTGATGATCTCAGTAACAGATCGTATAAATTAATTTCTAATTAGCATCTGTCATAAACATAGCCGCTAATTGATTACGTTAGAAGCGGTTCCCGTATCGAGGTTTTCTCAACACGCAATTCAACGTATTGCTTGTGAATTGGAAATGTCACTATAGTATAGAACTAAGTTCAAAACCGTCGTCACCAATAGCCGATAGGTGTCTCTTGAAAGTCTTGGGTCTCCCGCAAAGATCTCCACTCCATTCTCTAATGCGCTACCGGTACAGTGTAACTGCTCCCGTAGCGCGGTGGCTTCATGCTTACCCTGTAACACGGGATCCGTGGTTCGATACCCCGGCCACGCAGCCTGGATTTTGGCAATCGTGAGAGTAAATATATGTCTTAATTGTTAGAAGAATTAACAATACTAAGAAACGATTCCACGCAAGCAAATATTTTACCATCTAGACCAGAATTTTACAAACTTTGTTCACTAGCGCTTCCTTTTATGATATCTTCATTTATCTTCCCCCACCCTTGAAAACAATTGTAAACTATTTGTAAATGTCAAAATTTTTCCAAGTAATCTACAGTATCTGGGGGATCTGTTGAGCACGTCCATACGGGCTTTAGAAACTGTAAGTCTAGATCAATTTCTGTTATCAGACAGTAGTTCACCAATAATTACAGTTTTCCAGTAGCGCTTTAAGTAATGAATCTACTGTGAAGTTATCACCATCATCAGCCGAAAGACGTCCACTATTGGACATAAACCTCCCCCGAAGATCTTTATATCGATCGGTCTTGCACTGCCTGCATCTAGCGGCTTCCTACGACCTTCATTTGTAGAGGTTCATAAGGGACGATTTGGATCATTTCCCACCACGCTGGCCCAATGCGGGTTGGTAGGAGCCAGAGCCTTGTTTGTTGATTAGCACGGTGCACTACGAGCAGGTGAGGTTGGCTTGGGTCCCGAGAAGTGTGCAGGACCTCTTACGCTACTGTGAAATAATTCTAGTAAATAGTGTAAGTTGTACTAGTTGTAGAGGCTTAAAGTAGTCCCGTCTATTAACCATCCCTTAAACGTCCTGAGCAACGTCAATTCTATGGATAAACAATGCTCTTTTTTACTTTTATTAGTTTAGGTCCGTTGGTCCAGAATCCGATAAGAAGCATCAGTTGGTCGGCAACGTTAAACTTCATTGTATAATAGGTATCAGAAGCTTTGCTAATAAATCTCGTGTGCTGCGTAATTCAGCTCGATCTCAAAGTACTCTTACATGAAGTGTTGCCGACAATTTATGTATTTTATTACAACGTCGTCGGCTGCGGAACACTGTCCGTCCGTCCGTCTGTCTGCTCGCCTGTGCTCGTGTTGATTTACTGCAGCAGTCGCTAGGCGCTGTGCTCGTGTGTGCTGCGCCTGCGCAGTACCAACCCCAGCGGCAGCGTCTGCCACTGGCGCCGCGGCTCTACTTTTATTTCTTTGCTTTTCTAATGCATCATCACTTTATACTGCTATGTGATTTGTTATTAGTTCATAATTAAACTCTATGGTATGCACGTAAAAAGGTTTTATGTTTATATTGTTAACTACTTGAACCTGGCGGATATATCCATGATAGACATATACTGTTGAAAACATATACATATTTTTAAAGCCAAACTTAAGTTTAATGTTTTAGTAAATGTATCAAACTATATCGGAATTTATTTATAACTTAACACCTTAATTACTCTGTTTGAGTAAAAGTATGTTAGGTCATACTTTGAACCATTTGACATTTATCATTGAAAGTCCCACTATAATCGAACAAACAGATAAAAGATACTCTGTTTAACATTAACATTGTATAACCATAGTATTATTAAGTTAAGAAACTGTTGTTTATATACATTAATGTTTTTGTCAAGTTAATACATGTCAAATTGCGCTATGAAATATTTACAAAGTTTAGCGCATTACCAAACGGATTTCGATTTAGAGTAAATCGCAAACACCTCACAAGTATATTTTCGTAAAGTCGTAAATATCTAAATACATTATTTAGTACATTTGTCAGTAACGATTGTTAATGCGAAATGTTATTGCAAATGTCGCGACGTGAGCCTGCGCGCCCGCACATTGCGCGCGCGCTCCTATTTAAACACAAATCGTACGTATAACACGTAGTACACAAAACGGCTCTAATTCATGTCTAATTCACACACGCTTCATAAACGTTAATTGATGACGAATGATAACACAGAACTTTGTACTGGAGAATCTATTTTATTTTAATGTAAAAGCAAATGACAAAGAGGACGAAGATGAAGCGTGCTCGCACACAATACTACAGTTCTTATACTAGTATGTCGACAGCCTGAACACACATGTTGAAGGGTGGGATCACAGTTATAGCTAAACTGGAAGGTTTCAAAAAAAGCCTCCATCAACCAAACTCTATGACAATTGGCCTTAAAATCTAACATTGGACTTCCGTGTTACGAGCCAATTGATTTGCTGCTACGGATGCAATCATAAATCTGACCATCCATTTTGTTTCCAATGAAAAAGGTAAAGGACCAAAATCTATACATCCACGAATTATATTATTTTAAGTAATTTGCTTTTTATAAAAAAAAGGAAATGAAAATTCTGTTGATGATTATGCTAAGAATGTTTTACCTGATATGTAGTTAAAGTAATACAATATGAAAATGGCATGGATTGACTCTATAGGCTGCAAACAAAGGTCGCATGTTTCGGACACCTTCAAGGGGATCCCTTTATGAACTCCAGAGGTTGATCCTGCAGGGCAAAATTCCTGAAAAACGTGCACCTGGTAGACAGCGCAAGAAATGGTTAGACAACGTAAAGGAACGGACCGGGTTTAAATACCATCAGTTAAAAGGAAAAGCTGAGGATCTAATTGGTTTTCTCAATCTGATTGCCAAATTTTAGCTTGAAGAGGGCACCTGATGATGACGATGATAGATTGATTCTAATAAATTCCTAACATTTTTACAATGAGTGTCAAGAGAAAACTTGTAACACTTTACGGAGTGCTTTCATCTGTATTAAAGATACAATGATATTTATTAAGTTATATTTAAGTTCAACTGACAACCAATTTTCTTTAACAACAATCAGCATTTGTATGATTCCATGAATTTCAATTAAAAAGAAATAACAGGAATCGAGTCTAATTGGTGTTATTATCCAATCTGAGTAACGAAGTCCCCAAAACATGATTCAATTTGAAGATAAGAAGATGAAAAAAGTTACGTTTGATGTTTCCTTAAGTCTTTCTTTACTTTAACAAATTTAATGGAACTTTAAGTTGCAATGGTTTGAATATACTGATGTATAATCACTCCAGAGGACTCTCCTCCGTTTCGTTCCTCTGATGAGAGTTTAGATGTTTATAGCCAAAAAACAGAGATACCTCGTATCTTGTGACTTTCAATCTTCACATTAGTTACAGCATCCAATTATTTTGTAATCGCTAAACAACATGTTGAAGCCCCGCAAACAAGACTGAAATATCAAAATGTAATCCCCATTACAATAATACACGGCGTAGTTGCAGACACTTGGCGCTGGAACGGTTCCAAGCCTCGTAGTACAGTCGCGGAGTGAGCTTACGTTACTGCAGCTTCCATGCAGGTTGTGATAAACACATCTCTGTCGCCGCAGACCGACTAGGCGGGTACCACCGCAGCGCCTGTTGCAGCCGACACACATTACACTGTTTCGGTTTGAAGTGCGCTGTAGCTTGGGAATTTACTGGGGTAACGAAATTTAATATTTTATGAGTACCATCTTAACTAGCGCCACGTTGTTATGAATCGGAGATTCGCTTACCATCAGGTGACCTAGGCTCGTCGCTTTCTTGATTAAATAAAAATACGAGTATATATAAATCATTGTGCCACCACAACAACCATAGACAACTTCATATTCGTCTGACCTTTGTTAAAGTTTAATTTAACCGGAAACAGATCTTTCTTTTCAAACCTGTAGACTTATCTAATACTTATTAAATTTATTTAAATATAGTAGTTGTTTGTCATCAGCCGATAGACGTCCACTGCTGGACAAAAGTCTCCCCCAAAGATTTTCACATGGATCGGTCCCGCGTTATTTATTAGTTATTTTGAATATGATAATTTTTTATATATTATATTTATTGTTATTTGAGCAAGGGGTACGGAGGGTGAATTTAAACCACGGAGGCATTTTCTACCAAGCCAAGGTAAGAAGCAAATTTTGCATGTAGGTGTTAAAAATGTTTTATTTTCATTTTGAACTGTAGCTAATAATATTGCAAGGCTGAAGAGATTTTTTTTATTCGCTGAAGCAACCAAACGAACGAGACGTGACGCCAGTAAAGATGATATATACAGCTTCATTAAAAAAAGGATGGAAAGAATAAAGTAGTTAAGTATTTGTTATAGTCTATGTAGGTTATTTTTAATGAACAGAAGTGATAATTGAGGTCGTTGCGTTTACCCCGAGGTGTGGGGTGCGGTCGCGGCGGGATAAACAACGCTGCGCGCGGGGACGCTGCGCGCGCACGGGGAAGCGTGACGGCCCCGCCCGCAGTAAATAACGGCGGCGGCGGCGTGATATATCGTCAATTACAGAAGCGAATGTTACGCGAGAAAAGTATAATTTATCAACTGAAAGTCCTCTAGACGTTCCGCATTAAGAGCTACACTGCAGAGGCGTTGTCTGAAATTCAACGTGATCTCGTAAGATGAAATTTTTACAGTTGTTACACTCTCTATATATTGCGCGGCCGTCCAACCTCACAGATGCATAATCTTCTCGTAATATAGAATTACACGTGAAATTCGTCTGAAACAGTCCATGAGAGCAACCGCAATTGCAAATGACTTTCTATAGCCAAGTTACTATAGCAACCGCATAAATAAGAAACGAAAATGTTTATAGAACTTAATTAAAAATAAAATGTTGAAGGATTTATGAAATTCAAATAATAAATAGCCTATGACCATCTACAAATCATCGAATGGAAGCGTCGAATGACAAATGTTCCCGCGTCGAGACGTTCACTAATTTTTAGATGATTGGGGAACAATCAAAATCATTTTCGTTATATGTATATTGATAATTTCTCACGTATCTTCTAATATCAACAACAGCTCGATATCGCTGCGCCTGTATCTACCACGGAACAGTAGAATTCAATCGTTGCTTTGTTCCGGTCTGAAGCTAGTGAGCTACAGCGCCCTAATTACACTTAATTACTGGATTAACAACACTCTATATAGAATGTCCCAAAGTGACGAGCACAATTTGACGCTATGTATAACACCCTAATTAGCGCCACGTTGTTATGGGCAGGCGTATCACTTAACATCAGGTGAACGTCCAACCCATCTCTTCTGTTCGTCGAATAAAAAAATTATCGCCATATAAGTTTTAGTAATTAAAGTATATAGTTACAAATTAAGGTTTAGATAAGGCTTCATCCTAAAAATAAGGTATAAATAAATATGTAAATAAAAAATTTTATTTTATTATCATATTTACTTAAGTACTAACATTAAGTTAGGGTTACATATAACTTCCGTCATCATCATCAGCCGATAGACGATAACAAGGCAAGTTAACAAATTATAATATATTATAGGCAGTTACATTGCTTTGGTGTCAATTCTGGAATAAATGAAGAGGATAGATTAGAGAAATGATGATATGTTGATGATGATGATAATTTGTTCATCAGTGAGTTGATGAAGAGATATGGAAATTGCGTTATAAATGAATATGTCGTATGTCATCGGAGTGGTAACAAAGAAATATTCCCAGCGCCACGCGGAACAACTCAAAGGATAAGGTTAGAAGTTTTTCACTTAATTTTTCCAAGAACCATAAATACCAATGAGTTGGTGGAGGCTTTTACTCAGGAGTGGATATCTATCCTATATACCTATAGGCTCTGCATACACTGAGTTTATTTTATTTCATTTATGACCATCAGATCAGATTTTTATTAACGTGAGGAAATGTCTACGCATACCCGTCCTGGCGGGGGCAAGACAGGTTATGTCGAACTTTTACCGACTAAAACCTCTACGATGTTCCAACTCGTCGTCTAATGCCGGTGTTAAGGAAATGCTTACGCACATCCGCGACCCTAACGGCGCTGGTCGCTTAAGCAGCCCCACCTCGAGAGAGAGGGTTGAACCCTACCTTTCCACCTCCATATGGGGCGGGCACACCGGAACATGCAACGTGCCCCCTCCTCGGTCTCCTGCTGTCAGCCCCGGCCGCATCCGTGGTGAGCTCGCGGTTTAAAACCGATGCTATAATCTGGGACTACCACCTCGAGCCGGCCCTACACCGCGGGCCGGCCGGATAGGTCCCTCTTCGCTTTTCCGTGGGCGACCCAGCCACCACTACTAAGCCCCTCCACCACGACAAGGCAGTCAATCTCATACTTCGTCTCACCGTCGGGGCTCTTCCAGGTCCATTTCGGATGCTACCGCTTCCTAAAGAAAGAGTTCATCATAAAGAGTCCCTCTCGCTCCATGTAATCGGCTAGCATATGACCGCAGGAATTCTGACATCTATTTCCAAATTGCCCCACTTTCCTCTCGTCACCGCATCGTTTACCTAGTCTTGCGTTGAACTCTCCCATGACAACGGTGTAATGAGTCCTAGAAGCATGCATGGCCTGAGAGATGTCCGTATACATTACTTCTATCTCCCCGTCGAGGTGTTTGGAGATTGGAGCGTACATCTGTATGACTTTCAGCGAATACCGTTTGGTGATTCTGAGTATAAGGTACGCTACTCTGTTCGACACACTCCAGGTCTGTACAACATTATTCACGACAGACCTGTGAACAATAAACCCGACACCACATTGGGACTGTTCTTCACCCTCCCGGAAATAAAGCAAATTGCCGGAATTGAGGGTCCTTGTGTCTTCACCATCTCTACCGACCTCAGATAGTCCCACAACACTCCAACGAATTCTGCTCAATTCTTTCTCTAGTTCCAGCTTCTCCTCGGTCCACAGTGTGCATGCGTTATATGTTGCCAGGGCCAAGGTCGTCTGATGGAAAATCGTCGCCGCCGGGGATTGTTAGCACCCCTGGTTTCAGCGCCTTGCCAACAACCGTCACAGTCAGCATGGCCTCCGGTACCTCATGATGCACCCTGCTAATCAACAAACTAGGCTCTGGCTCCCACCAACTCGCATTGGGACAGCGTGGTAGGAAGCGGTCCCAATCCCCCCATATGAATCCTTACCCTTTGTAAGGATGTTTGGGGGAGGCCTATATCCAGCAGTGGACGTGTATCGGCTGAAAATAGACTCTGTACATACATATAGCATTCTCATTGCATGTCCGATAAAAATATTTTTTTTATATACAAAAGGTCAGCGCTTGATCTCGGTCCCACCTGATGTTAAGTGGTGATGTGATCTGTGGTGGTAAGACGCACTAACATTGTCACAGCCTATTCACTACTTTCTTGAAGACACCGACGCCGGCAAGCAGTTTCACTTCTATGCTGTTCTTATAAGAACGAGGAGCTAAATCTTTCTGTTCACAAACTGGAGATGTAAACAATATAGGGGTGGTGACTAGCCGTGCGTCTCGTCGTCCGGTGGTGAAAAGGGGATGGAGGAATCATAAAATAATTACAGTAAAGTTGACGTTGGCTTGGGTCCCGTGAGTTGTTGTGCGGGACCCCTGACAGAATATCTATTGACACACATATTAAAAATGAACTATTAAAGTATTTTTTTATAATTACACTAAAATAAACTTAATACTTAAAGAAGTGTATACTATGACCAACCCCACATAGCTGGGAAAAGTGCAAGGGGAAGACTAAAATTAACTTAACAAATTCGTTTGAAACGCAATGCACTGCGGAAAAGTGTTCACGTTATACAATATATCCGTTTATACCAAACACATTCGCATTACACTCTTTTACTATTTGTTAAGAGTTAACTCCTTGCAAGTTAGGGTCGAAAATTTAACTGCACATATTTGATATTGGACCTAATGCCCTGGGAATACGCTTCATAATGCTGTGCCGGGGGTGCGGGTTGGCGACGCAGCCCGCGCGGCGAGGGTTGCGTCGTCGAGCTCAGTTTGCTTGAAACAATAGGTGATTTATTATTAAAATTGTGAACAATGAGCGGCCGTGGCGATCGTAAAGCTCAGCAGTGGGACTGGACTCAGCAGTGGGCTGCGGAGGCTTTCAGCCAATTTGCCAACATTGTTCCTTTTAACCTATTTATTTTAACCACACCAAAGGGCCTATAGAGACGCATGTAGAGCGTCTCGATAAACTTTCAACGTTATTTATATCTTATAACCAAACTTGGTGATTACAAGAGCTGCAGAGAAGTTTAGATATTTGTTAAACCTTTACCACAATTACCAAAAAAGTTCTTCTTCTTAAAGTGCCTCTCCATTATTGGAGGTTGGATTTGTGAATTTGTGCCCGACTGTGAGTCATATGCAACAGTTTCCCAACACTGGTGATATTTCTACTTGACTTTTCCATAAACAGGTTTATATGTAATTAGTCGTAAGTACTACTAGGGAATTATAATGCAGTGTTTTCCCGTTTCCTTTTGCACGTACAAAAAGTTACATTAAACCAATTTCTTTAACCATTGTGTATCAATCGAACCTTGGCAATAGAGACTTAGACTTATGCTTCAAAAGTACAAAATTCTCTCTGTTATCATGATGCAAAAAGCTTAACACAACAAATTACATTTGTCTATCGTAGCTTCTGAAAATTTAGGTTAATGATTTTGAGTAACTTTAATGAACATCTATGTCTATGTATAGAATATGTGGAAGCAGACTAAACACTAAATGCAACACTAACTGTCCTACGTCCTTAGATATAACGTAAAGAGTCCAATATAAATTTTAAAATAATCAGATTAAAATGAGTTTCAAAGAACTTGAATATGTTGAAGTCAGCGGTTTTTCAAACACTCCAAATTAAAAAACACGCTAAGTTCAAACAGATTTTGATGAACTATGTCCGCTCAAAAGCAAATCGCTTCTCTTTTAACATAAAGTTCCTTTGATCGATGTCGAAGGTTCATGTTGAGAGATTTAAATGGTTACCCGTATATTGTACTTAATTAGTTTACTCTAAAAATATTGGTATTTTCCCGATACCTAGTTATGGAAGGTGGAATATACTGGTACTAGGCAAACCAAGCATGTAGTCACTGAAATCATATAAATTTGAGGTTAACTGTTATCCCAGAAATCAGTAAACAGAGTGCAAATTTTCGACGAGATTCACCATGGTAACACTGCAATTTATCAAGTACCGTTCCACTAAACGCACAAATAGTTACCAAGCTACATTAAGACGAGCATGGCCGACCGCATTCAAAGGAATGTTTAAACTGTGACCACCATTGTCAATCACCAAGTGACAACAGGAACAGCTTTATTAATTTTTAATCGTAAACAGGCTATTGTAATCGGAAACGTTGACGTCTGTATCGAATTCTCGTATCGATACTTGTCCGATGTTTACAAAAGTTATCGTCAAAGAGACCCGTAACGATTTATCGTCGATCGTAAATACATCGATACGAGAGCGTTCGAGGAATCGGTGTGCGATTTATTCGATTCGCGTTCGTTTGAACGATTCTCGCTACTGTACGATCGATTGAATCGATTTTATATCGCATTCTATTGTAAATGAGTTAATTTAATGATCATTGAAACCGTTTATTGATTAACTGTATAATTTTATTTTAATGTAACATAAAGATGAACAAGAAGTTCACCCGATTGTAAGCGAGACTGCATTCAGCACTACTGATCACAACTTTGTTTTGAAGTTCACAGCCTCAGGTATTATTTTTATGAATACGATCTTATTACCAATGGCTTGCACTTCATTTTCTTTCTTGTAAAGACATCCTAGAAGCCATCTTGTCTTAGAAAAGTCCAAATATGTCAAGCAGGTAAAGCCCACAAACTACTGTCATTACTGAGAGCAGCTTTCTAGTAATTTCTGGTAACATTTTTTATTTGTTTTGTGATGTGTAAATGGGGTGTAAGGTTTTCCGCACAACTCACGGGTTCCAAGCCAACCTCACCTGCTCGTGGTGGACCCTGCTAATCAACAAACGAGGTTCTGGGTCCCACCAACACGCATTAAGCCGGCGTAGTGGAAAATGACCCATCCCGCCTTATAAACCCTTACAAACGAAAGTCGTGTTAAAGTGCTCGATACGGCAAACACAACACCAATCGATGTGGAGGTCTCTAGTGGAGGCCTGTGTCCAGCAGTGAACGTCTATTGGGTGATAATGATGATGTTCTAGGTTTGGTAGTAACAAATTAACTTAAAAAAAAGAGTGGATAATTTTGCAAGATCACTACAAAATTTAAACTTATTTCCTACTATTCCAATATCCATGACATATTAAAATATTTATGAGTCTCTTTATATTGTCTTTCCACTTTTTCTATTCGTAAACACTGATCAAAATCATAAAGTTTGAGAAGTCCTATTATCCCTCTCCTAGATTTTTATGTATAGTCGTAGTAAGAATGTAACATAATTGGATCGGAACCGTTTCCAATAACGCACCTAAACAAGTATAGCTTCGAAGATATAAATAGAACGGATACAAGTAGCGCGTAAACGCAGCCGCGGCATCAGGCTAGTCTAAATTAATCTCGTTAAAACAACAGTTCAAAGACACATCCAAACAAGTTTGAACTTCCGCGCGCTGTACCAACGGCTGCGGCGGCTTTCACTTCCTACAGATAACGTACTCATGAAACGAAACTATGCAAATGTCTCCATATTTACATGACGTAGCGGCCAAACGCATGTCTTATAATAAAAAGGTTCCCGATTCAATTCTAGAACGTTATGAGATGAAATCTGGCGAGCTGCTGCTTATTTAAACAGCAATTGATCTACTGGTTTTGCAAGTTGCAAGAATATTCTCAAACAATTTATGACATCTATTTTTTCATAAATAGATACTTTTTTCTTATTTATTTATTTTTATAGAGGGCTTGGCCATAAAATGATCTCCTTAACAATTTTATATAATAACAGTAAATATGACTGTTTAATATAATTAGAAACATTTGCGTTTAATTCCAATAAAATGGATAACTAAAAACCAACCTTAGACAAATGTTGATCCATTTGCAATGGATTCTTTTAAAAAAGTTCACACTTGCACAATTTGATCTGAACAACGTTTTATGGTAATTCCGCAGACTAGAACAGTAAACATCGTCAATCAAGGTGAGGGAGTAACAAAACGATATGGAAGAATTTACGACCGCCCAGAGAATAGCTACTGGACAACATTTCCTACAGAAACAGCCGCCATTAATTAATAAGTTCCCTTAATAAGGCAGCCCGCTGGACTGGTCATTTGGCGGGGCGAGTGGCACAGAGGACACCAATCGCACAATGCTACGCAGCGTTGCTCGGCCGCCATCTTGCGATTGGCTGACAGAGGGCGCGCGCGCACCGCGCTCGAATCGCATCTTCTACGGAAACAGTCAAAAATGTCACGCAACCCGTGCGCTTTTTGCCGGCCACGAAGAGTGATGCTGTAATAATACAACCAAATATTTATTTTTTTAATTTTAAAGATGTTCTCGCTGCGAGAGTTCGGGGCTTTATCTCACAATGATCGATTTAAAGCCCAACACGCTAAGTGCGAATTGGTGAAATTCATCCAAGAAAGAAGACCATGTCTTGTGGAATACCTTGCAATACAATACTATGTCCAACTGTGGAAATCCATCGGTTGAGATGACGAAGATCCAAGAAAGCTGTTCTTGAAACTGTTTCTTGGAGATGTTTTCTTGCGTTTCTTCCAGTCGTTAATGCTTACGACCGTCTTACAAAGTCAGTTTAAATCAGCTCAATGGAATTTTGCTAGAACCAAAAAAAAAATTAAAAGACTGGGAATGGATGAAAATATATATTCTGAAACTAAAGATATATTATTTCAAACAGAATATTGATTGTCGGGTTAAATCAATGAAATAATTTATGAATCTAAACATTTTGTAGTTGCAATGGTAGCGGAATCGATTAATTTGAATTCAAATAAATCACCTTTGGAAGTAGCCGCAGAGGCCGTAGCAGATGCAACGCACGCTCGCGTATGCAAATCTCCCGATAGCAGATTCCAGTTTAGGCTAACGCGTAATTGCTACACCTAAAAGTCATTACATCCACTGGCCCTAATAAAGTTGCAAAGTCTATTCGAGAAACATGCAAATCGACTTCGTTCAGATTATTCATTGGAACCGTATGACCAAATACTCAAATACTCGTACATTCGGAGATGTGTAACGGTTACGTGTGCGGCGGCTGAATCTTAAACTAACTTGCTTCTAACATATTTACAATAGAGGATCTGTTCGTTCTTACATTAGATGATTACGTCGAAGATAATGTTATGTCGTAGAACGCCTAAGATATCAATAATATAGAAGTTTGTCATTATCATTTAAACAAATGTTTGAAATCAAGACTCAAGATAGTTTCCTGTCGGAGACCGCATTATTGTGTCTGCTTACCTCTTGGTCGTCTCGCTGACATGATTATCAACACTTAACCTCATAAATGTTTATCTATGTACCTATATCTGCTATAAAAGGAGAATAATTAAATTTAGACGTAACGGTTGACGAGCACAACACGTCGGAAATGGCCACTGGGATAACGGCTGTCCTTGCGTTATCCTTTTTAGACGCCTTTTAAAATATAGCGTGGTAGGAGAGTGGATAGAAATATACTTCTAAATAGGATCTACTCTTGTTAGTTAATTTTTTAAAATGATCCTAAAGACATAAGTGTGTTTGTTGATTACCCTCTCCATTGGCCGTGCCCGTGGAACATTGTTCGTGTAATGTTTATACTGCCCCCGCGCATTGCGCTGTGCAATAAATTGAATATACTGCAATGTTTATCGTCTTACCGTTAACTACAAAATTGCAAAATATAATCTTTATGGCTCTACTTAATGGACCTCCGACATAGCTTTAACACGTTATTAGCAAAATTCAGTAGTTGCTAGTAGTTTACAAATATAGAAATGATTAACTTGCTTTGCTTATTGAATATACTACACGTGGTATTTTAATCGACAATTCTATAGGAAGCAGATTTAATTGTAAATATTCTTATTTGTGTGCATTAAGTTCAAGAGATAAAGAGAAAATTAGAACAGTTGTAACTAAAATTAAATTATTTTCAAAGTTAAAAATGTATGGAAACACATACAGACCATTAAAAAGTTTGATTTTGATTATTTGTCTATTCTTTGGCAATTCCTTAAAATTAGGAAATAACATTACATATTTTTACTAAAAACTAGTAGTTAGGAAATGAATGAATACTTTTTTATAACGTATTCATTAAATATTAAAAAAATAATGTATACTTATAATTTTTTGTTCAATCATTTATTCTTGTCCCTCTTCGTCTAAATGAGATCGTATACTCTCAAATTCTCTGAAACGGTATCGAATTTCGCAAGTGACCGCCTAACTTCTGTTAAAAGAAGGGATTTCATGATTATGATGATGATTAGATTAAAAATCCTTGAAACCTACTGCAATCGCTCGCGGTAGTCCTATTTAGAAACAATGAAGTTTCGTTCGGTGCACTTGATGTCAGGTGTCATAGCGCAGCGCTTAATACCACTACTTAGTGGAAAGTGCGATAAATTCAGACGATTTATACAATTACAGTAATTTTTACTAACAATACTTCAACAGGAGTCAGTTACTGATCTAGAACATTATAACTAATAAAACAGCACAAGCATTTATATTTAAAAGGAAGATAACAAATTTCTGCCAAAACTCAAAAGTTTAAAGATCCTTTAACAATTAAATATATAGTTTTCAAAATTCTAATTTGTACTCCTTGGTAAAGGTAGTGTCTGATTGAAGAATATAAGAATAAATATTATTACTCATATGGTTTAAGTGTGGAGAGCATAATGTAGGTTTAAACTAAATAAATTTCGAATAACAGAAGAGCTGCGCTGAAGACGCTGGTAGTGGAAGCCATGTTTATCTAAAAGATTCGCCTCGCGTTAAACTTATGTACCTATAACAAATTAAAAATATCTAACCAAACTTTCACCGGAAACCTAATTATAACGCCTAAATAAATGCATAAAGCGTCGTATTTATTGCCTCACATCGATTCGTGAACTTGGTAGACGGACAGAGTCAGCCTCACGATCTTGAAAATGAAATGATATGCGATGCATATGAGCTTTTAATTTATTAGGCTTGTTATAAGTACTAATTAAATAATCAACGGGTAAGTTTTCACGCATAAAACATCCATTTGTATTCATTTTGTTAATGCCTTTAAATTTATATTTACTTGTTAGCGGGCGTCCCAGTGAGCGGCCGCGGTACCTGCTGCTTGTATATAATATAAAGGGGTTTCGGTAAAAAAATCTTGATGTTTTTTTTCTGTTTCTCAGACAGAAAGGATAGCTAATATAGAAAGGTAGCTCGCCGGCCTAATGGTTAGAGCGCGCGGCCTTCATTGCGGAGGTCGCGGGTTCGAGTCTCGGCATGCACCGATGACTTTAATACTTAAGTTATGTACCGTTGTGAACTTTAGCAAAAGCAGCGAAATACAAACGGTGAAGGGAAACACCGCGAGGAAACCTTCACGTGAAGTAGAGTTAATTCTAAGGTGTGTGAAGTCACCAATCCGCATTAGGCCCGCGTGGTGACTGTGGCCCATCCCCCTCATATTGAGAGTAAGCCTGTGCTCCAACAGCGGGGACGAAAATTGTAAGGATATTTCTATTTAACATTAAATATGTCTAATATGG
Source organism: Ornithoptera alexandrae (assembly GCA_029030555.1). Classification (NCBI taxonomy): domain Eukaryota; kingdom Metazoa; phylum Arthropoda; class Insecta; order Lepidoptera; family Papilionidae; genus Ornithoptera; species Ornithoptera alexandrae. The sequence goes on from JARDVY010000104.1 coordinate 426,814, forward strand.
TAAGCAGCTGGATGCGGGCAGCGCAGTATCGATCGATGATGAGATCTTCGACGGAGGCCTGTAATATATAACCGAGTTAATATCCAAATAATATTTGCGTACGTTTGCTGCCAGACATACAAAGTATATGTCAACGGAGATTCTTCTGAGAATGTTCCGATCGGTTGAAATATGAAATTTATTCATGTTACCAACTCGTTAAGCGTTGGAGCTATTTTAATAATGCGATTTCAATCGATAAGTCGACTATTTTTATAACTATACGATTTGGGTTAGTTCGGAACTGAATTATGTGATTCCTGGTACGGTATTTATGCAAATTTGTACTCTTACACATTTCTTAGAAGCTATGTAATATTTTTGACATTATTTATATCAAATAATCTGTAGAATAGATTTACATATAACTATGACAATAATTAAAATTTTCCTACCACTTATCTTAGGTTATAAAAGTAATACATGTGTGTATATTACAAAAAGCATTTTTATAGAAAAATCATAGTAATTATATCTATGAATAGATATCCGTTAAGATTAAATAGTTGTTTAATACTATTAAAATTCCTACATTTGTCAATTAACACTTACAACTACGAGCTGTTTTTGAGCGAATCGAAATTATTTCAAACGCTCACGCCTTTGATGAGTAACATATAAAACATAGAGCTGTGAGAAGGTCGAACCCTGCCCAGGAGGAAGCCCCAATAGTGGGTAACTGAGTAACTGAGGATGCTATTTGTTACATTTATATAAAATATGTTAACTATCCGCAGGAATGTCGAGTAAGTGGAGGTGTTCCGTCACGCCAGTCACAACATTCGCGTCAGCAGGGCTACGTATAAATACCGCCGCCGGACGCGCCGGACGCGCCGGACGCACCGCACTATTTTTACTAAAATACAGTAACTTCCCAGCAGTTTCCCAGAAGTCCGTCTCAATTCTTCCGAGCCGGCATCGATACGCGCTGTGATTGGGTTTATTTGCAGAATACGATCGTGTGATATTTTTTTTGTGGCGACCGCATCGTCTGCGGGGATCGTTTGGACGGGCGCCAGGAGATGGAAGACGTGTGACACTGTCGAATCGTGTCCGTCCACGCCCGGTCCACTTTGTCCGCTAACTCCATATCAAGGGAACCCATTGGCCCAATTTTTATTTGACAACTTCACTGAAGACAAACTATAGACTATAAATTTCAAACGCTGTTAACTGAGGCCCGGTATACTCCGGTTCTCATATCAGACAGTCAGTAAATAGGGATCCTGTTATGGCGGCAAATTTATAAGGGCGGTAACTAACATCGAAAACCCTTACCGTCCATTAATCACCAAAACATGTAGCACCACACATGAGCATGACGTCAACATGTTACTGTAATCATATAACCTTTTTAATTTGTCGTATAAACAAACCTTGGAGTCGGACAGTATACTCCGATTAGAGTTAAGTATAAGTTAGAAAGTATACAACATTAAAAAAGTCGGATTACTCAATAAGTAAACTATTTATTAGCTTTAGCTTCAAATGATAATAAACTAATGTTTTGCACAGTACAACAGAAATAGATACGACTGAAACTGTGGACAACAGCGTGTGACGTTGATGTTTCCTTAATTTGGGAGAGTTCAATCAGTGAGTGGCGCGAACGTGATTAAGCCGAGAAGTGTTAAAAATTACGATCATCATCAAAAGGAACAAACATATTGAAATGACAAACGACAACTCATTAGTACAAGTGGCGATGGGACGGTGACATGTCAGTACAAGCGCGCGTTAGTACATGTATAGTCGACTACGTGTGCAGACGTCGCGTAAGAGGTTCAATTCGGCGCGGCGGCTCGGTGCCGCAATTATCTCGCGATAATGTCTCAGAGCTGTTACTAGGGTTGCCACATCAACGAGTAACAAATAACGACAATTCAATTTAAACACTATTTTATTATTTCCAACATTATTTGTAAGGTCGTGATCCCTGGTTCGATTCCGAACCGGTGTCTCCGATCCCGCCTGTACAGTTATGACTCTGATACTGTAAATGTACTAACTACGGCGTCACTTTAACTTAATTTACTTGAACTTAGTCAAATGTAGATAAAGAAATAACAAAGCAATCTTGCTGCGATTTCATGTCAAAATGAAAACATAGTTGAAATATTTTTTGGTTTCCTACCTTTTCTGCATTTCCGTATTTATTTATTTTTTTATTACATTATAACACGTTTGATTTCAACGGTGTGTATTGTCTATGATATTTCAAATAAAAGTACATTACCATATATATCAATTGAATATTTGTTGGCAGTTTGATCAAGTTTTAAAATTGAACAGATTTCACATAAAACATAGCTCCACTAAAACAGGAAATATACAAAATGGCGGTCGGGTTAATTAAAAAATATTTCCTATTTAAATTGTACTTCCTGGCAACATTGTCCATTGATTACCATATCCAGCGCGCGAGATATTTTTAACCGTTGATTCCCGCCGGGTAATAACGCGGAGATTTATCCCGGAGCGACGTATGTTTTGACATTTGCGTAAGACTGTACGTCCGTACGTCCGTCCGTCCGTGCGTCCGTGCGTCCGTGCGTCCGTGCGTCCGTGCGTCCGTGCGTCCGTTTTATACGCGGCCGTTTAAAATGGCTGCCGCTGGGACTGTTGCTTTGAGGGAGACCGTTTTGATTTTTAATGAAGCCCGATTATGACTTAATTTATTGTTCGCTTGTAGTCATTATAGTAGCTCGTAGTAAATATATCGTATAGCTTTATTAAGCTTCTAAAGTTATATATAAACATACATACGCATTCACATATGTTTGTATGTGTGAATGTTTGTATATTTTTTCCTATTTCATTCATTATTAAGATAAATTAAATTTTTTTCTATCTATATATGTAATACACCCACCAATCCGCAATGGGCTAGCGCGGTGGGAAATGGCTCAAATTCCCCCATATGAACCCTTACAAACGGCGCCCTCTAGTGCCCGACGAAGCGGGCATCACGGGACCGGTCGATTTGGGGATCTTTGGGAAGGCCTATGTCCAGCTGTGAACGTTTATCAGCTGATGATGATGATGATAAATTTTTAACATTAAAAAGCATAATTCTAGCGTAGTTCTTTTATAAATAAAAGGCAATGTATCTATAGGCGATTTGCAATGAATAATGGTAAATTTTGACAGTTAAGTTATTTATTTAACCACAACTTAATGTAATATCCGGCTCACAGGATCTTATAAATATTATGTTTTCTTCAAAATTGATAATTGTTTTTTCGTTATCAAAATCATCATATGGTTTAATCTCTTTTTCTGGCAATTCAAACCACAGTTTGCCAGAAACATCGGAACTGTAGTCGTCACAGTTCCGATGTGTTTGTTTGTTTGATGTTGATTACTTAAAATGGAGAAAGATAAGAAGAGTGAGATAGTGACAACTAATTCCTTAAGAAGTACGAGTACAAGTTAAACAAGCCCTGAGCGTGGTACTCTTTCACACGTTACACGAGGATTCAGCAACCCTGTTCGCAAACGCTATGATTATACAGGTCCTTCCACGAGATGCACATGAATACTGCATGAGCCGCAGTCTCGTTAAACACACGCCGGTATGTTGGTTTATCGACGCCGTAAATGATAGGGCCGGGGTTCGAAGCGGCCGCGCATAATTTGTTCATACGCAAACGTTCTTTATAAAACTTCTTCGTGGTTTTTTTTTATTCTTCAGTCGCCTCGTAGCCACTGGATTGATTGCTGTAAATATGTTCCCACTTGTTCTACTCAGTAAGCCCTTATCTAAACCGGAATAGCTAAAACAAAGCGTAACATAAGCAAAGACTATAAAATATTGAATTTTAAGATTATATGTACTAGACTTACTTTTTTAAAAGTATACTCTCAGTCATTACGTACAAATACTTCATGATAAAAATAAGCAAAAAAAAATCCAACCACTTCGACACTTCTTTCTCTTTCTTCCTTATTTCTAATATAAACTAATCTTATCTTAAAGCAGCTGAAGCTTTAATAGCTCAGTTAGTAAGGCAGCCACGCGCTCTCCGCCTCTTGCTCTATTCAAGTTCGATTCCATTGAGCTTAAGCTTCCGATAAAAGAAAACGTTGTAAGGAAAGCTACGTGTTTTACGAATAAACGATTCCGTGAACATGCGATTTATGCAGCATCCCACAATTGGCCCGCGTGGTGGATAATCGACTTTAACTCTCCCCCTGTGAAAGCCTGGAGTGCCAGCGATGATAATATTAAGAGAGCCGTTCGTTTTATATTCTAATCTAATCTTCATACGTTGAAATTAAAGCTTACGCTAACCATCCGGTTAGGTTAACAGTTCAAAATCATGTTCTCGAACATAACGCGTTATTATACTAATGCAGTCATTAGAATAACGAGTTAATTAGTCGACTTTATGTGCGCGCTGCGGCCACGGCGCCGACAGTTAGTACGTATTAAGATTATTGCTTCGGATCTATGCGAGTGCGCCGGCGCTGGCCGCACCTGATTTATGTGCTCCTGACGAGAAAATTATATCAATATATAATATATGTGCGTGCGACTCTTATCAATCTCATACTACCTACAGACTACATACTACCTAAACATTTGTGGTAGATCCCTGTCGCCGGTCACCGTCCAGGTAGGCGCCAGCTCGCAGCGCCTAGAGCAGCCGACAAACAGTACCGTGCAAACATTACTGATATCTGCTCTGAAAGGCGCTGTACCTAGTGAAGTTAATTAGGTAATGAGACTTACACTTTATACCTCAATGCGACCAACACATTGTGGTATTGTGTGTTACCTAACGGCACGTATCACCCACGATTAGGTATACATCTCCCTCATCTCGTCTCGTCAAATAAAAAAATTGTACAGATTTTAATACAAAAGGAAGGACATCTTATTAACCAAATTATTTTAAAACAATGTTCTAGGTTTTAAGTATTTTTGCAACAGGAAGATTGAAAAATACGGTTTAAAGTGCTATTCGGTTATTCTAATTCATTAGGTGTCCTTCAGTGGAAACTACTAGAGTAGTAATAGTAAAATGAATAGGCTTCTAGACTAGAGCTCTTTACTATCTAAGTCTACATTGTCACTTACAATCAGACAAGAACTTAAAGAAGCGCTAGTTTATATATATAAAAAAAATGTCTACGAGTGGTCAAACTAACGGCGACAGCGTTAAAATAAATACAATAAAAAGAAATTTATTAATGTATTTGAAATGGAATGACTGTTGGTGTTCATGTTAAATATTAAATACACGTGTTAAAAGAAGTTGCCGCGGAAAGCGCGCGGCCGACATTTTGAACGTCAAAGCAGGAAAAAGAAAACATTTGTCTATGGGCGCGCGGCGGAGCGACGCAAGGCGCGGCGGTGTATCACACTGTTATGAGTGGCGCGTTGTGTTGCGTTGTGTTGCGTTGTGTTGCGTTGCGTGGGTGTTGTGTAGGCGTTGCGTATGTCGGCGTTCTGTTGCGTTGTGCTGTGTCGGCGTTGCGTTGTGGTGTTGCGTGTTGACTTCGCGCCGCTACATCACTACGCACACGGTTTTATTGGCATAGCTTCAGCGCGACCACCGACGCGGCGATGACCACTTAATCCCGCTAATGTTGTATTATATGTTGTAGTATATATATATATATATATATGCTACAAACTGATTACTACAACACTACCCGTTCACAATGGTATAACAAAACAAAGATTAACATAAAATTGTCCGTAAAGCCTATTGTAAAGTCGCGCTCTTTGTACGGCTCGAAGAGGCGCCGGTTCGACTCCCAATGAGCTTCCAACATTCTAAGGAAACCGACAGGTTTCAAGAATGACATGTGACAAGTGGATATTTAGTTGACTCCGTAGACCAATGGTCTTGACATTTGATTTATGAGAAAAGACCCAGAGTTCCATTAGTGGAAACAATCCGTGGTTTTAATTAAAAGAATTTATTTAACAGAATACAACAAACGGAAAGACGAGGCAAAAATTTCGTACTTCATGTCCGATAACTTTTTACCACTGGCAATACTTATATTTAGAAAAGTTATTACAAATAACTTACTTAGGATATGATTACTAACAAATAAATTAAAAATAATCTATAAATGTGGTTACAACCATGTTATTCTAACGAAGACACAGTAACAGCTGATCTGAAACCGAACTTACAGCAGCAGCAGCCTTACGACATGCAACATTAAAAATAACCCGGCTGCATTAAGCGCGCCCTAAGCACACGACCAAAACTGACGAACAGCTGATTGATTCCTAGCCGCAGGTGCGGTCCGCGGACGCGACGAGCGCGGTACTCGCACATCGCACTTTTACGAGCAAACCACCGGAACACAGTAATGTATGGACACTACTTACCGGTGGTTTATTTTGGATTAACGTGAAGGAAATGCCTGCACGTACCCGTCCTCGCGGAGGCAAGGACAGGTTATGTCGGACTTGCACCGACTAAAACCCCCACGATGTTCCTACTCGTTGCCTTATAGCGGGATTACGAGAACGCTTTCACACCATCACGCACACACCTATTGCAGCCGACACACAGTACTGTGCGGACATTACTGTGATCCGGTCTGAAGGACCAATAGCTGTTACTGGTGGTAGTGTCTCTGTCGCCGCAGACCGTCTAGGTAGGTACCACCGCAGCGCCTATTGCAGCCGACACACAGTACTGTGCGGACATTACTGTGATCCGGTCTGAAGGACCAATAGCTGTTACTGGTGGTAGTGTCTCTGTCGCCGCAGACCGTCTAGGTAGGTACCACCGCAGCGCCTATTGCAGCCGACACACAGTACTGTGCGGACATTACTGTGATCCGGTCTGAAGGACCAATAGCTGTTACTGGTGGTAGTGTCTCTGTCGCCGCAGACCGTCTAGGTAGGTACCACCGCAGCGCCTATTGCAGCCGACACACAGTACTGTGCGGACATTACTGTGATCCGGTCTGAAGGACCAATAGCTGTTACTGGTGGTAGTGTCTCTGTCGCCGCAGACCGTCTAGGTAGGTACCACCGCAGCGCCTATTGCAGCCGACACACAGTACTGTGCGGACATTACTGTGATCCGGTCTGAAGGACCAATAGCTGTTACTGGTGGTAGTGTCTCTGTCGCCGCAGACCGTCTAGGTAGGTACCACCGCAGCGCCTATTGCAGCCGACACACAGTACTGTGCGGACATTACTGTGATCCGGTCTGAAGGACCAATAGCTGTTACTGGTGGTAGTGTCTCTGTCGCCGCAGACCGTCTAGGTAGGTACCACCGCAGCGCCTATTGCAGCCGACACACAGTACTGTGCGGACATTACTGTGATCCGGTCTGAAGGACCAATAGCTGTTACTGGTGGTAGTGTCTCTGTCGCCGCAGACCGTCTAGGTAGGTACCACCGCAGCGCCTATTGCAGCCGACACACAGTACTGTGCGGACATTACTGTGATCCGGTCTGAAGGACCAATAGCTGTTACTGGTGGTAGTGTCTCTGTCGCCGCAGACCGTCTAGGTAGGTACCACCGCAGCGCCTATTGCAGCCGACACACAGTACTGTGCGGACATTACTGTGATCCGGTCTGAAGGACCAATAGCTGTTACTGGTGGTAGTGTCTCTGTCGCCGCAGACCGTCTAGGTAGGTACCACCGCAGCGCCTATTGCAGCCGACACACAGTACTGTGCGGACATTACTGTGATCCGGTCTGAAGGACCAATAGCTGTTACTGGTGGTAGTGTCTCTGTCGCCGCAGACCGTCTAGGTAGGTACCACCGCAGCGCCTATTGCAGCCGACACACAGTACTGTGCGGACATTACTGTGATCCGGTCTGAAGGACCAATAGCTGTTACTGGTGGTAGTGTCTCTGTCGCCGCAGACCGTCTAGGTAGGTACCACCGCAGCGCCTATTGCAGCCGACACACAGTACTGTGCGGACATTACTGTGATCCGGTCTGAAGGACCAATAGCTGTTACTGGTGGTAGTGTCTCTGTCGCCGCAGACCGTCTAGGTAGGTACCACCGCAGCCCCTATTCCTACAAAGCATTTGGGACGTGTACACCTCATTGTGTTTAAATTTGAATAGTATTGTTTCTAATGTAATTATTGTAATTATTTGAACTCTTTGGGGTGGAAACGTTAGGGACTTGGAGTCGAAACGTTAGGGACTTGGAGTCCGGAGATATTTCCCAAAAACCAACAGAAGCCCAACCGAGACCCCGGAGCCAGCCACTACATGGTGCAAGAATAAACTTCGTCATCCAGCGCGGCAGTGTGGTCAGTTTGTCCGGTGCTCCGCCGGACGGATATTTTGCATGAATTAGTTTACAGTAATAGTTTATAATATTATAGAGCTATGTAATTACTATTTACTTGAACTTATACTAATATATATAACTTTACTAATTACTAGAACTTGCTACTATTAACTGAAACAATTACTACAGTATATAGGTAATAATTATATGATGTATATAATAAACCCAAAAGTGTCAGTACAGTGTAGTAGCAGCAGTAGCTGGTAGGTATATTTACATATTTAGTTGCTGAGGTATTGAGGTTTAATGTGCTGCGTCTCGGAGCGACGAGCTCAATGTGGTAGTTAACCCACGACAAGTGCCATATTGTTATGAGCAGTTATGTCACTTACCATCAAGCGAAGGTCAGTCCTTCATTTCACTTCATCTTATGAAAAAAATAATTTCCAATATCTAAACTATTACTTCGAAACATACGCCATTACACTCAAAAATAAGTGAACGGCGCAACTGCATACAGTACGTAATGAAACATTGCTACCGAGTGAGTTGACATCGTCACATTGGCACCACTCCATCAAAGTGTGATACACTACACCAGAAGTCAGCTTGATTTATATCAGGGCTCCTGATCGACAGCTCCCTTCGGTGGGCGTGGAGGAATGAGTCACTGCGATAATTTGATCACAACTCGGAGAAGGAAGGACGCTGTTATTCACGGTCGGGTAAATATAGGATAGAAATGACTAAGGCTGCATAGTCAAATTATAGGATACCGTTCGATTTCTACTGTTCTAGTCATTTCTATAAAAACAACACCATAAAGTATACTTTCTCGGTTTTTTATCGGTTATTGTAAAATTTAGTTTCTCAAAAGTTTTAGACCCTTCAAAAAGACCGACTTCTCAGCAATACTTCACGTACCTTCACAGAAGTAGCATTTCCATGGAAATAACGCCACAATCGTTTAACTCTAGATAACTTTTTTAACAATTAGTTAAATCCTATTTCCCTCGAGTTAATTCACAGAAAGTTACCGTCTCGCAGTAAATATAATATAAACATCTTCTCTAACCATCTCAAAAAGGATCGTATTGATGTCCTTTAATTATAAACGTTTTAAATCCCGTCGATTTTAAAGTCAATGCCCTAGGAAAAAACTGTATTTATGTCACCAACTCCGGTTTACCAATTTACAATTAAGTTTGATCCTTGTGCCTTTGACATAAAGTACAGGACGATGGAAAATTATATTTTGCACAGCTAACTCCCACGTCAGCCCGACTCTAGGGATTATGATGGAGTTTTACAGCTATGAAACGGTCTCCTTGCGCGATATTGAGCATAGATATATATATATATATATATATATATATATAGTAACCGATTATTATTTATTCGATTGTAGAGTAGCCATTTCAACAACACGTCAAACAACAATATAGTTTTCGTTGTTAATTAAACTACTCATGTACTTTTTATATTTTTGTAACTAATAGATACCGGATAAAGCCTTAAGCCAGCAATTTTGACGCAGAGGCAGAGAATGCGTCCTGTCATAATTGCGGACAGCAAATAATAATATTAACCCGCAAACTCCAGATTCGACTGGACTACAAGCTATGGAGTTTGTTAAACGGCAGAGTTGAACCCGCCGTACTATCTTCCATCGTCCCCCGAACAGGTTTCCGCCTTGTCGTGGCGGAGGGGCTCAGTAGCCGTGACGTGGTCCCCCACGGTGAAGCGAAGCGGCTTGAGGTATCGGGCCGGTTCGAGGCGGCCGTTCCGATAAGAGTTCTGAAGCTTCATCGTGAGCTCAGCTCGGATGTGTGCCGGCAAGCTGCAGAGGCGACTTTAGCAGAGCGGCCTTTTGCAGCTGAGGTGGAGTCGCGGAGGGAGAGAAGTATCAGTATTGCGTTCCACCACTCTCCCTACCCTTCACGGCCTTCTAACAGGTGGCGGCGGAACCCAAGATCGGATCCGACGCAGTGAGTCGAGAGAGTTTTCTTTCTTGGCTCCCATGGCCTCTAGGTGACGGATTCGGGGGAATCCGTTGTCCGGGTGACTGCAAGAGGCTGAGGAGGGATCGCGCTGTGTGTTGCGGCGTGCCCCTACAGAGGTGGAAAGGGAGGGTTCTTCCCTTCCTCCCAAGGTTGTGCTGCTTTGTGCAACCGGGGCTGGCTGAGTCGCGGATGTGTACGAAAGCGTTCCCGTGACCCTGCCAGAAAGCGACAAGACCGAACATCGTGGTGGTTGTAGTCGATGCAAGTCCATCATAACCTGTCCTCGCCATTGGACAGGTATGCGCAGTCATTTCCCCCACGATAAACAAAAAAAAAACAATCTTCCATCATCATATTGGAAATGTTCGCTATGCTGTATTTCGGTTTTTTTATCAATTCCCTGCATGCGGTGGGTCAGGGCCTTTATAGTACATTACATTTATCATCAGTGTTTTCTAGTTCTATTTCCTACTCATACTCGTCTTTCATTCTCTCAACTCTTTCATGCTCTACTCTTCTTTAAAACTTGGTATCTTTATCATTCTCCATTCCGATTCCTTATCTCATTCCTCTCTCTTGAGCCAAGCTATTCGTCTCATGCTTTTCTTCCATACTGAAAAAGACCTAAAACATATGAATCTTTTTCTGCATTTATTCTTGTGCATTTACTTCTTTTTGTTATTTTTCTTGCTTCAATTTTTAGTTTTCCTTACTTGGCTATAATTATTCTAGTATCACAGATTTTTCTTTTTAGTTTTTTTTTGTTATTGTATCTGTTATAGCCGTTTTGCAAAATTCCAGGAACACTTGACGACTGTCGTATTCACAATACAGGTACAAGTGTTGACATTGTGCACTACGGTCTGGTCCAGCTGTACCTCGGTTGTCAAAATATAAGAACAAGATTATTCTGAACGAGCACGCGATTCACGTTTCATTGTCACTTAACGCCATTTGTAATTGAGATTAAGTTTCACCCAACAGCAGGTAAAAAAAATCCAAACCAAACTACAATTAAACATCTGACATATAACTAGGTTATCGCGCCAAAACAAATGTCAAACATGTATGAAATAAACAAAGAATATTTTTTTTTATTACCTAAATAAAAGTTCAATTATCACATGATTCATCCCGATTAGATAATAAACTTGAGTATTCAAGAAAGGTTTAATTAACATAAGCGACTTGAAATGGCCATTACTTACTCACAAATAACGTATCTAAAATTCATTGTTCCCCAAACGATGCAATGAATCGAATACATTATCGATTAATTGCGACTGACGCATTCGAATGCGGGAATCGATTACCGATTCCGACGGCGGCCGTCCCGCGCCCCACGGCCCACGGCCCGCGCCCCACGCCCCACGCCCCACGCCCCACGGATGAACTGATTAAATTTATTCACCGCATTAACATAATACGCATCCTCATTACTTCGTAATTATCGATGACCTTGTTAATATTCATCTTTTTTTATCGAGAAAGCGATGAGAAGAGCAAGACGTTCACCTAATAGTAAGTGATACGCCCGCCCATTACTAATGCGACGCTAGTTAGAACGATATACACTGCCCAGTACTGTGCTCCTGGATTCATAAGGAAATAAGGCTCGTCCTATAGGTAGATTTAATAACTACAATACCTCTTAAACCGGAATACAGTAACGTCGTGTAGGTTACGTTTTATACATGCATATATATGCAATGAATACCGAAACAGTGACGGTTATATATTGTCACGAAACATGTAATCAACTGCGATCTCCTAAAAGACAATGTCCAGGACAGATGGAAGTGGTAGAAGAAAAGTAGGCAGGCAAACCCCGTCGCAAGACGCAACTAAACAATAGAACACCTCCACAGCAGACAATTTCTACAGGAGTAAGTTCATTTGTACTAGTGAGTTGAGAAAGCCGTTGAATTTCCGAGTGTACCAACAGACGCGTGCTCCTCCATTGACTGACGCATACGAAAATAAACGGCTGGGCGCTGTGGCTACAGTCGCGTGCAAATTAACTGTTACCTCTAATGTAAACAGCGGACTCCATACCATAAAACAGTTTAAGTTAAAAGCTACCATATTCTTGTTGTACGGACCTGTAGCGATGAACTCCTGTGTTTGCCCAAATTCAAGTCAAGTTTTATCTGCCGTGGACTTCTCGAGTTTTTCGTTATACCACGAAGATCCTTAAATACGTCCATAGACACTACTTTTCCTTTTACTTCCTTGTTTTTAAATTCTAGGGTACCGAAGTCTATTAACCTAATATACGGTCATAATACCCCGGATTTCCTTATGCGAAACCTTGATTAATTATTTATTTTCCTTTAGTGCCAAATGTAACAAGGCACATATTAATTGCATTGAAAATTACTGTTCACTTGTCAGACTGGTGCAAGTTAACTTGATATTCATATTCTAGACCACTATCTACATTTATACGTTCTTTAAACTTAAGATCAACCTTGCAATATACATGAAGATCTTTAATCTTTGTGTCACATCCCGTCGCTGATTGTTAAACTGGTGCAAATACATAGCTTTTACCTGCGTTAAAAAGCAGCTCATTTTCAGCTTCAGTTGACAACTCTATTTATATCCTGTTGCAATCGAGTATATCCTGAGTAATCTCCACCTTATCAAACCAGTTTTAAATCCCTACAACCAAGAGATTTTTAAAATGATTAATCACAATGATGAACTGATGTGGTCTGAGTCCTTTGTTACTAGCATAAATGATGAGCTTTCTATAGAAATCAGAGAATAACGATTATTCGATAGATGTACTTTTTTCATTATAAAATAAGATGACCACATTGAAAAAACCCTGAACAGTTTGGTACCAATTGGTAATGCACAAATGCATAGATGTTATTATACAGCTATATATAACAGCATTTTCAGTAGAATGTTGAAAAGTAATAGCAACAGAAAGCGGATAGCGACTATATAAATAGCGGGCTGCTATCAAACGCTACAAAACAATAAGTCCACGCAAATTTGACTCTTGTTCCGACGCAAAGACGGACCTGGTCTATTTTCGGAGTCGCTTACATTCCATTCATGCCAGTTAAACGATTGCGCCGCGTTGATTTTGTCGTAATAAAAGAAAAACCGCTATTTAAGTAGTATTTATCTGTGTTGTGGTTACACAATATCTACAAACCGTTTGTTTGTTGGAACAAGTTCAGCTTTGGCAAACCGCTGGCTACGACTGGCACTGACCGATGTGGACATCTTTCAATGAAACTCGTGTCTAGCAGTGAACCACCACCGGCTGTTGGTGATGCAGTTTTGACAAAATCGATAGGATATATGATTCTTGTAAAGATAATAATTTACATGACATTGTTCAGTAAAATGGATGTACAGTAAAATATTGACGATTATACTCTTAGCGACTTCTCGTTCATCAGTATTTTTTTTAAAACAATAATTTATACTTAATATGTTCATTTTACTTTTCTCGTTGATTATAATATAAGGGAGCGATGAAGATTACAAAATCTGAACATGCAATATGCTGGCTAAATAGTGCGTAGCAGTTCGATGGGACAGGAAGATCATTGGGTCGAGTTGTGGAAGGAGAGGAGCGGACGCGTTGGACATTGAGGGGGGCGGCCAACTCAGCAGTGAATACAGTATGAAATGATGATCATGATAATACAATATTAATTGATTGTATCGTTAGAAATGCGTCCGAGTGTACGTGTAAGGAAAGTCTAAACGTTATTTACAAAGCAAAAGCTGGTAATGATTGTGCACAGTGGCTGCCGGTGATGTTTGCGTACTATTAACTCGGTAACATAATATTTGACGTCCTGCAAAACGGACGGACAGTACACACACACATACACGATTATATTTAAACATCATCAACAGTTTAAGTAACTATTTAATTATTAATCACACGAGTATAACAAGTACTGGTTATAGAATATTTACTGTCGTTTGACGGAGGCATTAGAATAAGCGGTATCTAGACGGTTTCCGGCAACAGGCACTCATCACAACTAACTACACCACCTGATTTAAAATTTAAATGTCAAGACTCTCGTTTAACAGCAAATAAAATTTTCAATGTGTCTACGAAGTTTTCACGTACCTTGAAGTCAAACAAATATTCTCTTCTCATTTAAGGTGTAAAATTCTAAAATCTATGAAGACTTGATATAAAAATGTCTTCCAAAAACCGCTCGTTTCTCGTAAACCACTTTAAAAGTAAAGAGTACGAAATGTTTAAAATAATTACTGAAATTATAGAGTCGGCGGTCACGGTGACATTTTGGGAAGTCAATGCTTTATATAGAAGGCGTTACCTGTTCCGCTGTTGTGTTGCTCATTGGCCGCGCATATTTAAAGGTTTCCCTTAAATATTATAAAAGGCAACACTCCATTATTCAAGCTGGTTTTAATTCATAAAACCAGGTGACAGATGTGTACAAATCTCATAATATTTATAATTAGTTTCATCATAATCTCGAATATGATCGTTAAGAAATATTATCGAGTTGTACAACATCCGCGGTGGCTACAAAAACGTAATCAGAAAACAGGTAATCTTGTTACGGATGTAAAGATTTAATTTAACTACAATTGAGCTCATTAACATATATAACTTATACAATATTAAGTTTTGCCAGTTGTTTAGTAAGGGGTGATTTCCATAACTCTCGCATCAGCACAGGGAAACGAAGCCGCTGAAAACCAGCACCACAAGGGATCTGTCTCATGCAAACAGTAGCGTGGATCAGTTAAAGCAATCACTTTAAACTGTGCTTTTATAATTTTAACTGTAACAATAACTTTAACCTTATCGAAACTTTTAATAAAAACTACCCTAGATGAGGCCCAAGTTCTCAAGTATCAGGTTTACGTATGAAGATACATATTTATATTTTTTTACTGAACACTGAATCTTTCAAGTGTTGTACTTCCTGTCGGCGCCGGTTTTCTAAATGCCGTTTGGAGGAAGATTATAATAAAGTACATAAGATAAATATCACACCATTCACACCTCAATAGTATTTGAATCTGTGAAATTATCACGATGAAAATTCATGTACATGTTAGCATTGGCTATCCACTTGTTACAAGAAGTTTCCCGATCCTGGATCCCGACCATGCTCCATGGGACTTTAGCAGGGTTTTCTCTAAGTAACTAATACAGCTTCTGATTGTAATTTTTTCCACATAACAGCATTAATCTATTCGAACAAGAGACGACAATCAGAGTCAAGTGTTCAGGCTTCATTATATTCCGTCTGCACTTGTTAATGACGTCCAGCTCGTGGTAAACGATTTGCCGCTCCGTAACCACGAAGCGCCAGGTGAGATGTTTACTAAATTTATTAAGTACTACAGCTTTTAAAAACACAAAGTATGCTTACTACTACTCAGTAGTGCGCAGTCACCGTTTTAATTGTTTCTGCAAACATATAAACAACTCTAATATAAATTATAAGGAACTAAGTGCTACATTGTATCTGTACCGTAAGCTTAGCACCACGCCGTCAAAAGTTCGAGCTAGTAAAACTTATGCTACATATACTAACTTTAAGTTAATACCACTCCGTGTAGTTATTATATAGATTTTAATTAATTTTCGTAAGAAATTATTATTAAACTATTAACGTATACTTGGTGCATACTGTTTATGTAAAATCATGGTACCTCTATTTTTCTTCTCCTGAAAATAGATAAAAATTTTAAAATTTATGATAAATTGTGTCAAAAAAGCTAACTTGTAATACGTACGGCACAGAATATGGTAAAATTGGCAATGATATATTTCGCGTACCAATGCTTAATTAGGTGGTAATTCGCACCACCATCACCACTTACCTATGATGCAGTGTGCAATTTCTCTAGAGACCTCTTCATTAAAAGCTTTATACCTTCGCCGGCTGTTAGAATAACATTTAAAGCATATACACAACACAGCACTAATCAATAAATTGTGAGCACAGGAGTACACTGCACATGTAAATAGTAAGTGATTTAGTATTTAGGAGATTGTATCGGGTGTGAAGCGGTTTCCGAAGGTACGCGTTGCGCGTTGCGCGTGCGCCGGTGGGGTACTGGCGCGAGGCGGAGCGGGTGCGCGCGCTGCGTCCGTGCCGCGCACTGAGCCGTACGCCGGCACACCAATAAACTTGTAGCACTTTTTATTTATATTTATTGTCATTTATTTTGAAAGTCAAAAAAAATTGTTGCGATTACCGTGCCGCCCGCAGTCGTCCGGCCGCGGCGGATCACAGGCTTGACGCAAAGCGCACGCGCATGCGCACGCACACGCACACGGACACGCACGCGCGCGCCCGCTCCCGCTCCCGCGGCTGCGGCGAGTCCATTGCGGCTGATATGTTACATACTTAGATAATAACTATAAACGGTTAAGTGAATAGTTATTTATTATCAATATCGGACAGTGCGCTCCCGCGCCGCGCACAGTTTATTTTAACTTACCGCCAGTTCACAAGCACTGCGCGCACTCACAATTACAATAAGATACTATAATTGCGGCACACATTTTAGATAGAAACGTACAAGAAAATTTACTAAAAAAATTATGTACGAGTATATCTTAAGTTGAGTACTATGAACTAGTTATCAGATTAAGTATTACCACCAAGTTTTATAAGTATGACTTTTATACAACGAAGCAATCAGACGAGCAAGACGTTCGACACTTGCCCATAATGTGGAGCTAATTTTGATGAGGTACACTGCACCACATTGTCCCAGTCGCCTTGAGACATAAAATCTTAAGTCTTGTTACTCCGGTAATTTCACACATGGAACACTTACTAGTAGTAGATCACTGTTGCCGGAGACTGTTTAGGTAGGTACCGTCGCAGCTCCAATTGAAGCCTGCAAACATTACTGTGTTCCGGTTTGAAGGGCGCTCTAGCTAGTGTAGTAATTGGGGTAACAAGACTCAACATCTCATATCTAAGGCGACGAGCGCAATTAGGTACAGTATATACCACCGTAATTAGCACCACGTTGTTATAGGCAAGCGTGTCCCCTTCAGGTCAAAGTCTTGCTCGTTTCGTGGCTTCGTTAAATAAAAAAAAAAGTGGAACATAAAAACTGATGCATTTACAATATCTGATTGCATGTATGGTAAATATCTGATGTTATACATAATTTGGTTGCCGGTTGCCGGTTGCCGGTTAAAGAAGCCTTTCTTTTATTTTATTCGCCGGATGTTGCCGCGCGGGACGGACGGTCGCCATTTTTAATTTGCACACACGTCAGATGTGACAGGATAATCCTCGGCTCCGAAATTCGGCGAGGCGTTACATTAACCTGACTCTAAACTGCCCCAACTTGACAAGTTTAACAGGTATCAGGGAAATTACATGCTTCAAGTTAATAAGTACGAGTCCAATACATTACAAGTTAGACCGATATAATATACGTATGTATCTCTTTGCGATAAAAGGATAAGACGAGCGGGACCTAATGCGCCTGCCCATGACATTGTGATGCTACTTA
This sequence comes from Ornithoptera alexandrae, assembly GCA_029030555.1. Classification (NCBI taxonomy): domain Eukaryota; kingdom Metazoa; phylum Arthropoda; class Insecta; order Lepidoptera; family Papilionidae; genus Ornithoptera; species Ornithoptera alexandrae. Next base: position 444,603 of record JARDVY010000104.1, read on the forward strand.
GGATGATATACACTGCGTCACATCAAGCTCGTGGGCTTGACACGATGCATGGTAACTTTCTTATCAAAATTATATATATATAATAAGACACTTATGTGTAAACTATACAAAAAATATATAAAAAAAATTGTTTTTTGCTCCCTTTTTCAATTTAGAGCTAGTATATAAAATATATACAATATGTTGTATAATAAAACATTTTTTCCTCTACATGGAATGTACATATATGTGTGTTCTTAGTAAACATAAATTCAACCCCTTAGCGTGATCAGCGATTTTTTTCATTAAAGTTATATAATAAAAAAATATCCTGTTTATATCTATTCGTATGGATTTATCTGTTTGTTAAGTCTATGAAATTTTGGTTCAAGTCATGTGTAAAGGCGTTAAACTTAACGTGTCATGTAAACATCGTAACTTGTTACCCTCCAGCGTGTTCACGTAGTGAGAAGTATATCATTTACTAACAGCTTAACACCCTGTTCATCTTGTTTATTACATGTATGAAAATACTTATCGGGATTATTCTGTGTCAACAAATTAGTATATATAAATAGCTCAGATAAAAACTTTACATAGCGGACATCTGGTATTGCTATACTACGGCGGTAGATTGATCACGTGTAAATCGAACTAGGGACCATGTTACAAAGCCAACGGTTAACGGCTGCGGTTAACCGGCATTTAGTTATTTAAATAAATCTCATGTAAAAAAAATAATAAACCCTTCGGCAGCGATAAATAAATCATAAACTTTACGCAAACTTAAGATAATTTACTTAATTCCCTTCCATACAAGACAAAGGCGTCAGAATTCCGCGATCACCGGCGGCAAGCACGGACACAATGCACCCGACAGCCGATTACGATCTACCAACTTACTATACAGTGGAAAATCGTAAAGTAAATCTTATCGTGATGCAGTAAGGCTTAAATATAACGTAAATATATAATTGATCATATTAACACTGACCGGGAGATTTATATGTAAAAATTGCCGACAATACGAGTGCAGCTCCGCAAGCATTCCGCAACGAAATACATTTCGTTCGCAGTTATTTGTATTAAAAAAGTGTTGCAAGTAATTTTAGTTCTACACAATATTTGCAGTTTAAGATAAACAAAGAATTTAAGTTGAAAATATAAAATTATATGTTTATACTTGTAATTAAGAATAAAAACATAGATACTACAACGGTCTCTCAATTATTAAATACATTCAGATCTTCAAAATTATATCTATCTAAAATAACTAAACTTAACGATGAAAGAAGAAAATATTGCAAAATTTTGAGTAGCCCATCATCATCATCATCATCATCAGTCGATAGAAGTTCAGTGCTGAACATAGGCCTATCCAATAGCTCTCCACAGCGATCGCTCCTTAACTGCCTAACAGCTGACAAACTTCACTAGATCGGTGGATTCTAATGGAAGTACTCTTCGATCTTACGAGCTTCGTCGTTATTTACTGGTGGTAGGACTCTACTGCCGGAGATTGTCTAGGTCCACCACCGCACCACCGAAGCGCCTATTTCTACCGACAAACAGTAGTGTGCAAACATTACTACGATCCGATCTGAATGGCGCTGTAACAAGTGTAATTACTGTGTGTGCAATGTAATTATTTGTCTAGATCGTCCGCTCCAGACAGCAACCTTAGCACTGACCACGATCCTCAGACATGATGGAATGACCCCAGAGAGAGAGTGTAATTACTCGGGTAACGAAACAATAGCTTATGTCTCAGGCGACGAGCGCAATGTGGTGCAATATTTGTTATAGGTAGGCATATCACTTACCATCACGTCCAGCTCGTGTCGGCGCTTAATTGAAAAAAAAAATCATCATCAACCCGCGCCAGTCCACTGCTGTCCTCAATAAATGAAAATTGTAAGTACAGATGAAGTTTTAAATAATGTGATGATTTAAGTAAACGATAGAAACTATCTCCCTAATGTTATTAGTCTGGCCATAAATACTGTTTTTTTTAATTAAAAAATCTGACCTATATATATATATATATATATATATATAAACATAGAATATTTACTCGTATATGTAACTAGTCTGGGGATAAACACCCTTACATAAAAACTTCTTTTTTTCAACTGTTTAATTATTTTGAATTTGGAACGCGTGAATTATTTTAAAAACTTGTTTCGATTTTGCGCCATTCCACATATTTTTCGTGTTCATTATCAAACTACAATATGGAATGGGGTGGGGGTGTTAGAGAACATAGTATTGCAGTGATCGCCTTGCACAAAGTGTGTGTGTGTGCATGTGGCCGGTCCGCTCGCTCATATTCCGGACACTTCGAAAGCTTGCTATCAGCCCAGCCGCGTGTTCGTACATCGTACTATCAACCGATACAACAACACTTCCTCTGTCCAGAAGAAGACCAGAAAAGGTCGGTGCGGCCGCATGCTGTTAGCTGTTGGAACTACAAAGGCTGTTAATGCTGTTAAAGTCACAATTCGTCGAAACCCCGTTAAGAAGCAAACCAAAAAATCTTATCGCGGGAAATGAAGATCCCCGCTTGGACTCTGGCGCGTATCGCATTTTGTAAAACGAGACCTGAAGCTCGGTGCTCGGTGCTCGGTGCTCGGTGCTTATCAGGTCACGGCCGACATACAGGACATGCCCTAAATCAATCTTTACAATTAAAGATGGATGGAGTGGATCGATCAAAACGAACGAGCCTTCTGTCGCGATGCAGCAGGCAGGTGAACGGCACACAAATATCCTCTTTACAGATGGAAACATTTTCACGATTGAAGAACACGACAATAAGCAAAATGATGAAGTGGTACGCTTACAGTTATAAAGAAGCTGCTCAAGTGGTCGGAAAGGTACAACGGGGTCATCATCCTGCGTCAGTGATGGTCAGTGATGGTGGGGCGTGTCTTATCAAGGAGTTGCAAAACTACATTTTTGTGAAAAAGGAGTGAAAACTTCAGCCAAAGAGTATCAAGATAATCTTGGATCATGTCGTGAAACTTCTCAGCAATACACTTTTTAATAATATACCGTGGACTCTCTAGCAGGACTCTGTATCTGCACCTGGTCACAAGGCACAAACTACGCAAACCTGACTTGAAACCAACGTTCCGGACTTTATAGGAGCTGAAGGCTGGCCCTCATCTAGCCCAGACCTGAACGCTTTAGACTTCAAATTATAGTCAGTTTAAAGGACATGGCCTACTGCTGCTCTGAACGACACGGCGACATTGAGTCTCTTAAGAAACCTTTGGAGCAAGCAGTGGCGGTGGCTGTGGTGGTGGTGGTGGTGGTGGAAACTTCCCTTGGAGATAGCGCGTGAATCCATAGATTCGTGATACGTGGCCAAACCGTTGAAAGGCCTGTATAAAAGCCAAAGGCGGCCATTTCAAACAGAATATTGTTTTTATATATTGCTGAGACTAATATATATAATATGTATGTGTACATTGTTATATCGCATTGGTGCATTGAAAACAATGCGTTTCCATTAGTAACAGAGCTTCCGGCCGGACTAGGTGTATATAACGAGAGACATCGGTCCAGTAAAACATGAAATTAATTTGGCACTTTATTTTATTGGTTGAGCTGAAAATAGTCCTCCTCTTCCTTAAATCGTATTCCTCATGTCTAAGAGTCATGACTACCTCCACCCAAGAAATTTAGAAAACAGTCCAAATGAGTCGAATTAATGTCCTTCGTGATCGCCAAATAGATGCACCATCAATCTAAGCGATACAATTTAAACTTAAAACGGCAAAGCGACAGCTTAAACTATTAATGTTGTTAAATAGCACTCGAAAAGCTATACGCGGTCCACGCGTTTACAACTTATCGGACATTCTATTGTCCTTAATCATCATGACCATCCTCGTCAGCTCACCTGTTCTTATTTGTATAATGTCCAACAGTGGACCACAGTTTAATGGTGGTCTCTGTTGCCGGAAACAGGCTAGTTAGGTACCACCGCAGCTCTTATTTCTGCCACCAAACAGTAGTGCACATACATTACTGCGTTCCGGCTTCAAGGGCGCTTTGCTAGTGAAGTTACAAGAGTAATGAGATATCTTACGTCTAAAGCAACGAGCCCAATGTGGTGCAGTATATATTATACTAACTAGCATCATGATGTTATAGGCCGGTGTATCACTTACCATCAAGTGTATATCCCACGCGTCTCGTCACTTCATTGAATAAAAAAAAACTATATGCTGACATAGTAATGATGAAGAATGAAACGTTTTCTACTATTAAAGATTGTCAATAGAGAATACTTACTATATGAAGCATCCCTAATCCCAAATTGTTACAGATAAGCCGCAAATAATATCAACACACGTTATTATCCTTTCCCATCAGCGCTTCAGTATACACCGAAAGCGGGCTTCTGAAGCCCACTTGGAGCAGCAAGAGGTCAAGTCACGGCTACTACCTTCCATCATTACCAGTCTGAAAAGATTTACACTCAGCTGTAATATATACAATGCTATACAGGAAGAGCTTGCGTAACATAAAACGCTGGTTATCGCTAGGAAGTCACGACCCTCAGCACTGAGGAACCGACTTACGGATAAACAGATAATATCTGAACGATGTATAAACTCTAGACATTACCTGGTCATAAGAGTCTGTAGCCCGAGACCGTCTCAGTAGGTACCAATTCATCTCTCATTCCTCTCGCCCTTCAGTAGTAAGCAAACTTAATTTGCTTCAGTTCGTAAAGTGTTGTAGCTAGTAAATTAACTATAGTAACGAGATTTAACATCCTAAGCTTCAAGGTAATTAGTACCGTATGGTGCAGTGTATATCATCCTAAATGACGCTATATTATTATGGGCATCAGGTGATCGTTCCCCTCCAACGGGTTCTCGCCTTGTCGTGGCGGAGGGGCTTAGTAACCGTGGTCCGGTACACGGTGAAGCCAAGTGGAACCCACCCGGCCGGCCCGCGGCGAAGGGCTGGCCGAAGCGGCCGCTCCAGGTTCGAGCACCGGTTGGGGTAACTGGAGCTCACCGGAACGGCCGGGGGCCGCAGGGGCGGCTGTGTGCTGCCCTAGCGGCCGGCTGCAGGGGCGGTTTCATACCGCCCCTCGCAGCCGAGGTGGGGTCGCGGAGGGAGTACCCTCTGCGGCCAACCGGTGTCGCACCGGCGATGCGGCGGCGGTGGGGCCGCGGGGGAAGAGGAGTGCCGGTATTGAGATGCGCCGCTCTCCCTATCCTCCGCGGCCGTTGACAGGTAGCGGCGGGCCTAACATTTCTCCGCCGCGGGGAGCCGGGAGAGGTTTTCTCCAGTGGCTCCCATGGCCTCTGGGCGACAGGTTCGGGGGAACCGGTCGCCCGCACACGCATGAAGTCGAGGAGGGGGCGCGCTGCATGTTCCGGCGCGCCCTGGAAAGGGAGGGTTCGTCCCTCCCTCCCGAGGTGGGGCTGCGCAAGCGGCCAGCGCCGGCAGGGTCGCGGTTGAGTGCATGCGTTCCCGTGACCCTGCCATCATGGCGATGAGGCGGAACATCGTGGGGGTTTTAGTCGGTGCAAGTCCGACATAACTCGTCCTTGCCCCCGCGAGGACGAGTATGCGTAGGCATTTCCCCCACGTAAAACAAAAAAAAAAAAAAAAAAATCAGGTGATCGTTCAGCTCGCCTCGTCACTTCCTCGAATGAAACTGAAACTTCCATCATCGGCATCGAACCCACGACAGCCAGTAATGACGCTTAACAATACCAGAAAGAGATTCGAGTAGGACGTTGACCTGATAGTAAGCCATACGCCCGCCCATAACAACGTGGTGTTAGTTATGACAAGTGCTCGTCGTCTTAACAATGAAATTGTTAATCTTGTTACTCCAGCTACAGCGCTTTTCAAACCGGAACACAGTAATGTTTGAACACTTCTGTTCGGTAGAGGCAATAGGAGTTGCCACCAGTAAACAATATTAACGCTGCATGCATGCACGGTGTGGGCTCCCCATCCGGCGGCGCTGCAGCCGCGGCACATTCGTCGTTTTGAAGTTGCAACGCGCGCCTGGTGCCAATTTGTAATTGTTCACGCTCCATAAAGTTGTTTGGTGCCGTTTAAGCACTGATCTGTTAACTTGGCGGGGAATTAAGCGCTCGTGTCCAATGAGACCTAATGAGCGGACATCATCTCGAGCGATATTGGATAATTACGCTTCACGTGAGAGATCGGAGGCGGCGATACACCGAGTGTAACTTAGATAATACATAGATGTTACTTAGTAGCGTATGTTAGCATTTACTTTTATACAATGCGAGGCAACGTGACGGGGGACCAGTTCATCTAAAGATTAGTCTTAAGAGTGAAAGAGTATCTCTTTAGATGTTATTTTTATTGTCTTTACAATCAGAAAACTAATACATCATCGTCAACCAATAGACGTCCACTGCTGGACATAGGCCTCTTCCAAAGATCTCTACATACAGTCAGCATGGCCTCCGGTACCGCTGGCCACTAGGAGCTGTCGTATGTAGGGGTTCATATGGGGGGATTTGGGCCATTTCCCACCACGCTGGCCCCATGCGGGTTGGCGAGTCAGAACCTCGTTTGTTGATTAGCAGGCTGCACCACGAGCAGGTGAGGTTCGCTTGGGTCCTGTGAGTTTTTGTGTCGGACTCCTAACACTAATAAAAAAACTCTTTTTTATATTCTCTGGTGTGATATGAATATAACCAATATCAGTTCAAGTTCAGAGAAAGACATTTTGCTAAGTAACTTTGATGCTATACCACTGATGAATACAAGTAATTACATGAACACAATTTCATAAAAAAATATTGAATACCAACGATCACTTCACACATTGGTGACTGTAAATGAAAGAAATATACTTCTTCCTACGAAACCACAAGAGGAGCAAGAGAATCTCCTAATGGTAAATAATATTGCTCATGACATGGATGACGTTAGGATGACTCACAGCATGATATTGTGCTCGCCGCCTTGGGGCTTAAGATGTTAAGTTTCGTTACCGCAGTAATTTGACTAGCTATAGCACCTTTCAAACCGCAACACAGCAATATTTGTACATTGCTGTTTGGCGGCTAAAATAGCAGGTACGAATACTATCTACCTAGATGGTTTCCGGTTTGGACTGGTAGAAACTATGATTCCTTTAATTTCCCTTTGCCATATCTCCTCCCACAAAAGGATTATTGAAAGGATTTCATTACATAGCGAGTAATGCAGTTACAACATATATTTCATAGTGTTTTTTACATGAGTTTACAAAAAGTTTTTTGGTTGCATAACAAAGTTCTATGTTCCTCGACATCCCAACTTTCCCCACGAAACCAGCTCGAGTAACGGGACCCGTTGACCTTGAGTAAACGAACCAAATAATTTATCGACAGAATCGATATAAAAATCGGTAAATGAACGGTCCCGACATAATCGCCGGCGCTCCAAATACTATTACGGCCACCTCTATTCTACTGGTCTCGTCACACAACTTTAAACTTTACCTTGCACTCCTCCTGTTGCAACGGTGCAGGGTGCACTTCCGCTCACGCGGCCGCACCCACACCGGAGCCAGACGATATCGTATGACGATCGATTACAATTGGGATCACTTTGTGAAAGAATTCCATGACGATTTACTATGTTCGGATCTTTATAGTCGGTTAAAGGAGATAAGTACAGCTTAATGTAAATTAGGATACAGAAATTCAACCCAAGAGAGGAAACGATTACTTTTTTTAGAGTTAAAATATATTAGATTTTTTCCTCGTTATCACCCATTATATATAAATATCATTACGTTGTCATATCAAACTTTGCTTAAATAAAAGGAGGTTTCATTCAGAAATGACTAAGTCCTGTGATGAATCCTGTTATTGTTTTGCCATCGGGGATAAACTTTCAAACAAATTTATAACTTATATTTAAACGAAACAATAAAACACTGTGAGAGTACAGACTTGGTGGAAGCCAATCTTTGAATACTGATTATTTTGTCAAAATGAGAGAAAAGAAGAGAAAAATGGCTGAATACACTGTGCAGGTGGTAAACGAAGATATAGAAAGAGAGAGTAATCGATCTATAATTTTTTTAATTGAAGTAAGAAACTGTGGCAGGGTTCGATTTCCGAACGCACCCCACGACTGAAGTTGAATTTGGAATGAGCTCTGACAACAGGCCGAGGAAAGAAAGGAAGAGCGGCGCGAGTCAGAGAGTCGAGGTCGGTGTGACAGAATGTCACAATCCGTATCGCACGAGTGATTATTAAAAGAGTACGAACTAAGAATGCTTTCATTTGGATGGGACACTAGGGACGACTGCAGCAGCCCATTAACGATCTTACTTCCCTAACATCCCGTAAAACAACGAAAGAAACAGAATATACAAATTTACTATAGATTTCACTATTTATCTCTCTCTCTTTATATATTCAAAGTGCAGTGCAGTATACAGCAGTCACTGGGCTGAAGAGAAACCATATACACAAATTTAACCTCATCCTCTTACAGCCTAAATCCGAACCCTATATTCATTTAAAGTTCTAATTTCCGTTACGCTTTTTCGTTTCATAAAATCCAATGTCACACCGTCCCAAAAGAAATGTCACTTCAAAATTCCCGTTCAGATATATTTATGTTCAGCAATGGACGTGAACAGGCTATATGTTCTTATATATCGTGATACTTATTACTTCCTTTAATGATTGCATGGAATGCGGTTCAGATAAATTTCCTATATCTCTATGTTAGAAAATATAAAGCCCGCTCTAGGGCACATTCGCGGTCTCGCACGCGCAACGCTGCTGCGCTGCTGCGCTGCTGTGTAATCGGCTGCATTCGAACGAATCACAAACTATACACCGCGAGCTTCCTTAACCTAACAGCTAACAGTTAACTCTGGTTAACTTTATAGCGGTCTGTTTATTGGGATCACGGGGCGGGCCATGAATGTGTCATGGTGTGGGTCAGGCGGCGGTAAACATTTCAGCCGAAGAGATACTTAATTTAAAATAAAGTTCACACAAAGGAATTTTTATGGAAATAGTCTGTGTAAAATGTACATATCTTTAACATCTTTTTACTGAAATATAAAGTTTTTTTTTTTATTTTCTCCAAAAATGTTTGAAAACATCAAATATAAAGTAGTCAAAGGAGCCGCGAGGTTCCCCAGCCCGGGGTAGCCGACTTCTGGTGAACGTAGGCAGTAAAGGGCTCGCGATATTCATATTGTTCAATACCAGTCACAGTGAAAACAATAGTGACCATTTACATCCATGTCGAGTAAAAAATTATTAAAATACATTTGTTAGTTGGAGATAGTGATCTGGTCCTAATAGCGTTTAGGATATACCGGAGCACCAGGTAACAACAAATACCTTCAACGGAGGCAGCATGGTTTTAGTAGAAAGAAACCTTATGCACCCCTGTCTTCCCGTTATAAAAAAGAACTTTTGATATTTCTTCTTAGAAAAGCCTAATCGACTGTGGTCACAATAGACTGTCTAAATAGGTACCACTGCAAAGGCTGTGTCTACTGCCATACAGGAGATACGCAAATACGACTACGTTCCGGTTTGAAAGGCATTGTAGCTGCTGAAATTACTTGGTTATTGCAATGTAACATATCTCAAAGTGAAGAGCACTTCTGAGTGCAATATTTGCATCCTAATATGGCCACATTCACACTGACGTAAGATTTACTACCAGCTGGACGCCTAGAGCGTATCTTCGTTTCATCAAATAAAAAATAGGTTCATGTTGTTCAGCATCACCAGTCCGCGGCAGACCACCCCTGGAATTAGGCCTCACTCAAAGTACTAACGGAAACTTATGCCGTTAAAGACTTAAAATGAATGCCAGGTCACATTCGTTTACAATTTACAGACATTGAATAGATCTAGACAATATAAAATTTAGTAGAATCGATCAGCTCTGATAACAATAATGATATTTAAATCTATCCAGCTCGTTTCAAAGAGCAACCCTCGCACATACTAAGCGGGCTGCTCATTAAAACGGACGGACAGAATAGAACGTGTTGATGTAGGTAATGTCAGTGACCACACGGACCATAACTGATCACCTACATTGTTAGCTGTGCGTCTGCGCATATTTTGGAATTTATTATACTATTTTTTACTTATAGAAGATATACCTTACAACGACATGAAAAAAATTATAATGATGGCTACACTATATACAATATACTTTAAATGATACATTCTTTGTTGAGCAGAAAGTGTATTGGACAACAATGGCTGAGCCATCAGCGCGTGAGAACCTGCATACTTATAGATAACACACGTTAGTGATACTCTGATTAAATACGTTTACCGATTGCTCACAACAGGCGTTTACAACTTCCTTATATCAACAGGTATCTGATGGTCTTTCCTGATGATAATCAGGGTCAATACAACGCTGCCCTTAATTTCCTCACAATTCAGACACATTCAGCAGTCGATTTTCCATTGCAGATTACAATTTTACGAGGCCAATAGTTGATGCACAGGTAGGTTCACTTGATTGAAGACTACACAAAAACCATGATTTAAAGTAGCTATTTAAAAAGGATGTTTAAGTCGACTTCTTTGTAATAATCAAAATGTCTGGACATAAAATGGGTCATGATTGCTTTAATTTTGACATATTGTAACATTTTGGACAATTAGCAAATTTCCGGTGGCTGCATTACTTTCTGTTCCCCTTCTTATGAACGTAATGAGCTTTAAGAATGATATAAATCTTTTCCCTATTGATAAAAGCATAATGTTAATATAAAACAAAATTATCTGAATAAATCAATAGACCTTTATTCATTATAGATCACTACTACTGGGGAGAAAACAAAGAGGATCGGAGGCGCGAGCGCACGGGCGGTGCACCGCGCGGGGGCGTGCGCCGGAATGTTAGCGAATCCTTGCGACGATGCAAACGCTTTTCTCGCAAGTAAAACCGATCCAATAAAATACTGTTTCTCTACATATTTCATTCACGTACTTTCTGTCTAGACGGAGCAGGTGCATAGTAAGTTTTCAGTAAAAATACTTGAGGTCCCTATTTATTTATTCCCCACGAACTTTGTCGTGGTGTATGCTTGGTACAAGTTGATAGCTCCCGAACTAGGACAAGCCTAGGCACGTTAGAAATGCGACTTGGGATTCAAAATACTGCGATAAAAACACGTCATTCCCAGCTCTCTGTTGCTCTGGAGGAATTGATTTATCGGTGGATCGCATAACAAATCGATCAAGGCTTCGATTCATTCTTAAGTAATCACTAACACTACTTAGTTAAAAAAAGCAAAGTCGAAACATGGATGGGTTTTTTTTATTCAAGTTCGACAAAACAAATTAGATTGTCACGACGAGGATACGAATTTGATCGCAATTCTACAAAGTAACAAAACAGTTATCTTGATGTTGAACACAGAAAATTATTTGAAAATCTTAACCAAAAAACAAGCAATTCAAACCATTTGGCTTTTTCAAATTCATAAGCTACTACTCCATCACCAGCCTTGATAATTTTGTACGCTAAATGTTCTTTGTTTTTTATTTTTGCTATATCATTGACAATATAGAAAGGAACAAAATTTTAATAATTATCATGCAGTTGCCTGCCAATCCAGATCGATTGTATTTAAATTGACAATACCAAGAATAAAACCGTAAAACTTCAAATCATCCGCTGAAATCTCAGGGTATACCCACTTCACCGTCGTAACGTCAGTAATGGTGTCGCAACCCATTCGCATATTCGACAAACGCCCGCATGGACAGCCATTCATCAAATCCTGATCGCGTCCGGAATAAGCATTCCTCGAAACTAACCTAAAAGTTAAATTATCCACGAAATATTGCTAAAGCAAATACAAATCTTATTCTTTTAAGACACTTAACGACATTTGCGTGTATATATCCCAGATTGTATCGTTATTTACTTTAAGGTGCACATTAATAATTATTCACAGCGTGCAACTGACGATGTCACCTCGTCTGTCACGCTTGACAGTTGTTTTTTTTTACGCTCGGAGGCGATAAGGCTTGCGAATAAAAGACACACGTCTCTTACCGATGAATTTACATTGAACGAGTGTTGAATACACAATACGTTTTGAAAATGCAACTGGTGTGCAATGCATAAAATGCATTCTTTAGTTACACTTCAATTGATTCAAAATTGCTTTCCGGTGCGAGCGGATATTATAACTTCCACAGTTATAGTTTGTTTATATTTTTCTGAAATAAAACAATAATTTTACATGGAACCGTGTTTCACTCTACAACGAGATCCAAAATATAAAATTCTATTTATTGGTACATGAGAGCACACAAAAACGATATTCTCGGTACCTATATCGCTACATACCAAATATTTTATTAGTATTCTTATTGGCGACTTCTAACTTAATAATTCGCTCAGTAAACGATGTCAACAGCATAATGAAGCGATAAGAAATCTCCTCACGCTTGAAATCGCATTACCAGTGGAAAGACCACCAGGACTCTTGATGGTATTATCCCGGTGGACCGTCATTAGAATCATTTTAATGTTATCTTATGAATCATGACGAATGTACAGATTTTATAAAATAATGACGATTGACATATTTACATCCTGCATCAGCTCCTTTGTACTTACTTGATCTGTGTAACCGGTGATAATTGTAAATATATTATATTATATACTGGTGGTAGATTCCTGTTGGCAGAGATCGTTTAGATAGGTACCACCACAGTGCTTATTTCTGCCACCGAACAGCAGTGGGTCAACATTACTGTGTTCCGGTTTGTAGGGCGCTGTAGCTAGTGAAATTACTGGGATAAAGAGGTGGTTAGTCGGTCGGTGGTAGTGGCAGAAGTGTCGAGGCGACGAGCGCAATGTGGTGCAGTGTATAACATCCTAACTAGCGCTACATTGTTATGGGCGATGGTATCATTTACCATCAGATGACCCTTGCGCTGATCACGTTGCTTTGTTGAAAAAAAAAAGTAAAGCATAAACTTTATAATGCAAACATAAAAAATAACCAGAAAAGGAAACATTATTTCACTATTGAGTTAGAGGTGTTAGCAAAACAAAGCCGGAAAAGTATCGGCAGTCTATTTGAACCATTCGAAATAAGTGCCGACCACTTACACTGTAATTAGACGCTTAACAGCCAAGTAGTGGTGTAAACATAACGGTATTTTTGGAAAGCCATAAATCGGGCAGTCAACTGAAAAGTTTACTTACCATTGATGGTATGTTCTTCAAGAACTTAAATATTAAGAAATAATATATTCTAAAATATACTTTCATTTTCTCATATTCAAAAACAATAATTTTGATTATGTAAAATATACTAAGCTTATATCAACTATACGCACGACTATGCGTCACGAACATAAATTTTTGAGTATATCCCGCCATCTATTGTTCGATAGTTTGACTAAATAAGACAATGAAAATATAAAAAAAAACTTTAATTTATAAAAATATAATTCTCTTTAAATATTACATAAAAAGGATATAAAAAGCAGCAAAAACTGTTGACACGAAAAAAAATAAAAATTTTCACATGAAATTAGGGCAACCCAGTAATAATACAGAAAAATGTTTTTAGTGGCAACGATTTAAACCAAGCGCTGTAATTTCTTTTTGACGTTGCTGTCAAATAACAAAAACAGCACGTGTAAAAATGCGTATAGAAACTTGTTATTTTTGCTCATCCAGGGTATATCCTGGTCATGGAATTCAATTTGTAAGAAACGATTGCAAGGTGTTTATATTTTTCTTTTGTAACAAACCACCATTTTTGTATTACTTTCAATTGCGCCACACTAAACGGGCCCTTTGATAGATTTTCAGATTTTGTCGCTCAAAATGCCATGCGGCATTCAAAAAGAAGAAGAACCCCCGTAAAACTAAATGGACTAAAGCTTACCGCAAGACAGCCGGTAAAGAGTTAGCCATTGACCCGTCATTTGAGTTCGAAAAACGTCGTCACGTACCTGTTAAATATAGCAGAGAACTATGGGAGAAAACTATTGAAGCGATGAAGAAGGTAGAAGAAATTCGACAGAGGCGATCAAACAACTACATTATGCAGAGGTTACGCAAGGGTCGCGAAGTTGAATGGCAACGAGATGTCAGAGAAGTGCAAAGGGATATCTCCCTTATTAGGTGAGTTTTACAATTTATATATATATATTGTCTATCAAACAAAGCAACGACACCTGCAAAACATTTGCATGGGTTTAAGTGATCATCATCATCAGCTGTTACATAATAGGTTTAAGTGATATTTCTTCTAAATCTTGTAACAAAATTTTATATAAAATTATTAACTAGTGTTTGTTCATTAATGCTGGGATAGCATTTACAATAACAAAATATTAATCCACTGGCAGACACTACATCAAAAGGAGAAGGAAAAATGGCATATCAGTACATCTGGTACAAGTATGTTTGGCTGTGTTTATTATGAGTTATTTTTTTAATTTTTATGGTGTATTATTTGTTATCTATATTGTTTGAATTGGTCTATTCCTGAATAAAAGAAATTTTAATAAATAAATTAAAATGTAATCACACTGTTCCTCTTTATGAACAATTATATAACACATTTGTAATTGTCTATTAAGTCAAACATATTGTATGTCTTTTAAGTTCACATTTAGGTGTGCCTTATTGTAGTTTATGATATTTTTTGTCAATGAAACAGAATTTTTTATAAATAGGATATGTGCAATCACTTTTAATGATCTTATTTAAAGTCGGTTTGTAATACTACCACTAAGAAAACCTAAATCAAACTCATCAAATCCTTTGAGACAATTTATATACAAACAATGTTTTCCTATATGTATATACATATTATTTTTTCAGATCACCAGCCGCTGGCCTTAAACAAAGACAGGCTGAGGAGGAAACTGCAATGGAGGTTGAACCTGAAACAATTGAAATCATTGATGCTAAGGGTCGCAAGAAGATCATTGAAGCTCCAATTATGGTACCAGCAACTGGGGAAATGATTGAAGATGGGGGCAATATCGAACTATAAGCTGAAAATTAGTTTTAAGGGATACAAATGTTTAAAGTTATTAAATAATTCCTTTACAAAAATAGTTTTATAAAACCCTAATTAAACACTGAGAAGTATCGTTATGTTTTAGTTTGTGACCACAGGATGTATGGGAATTAATAGAAAATATTAGGAGTTATAAACAGATATAAATGGGATCAGATACCTAAGTGGTTTGAAACCCATTATCAGCCCTGCTAATGCAATAATCAAAACTAACATTTCAAAATTACTGCGACAACATCTTATGTATCAAGGTGACAAGTGTAATGTAGCTCTGTGTATCATCCTAACTAGCACCATGTTATTATGGATAGGTTCATTACGATGTATAAAAAAAACTAAGTTGGGTATAACTGGAGGAATGGGACTCGATCACGGAATCTTTCCAGAAACATTTAAAAGCTGGCAACATTTTATTTTGTTCGGCGACACAAGCATGTCATTCATCTGATGGTTAGTGAAACATTTACCAATAACTATGTGGCGCTAGTTAGGACTGTATACACTGCACCATATTGCGCTCGTCACCTTGAGATGAAATGTTAAGTCACGTTACCCTAATTACAACGGCCTTTAAACCGGAAAGCAGTAATGTTTGCACACTACTGTTTAACGGCAGAATTAAATGCCGTGGCGGTAGCTATCTAGACGGTCTATTTAAATATTACGATGTAGGAAAAGTTACTGTCTGGGAAAACGTTTTTTTAATTTTCATTCTAACATCCGGCCTAGGATCTCGGCATGGATTAACTCATTTATAATTTCCATACTCTCGTTTCATTTTTATCTGAAAATGGGTTATTCCAACACCAAAATACTAAATTATAATAAGTACAAAGTTGATGTGCTGTTGCAGTCAAACCTCGGTCTTTCTCTTATAACGATAATATAGCCATATATTGAATTAGAATAACTAGTGTTTTGTTATTAAATTACTTTATATTTAGTATATATATATATATATATATATATATATATATATATGTACTAGCTGTTCCCCGGCCGTAATAGAATTAGATTTGAAATTTGTCTGAAATATTCCTTGGGAGCAACCACAAACGACTTTCTATATCAAACGTTACTATAGCAACCGCATAAATATTACGAGACGAAAATGTTTATAAAAGTAAATACATATAAAATCATGAAGAATCTATGAAATTGAAAAAATATATGGCCTATAACCATTTACAAATCATCCCGCATCGAATGGTCATGTTCCCATGTCAATTCATTCACTAGTTTTTACGTGATTGGCAAACAAACAAAACTCATTTTCATTATATATATCGATGTCACCGGTGAATAATCCGGTAATTTAAAATTTTACAAGAGAAACAAAAAAACTATTTTTTGTCAATAACTCCACCAAGAAATAGGTCTCCACTAACGTTTATACCTCAAATGAAAGCAGTTTTATTGCCATGTACTTGTCTATATAGACTTGTTTATAAATTAACTTTAAAGATTTTACAATATCAATATAAAGTTGCTCTGGTTGGTAATGGATGGTCTATTACGATATTATTGGTGTAATTCTGTGTTTGCGTTAGACAGTAATGCTTTATTATAAGCTTAAGCCATTAGATTTTTTTATATATTATAATAGTGTTTACCATTCAAACACTTTTTAAACATTTTAAACGATTACTATCATAATAACTTTTACTGTCCCATACTTGTTACAGATATTTTTGTAACAGATCATTACAACGTTATAAATATAATATGAATATAAGATTTTATATCTTCAAAAGTCTTATTGGCTAAATAGTGAAAAAAAATTACAAGGTGTATTATGGCCACTAGATACAGAAAAAGACATAACACGAAAAACTCCGTAATAGCATATTACCGGATTATTCGACAGGAACGTCGATATATATATATATATATATATATATATATATATAATGCCGTTGAACGATCCATTAAAAAAAAAACACTATTTTGTAGCGTAAACGATTTTTTTAGATATATGCAGTCAACACCAGTTTCACCTTACATCCAGCGCCATCTAGCGGACTCTACGCGAACAGTATGTCATCACTTCACACTCAAAGATCTCCACATCGATCGATCCCGCGTTGCTCGCATCCAGTGGGGTCCTGCGTTTCTCACCAGATCGTCGGTCCTATCGGACAGTATATATAGATTTATATATCTTACGATTCTTTCAATAGTGACATCATGCCTTATTGGTATATAAAAAAATTTAAAAAAGAGGAAAACATGTTACCGTATCTAAATCTTGTGATAACCTCCTTTGTACGTATTGACTTTAATATTTAAGTTATGTACATTTGTGAACTTTACCAACAGTAGCGAAATACAAACGGTGAAGAAGAACATCGCGAGGAAACCTGCACATGGGTTAGAGTTTATTCTAAGGTGTGTGCGAAGTCACTCCCTCACTGGGCTTGCGTAGTGACTGTGGCCCAATCGCTCTCATATTGAGGGTAGACCAGTGCCCCAACAGTGGGGACGTAAATTGGCTGTTAAGTACGTATTGCCCTAGCGCATATCTCTATCACCGAGTAATATTTGTCAAGCATTAGTTTTTCAGTTTGAAGAGTGATTTAGCTGATGAAATTTGTAATGAGACGATTCTCATGTCAAAAAGATGTGGAAGGCAATGAGGCGTTGTGTAAACGTCTCAACTCGAGCCCCCTTGTCGAAGGCAGATGTAACACAAGTGGACGGAAACAAGTGCAATGAATTTGTGTTATTATTTTTGTGATCTTTTGTATAGGTGGTTGAATGAATAATCAAGAATGAGTATATTTTTTTTTAATTTTTTTTTTTAAGCATTCCCCCTGCGTATTTTGGGTCAGGGCCTATCTGTTCCAATCACTTATGATCTAATTATTTAATTATACATTTCATTTCCTACTTACTCTTCTTACATACTCTCTTATCTGCCTTTCCATACTTATCGTTAATACTTTTGTTCTCACTCATACTCCATCCCAATTCCTTCTTCCCTACCTCCCCCGCTTGTGAAGACCGCCGCCGCTTTGTGTCCTGTAACAATCATGCCTTTTGTCATCTGTTCTTTCTTCTTTTCCTTATTCTTCTCTTTTCTTCTGCTTCCTCATTATTATTGTTGTTGTTTTATTTGTTCAATTTTGTTTTGTTTATTTAACATCTTTACTTTTGATATTTCATTTCATTTCTTTGTTTGCTTAACTTTTCATTTACAATTTCTAAAACCAATTCTAGTGTACTTATATATTTACTTATTTACTATTTCTTTTCACAACATCAGCTACTATGGTCTTACAGAACTACAGGAATTTTTGGCGACTTTCGTCTTCACTCATCAGGGAGGCAATGGCTTCCTTGGTGAGCTGCCTGTTCATCTCCACCTCCAAATCCATTCGTCTCCTTCCATACAAGGGACAGGAAGTGACAACGTGCTCCACGGTCTGGTCCACGCGGGACTCTCCTTGAGCTTGAACCTATGTAGGTACTCGGAGAATCCCCCGTGCCCAGTGAACATAATGAGTATATTAGAGGAAGTCTGAAAATTGCTCCAGTTACACAGAAATTGAGGAGCAAGAGGTTTGCGTGGTACGGGCATGTTATGCGGAGGGATGAAGGACATACAACAAGGAAAGTAATGAGAATTAATGTGGATGGTTATAAGGGTAGAGAAAGACCGAAGAATGGAATGGAATGGAAATGGATTGTGTGAAAGATGACATGTGAAGAAGAGTGTGAATTCAGATATGACGGCTGATAGAGGGACGTGGAAGAGAAGTACATATTGTGCCGACCCCACATAGAATGGGAAAAGGGCAGGAGACAGAAGATTATTTTTATGATCTTTCTACTTGGTGTATATGACTAGTTTTAACTACTTCCATCCAGTTTTAGTTATAATAAGGAAGATTAAGTCACCAAACTATCTGCAGAGAATTTTAAAGAAATACTTCAACCACCAAATGATCCCAAAGTAGGAAATACAATCAAATCCCCGCCCGGACGCAACGTACGCGGAGTTCGGTCACGCGATATTGCGTGACCTAAACGTAGTATCGATCTCCAGCCCTGCGAAGACCTTAATGCTCTTAACTTCGTTTGTCAGGTGCCGTCAACATTATACATTTAGATTGAATTGTTTTTTTTTTCATTCATCGAAGTGACGAGACGATCAGAACAACGTGGTGCTATAACAGTTGGCGTCGATGATATACACTGCTTTTATTTCTGATACTAACTCGCACTTGGCCAAAGTGATAGATAAATGGTCTAGACTCTGTTACCGAGAGACGGAGGCTCCGACTCGTAGTAGTGGGAACATTTAGATCATCATCATCATCGGTAGTTAGAAGTCTACAGCTGGACACAGGCCTCCCCCAAAGATTCCCACATCGATCGGTAAGGTATTCCGTTCGGTGATTTGGGTCATTTCTCACCACATTGGCCCAATGCGGGTTGGCGGGAGCCAGGGCCTCTTTTGTTGATTAACAGGATGCACCACGAGCTGATGAGGTTGGCTTGAATCCCGTGAGCTATTGTGCGGAACTCTTACACCCCACATTTAGATTGTTTCCTTTTAACTTGTATTCAATATTTAATGATGAAAACTTGAATATCACTCTTAACTTCACTTTAAACATGTTTCCAAAGTTTGTTTTTGTTGCTGTGGAATCTTTTTAAATAAATTATTAAATCAATAATTATTATAAGTGTTAAAGTATGAAACATTAAAAATAACTATAAAAAAAACTGTTAAACGTTGCTAACATCGTATTAATTCAATTATGCGATGTCGCTTTCGGACTTGTAACTTAGTCCGACATTAGTCGCCGTCGCATGGCCGGAAGCGTGAAGTACTAAAGTGACATTGTACTTTAAATCTGCGAGTTAGTGCAGAAAAATATGAACGTGGTCCGGTGTATCTTGGCTCTCGCAGTCGCTGCCATCTCGTACCTGGTGTACACGGGTTACGTGAACAAACATACGAGCATAGTCCGGAAACCCGACAAGAGATATGATTACATTATTGGTATGTACGTGAAGATAAGTTTAATTAGATCTGTGACACGCGTACAAACAAACAAAACTGTAATAAATAACTTATCATTATATGTGGGCACTGGTAGTTTCGTGATCAAATCAGAAATGAGGAGAACCGCAGAAGACTCAGTGTCATCGACATAGCCCTTTTTTTGTTTCGGGGAGGAAATCTTCGAACGATGCTATTTTGGGGGGAAGTCAGGGTTATGTAAGATTCTTACTCACTATAATCCCATTCGGTGCTCTGCATCAATATATTCGAAGAGGTTCCGGGATCTCTTATGTACACTTTGTGTGAACACGTCTCTGAGGAGGGGCCTAATCCTTCTAGCACCATCGCTGAGTCATACGCTGTCCCACGCAGGTCCGCTTGTTGAGCGATTAGGGCGCCGACCCGTAAAGTCCACGAAATTCCTAGACCTTTTTCACCGCCTTCTACGATAAGCAGTGCCTACCTTAGTCCTCTTTTTACTAGCCCGAGACTACAGGGCTCACCAACATAGCCCTACGAGTCGCGAGACTGAAGCGGCAATAGCCGGGGCCATAGCTCGTAGAACCGATGGATGCTGGGGACTTAAGTGCTGCGATGGCGACCCGCACCGGCAAGTGCAGACTTGGTAGACCTCCAGCCTGCCCACTAGATGGACGAAGGACATAAAAAAATTGCTGGGAGCCACTGGTTTCTAACAGCTAAAAACCGTGCTTTCGGGAACACATTACAAGAGATGAGAAGATGAAAGTTTCGCAAACTACATGGCTAGCTACTACTTCATCTTGTAAGCCAATCGCCGTGAACATGATCGCTGTGTTTTTTTTATGTATCGTTCCCCAAAAATTTCACTAGGTACAACGCCATTCAAACCTGAATACAGAGTATTTGCTCACACCTGTTTCGCGGCAAAAATAGAAACCGCAGTAGTACCTAGCTAGACGATCTCTGGCAACAGAGACCTACCACCAGTAACAGATCAGTTCCAACTCGGCATATGAGAGCCGGAGTAATAACTACGGAGAATAACTATTCACGACGTCATTTTCAGTTAACTTTGTGTGAAATAAAATTCAAATGTTAGCTCATTGAAAATCTACGTCGCTGTGCACCACCACCGCAACGCCTATTGCATCCGGCAATCCGTAGTGTGAATTGAAGGGTGTTGTAGCTAGTGAAATTACTGAGGTAACGATTTTTAACATCTAATGTCTTAAGACGAGCGCAATGTGGTGCCGAGTACAACATCTCAACTAGCGCTATGTTGTTATAGGCAGGCGTATCACTTACGCTTCGTTGAATAACAAAATGATACCATCTTAAGGAAGTCAAGTTGAATTGAGAAAATTATGATGATTAATAAATAATCATATATAGACTGTAACGGTCACTTCAACTGTATAAAGGAGCAAACAAGAACAAGTATGAACATTCAAGATCAACAATTTATAAAGTTGTTTTTTTTTAGTTATTATTGATAGTGCGATTTCATGCTCCAAATCCATAGTATATATAATCTGATCTATATGATAAAGGTGTGACTGCTTTAAACCGGCTAAATAACTAAGAAAAAGGTCTATGACGCTATGTTTATTAAATCTGTATATCACCTGTTTTTTTTTCATGTGGTCCCTCTGCGTGTTTTGGGACCCTTATTAATTTATTTCTCTTAACAACTCATTCTTATCTTTGTTCTCATCTTCAATATCATTTCTACGTACACGCTTTATTTCTCGTCATCCTGCATCATATTTCTTTCTATTATACTTCCCGCTGAGTGAAGACAGCCGTATTTAACATGATTGCGTCATCTGTAAAGCAACCTGAAATTCATGAAAAGGTATCTCCTGTAAACATTAAAACTCGGCCTGGTCGTGTGCCAGTTGGTGCAGGAACGTCCGGATGTGTCCTGGCGGCGAGGTTGAGTGAAGACCCCCACGTTAAAGTTCTGCTGGTGGAAGCAGGCGATCACATGGGATTCTTTACCAGAATACCGCTGACTTCGACCGCCGCGCAACAGGGACCAGACGACTGGTCGGTCCGGACCACGCGGCAGAAGTACTCCTCTTTCGGGCTCTG
Source organism: Ornithoptera alexandrae (assembly GCA_029030555.1). Lineage (NCBI taxonomy): Eukaryota > Metazoa > Arthropoda > Insecta > Lepidoptera > Papilionidae > Ornithoptera > Ornithoptera alexandrae. Next base: position 466,745 of record JARDVY010000104.1, read on the forward strand.
GGATCAAGTGAGATATTATTTAATAGTTATTTTATAAGAAATACATTTCGTCGGTTGTATATCTAGTTACTTTTCTCATTCCATTACTCTCTTTCATTCCATTCATCATTTTACTCTTTTCTTCTTCCATACTTTTCTTCTCTGTTATGCTCCTTTCGTTCATCTCCTCTCGACCTGCGAGGACCGTCGCCTTCTTCTTCTATGTTGATTTCTGGGGAGGGCCTGAAAATAAATCATCCCCTGTAGCATGTATTTTCTCCTTGTTCTTCATCCTGTTTCCTTCCTTCCTTCTTCTTCTTCTTCCGGTTTTTTATTTTTCCTAATCCTAATTTTTGTTTCTTACAGTTTATTTATTTAACTTTTAACATTTTTTGCACATTCTTTAATCCTACTACATCTTTAAACCTTATTTAATTTTAATATTTTTTCAATGGCCCTCCTACAATATCCCAGAAATTTCCCACGACTCTCGTCCTCACTCATCAGAGAGGCAATGACACCTGCTTCGATCCTCCTTCCTATTTCCATCTCACAATCATACCTCTCTTTCCCAAATAAGGGACAGGAGGCGAGGATGTGCACCACGGTCTGGTCCTCCGATGGGTCACAGAGGCACGCGGGACTCTCCTTGAGCTTAAACCTGTAAAGGTACTCGGAGAATCCCCCGTGCCCAGTGAACATCTGGACCAAGACCGTGTCGAGATCCAATCGGCGAAGGGTCCGGTAGGCTGACGCGACGTCTGGGAAAAAGATCCTCGTTGTCGAAGCCGTAGTACCTTCCACGTACCTCCTGTTCCATTCGTCAATCGTCCTCAGCCTGAGCTGACGCTTGACGAAGGAAACGGGGCAATCCTCGTACACAGGTCTTCTTTTACTCTTCAGGGCCGCTTCCTTGGCCAGTTGGTCCGCCCTTTCATTTCCCTCCATCCCCACGTGCGCCTTCACCCAAAATAATCTTACATTCATCCCTTTTGCCTGCGCTTTCGTAATATTCTCTTTCACACGAAGCGCCAGGGGGTGGAGGGTGTCAGATCTTGCGACAGTTTCAAGGGCGGACCTCGAGTCGCTAAGTACGGCGCATGACTGCGCCGACCCGCTGGCCGCGTACCCCGTCGCTTCTGCTAATGCCAGCAGCTCTGCCTGGTACACTGTGCAGAAGTTGCCCAACTTGAGTTTCTTCGTAGCAACCTCTGCGGCGTTCCGCCTAACGCTGAACGCCGCACCCACCTTGTCGTCGATGCGGCTGCCGTCGGTGTAAATGGCCGAATCGGCAGCCGAGGTGGCAAGTTGGACCTCCTCCGCACTTTCCCCCAGGCAGGAGAACTCCACACCAACCTGTTCAGACGGGTGTGGTAGTCTCAAGTGGCTGACTGGAACCTCCAGCTCTCGGTCACCCAGCACTTCCCGGGAGTGGCCGCGCTTTACCTCAAATAAAGTGGCCGCTTCTTGGACCCGAAGGTCCAGAGGAAGCAGCCCGGCAAGTACTAGGGCCGAGTGCAACGACGCGGTTCGGTGAGTTCGCGCAATTTTCTGCGCGAAGCCACGCTGAACCGCATCGAGCTGCTTTCGGACCAGCAGCTTCTTAGCCGCCGGCGCCCATGCACTCGCTGCATACAGAATTATCGGCTCCAACACCGCCAGATACATCGTTCTGATCACCTCCGAGTTCAACCCCCATGATACTTTTGCGGCTCTGCACAGTTGACGATAGAGCCCTTGGGCCTTCTTGCTCACGTTCTTCACGTGAGTGTTGAACGTGAGCCTATCGTTGCTTAAATATTATAGTAGGCGCTGCAATCCACCCACCGAGCAGGTTCCCGCCCTGTTGTAGCGGTGGAGCCCAGCTTCTTGAACTTACCTCGGATGTGTGCCGGTGGGTTGCAGTGCAGTGGAACATCATGCGAGTTTTAGTCGCTTCAAGTTCGACATAACCTGTCTTTGCTCCCGCGAGGCCAGGTATACGAAGGCATTTCCCCCACGTTAAACAAAAAAAAAGGCGCTGCAACTCACATGTAATCAGCTTCTATGATAACTAATGAGATCCTTGTTATCATCGCGCACTATAAAAAATCGAGATCAGTTTTTATTACTCGATAAGAAGTTTTTATCAAATAACAATTAAATGGAAGCACTTCTTTAAAACATGCAAAATTCAATTCTAACTTCAGGGTTATAATTATTATACACCACTCTTGGGTTGGTGGTTAAAAATATCTTTTGGAAGCTCGATAATTTTATCTTATACCTTCCAGACGCAGATACTTCCAAGAGGCAAGGGTCTCGGTGGTTCTGGACAAATTAATTTTCTACTGCACGGTTTCGGGCTGCCAGAAGATTACGAAAGATGGCGCAGGAAGGGTTTTAAGGGATGGTCCTTGCAAGATATGAAGCCTTATTTCTTGAAGGCATTCGGCACTACCATGAGCGAATATGACTCCAACGATTGCTATGAAGGGTCTGCTTGTAACTCGGTATGTATAAAAGTTAACCATAAATTGGAAATAGTAGGACTACCACTTAATATATGAGGAAGAGTGTTCTTGTTGCCAGAAACGTCTACATGACTTAACTGTCCCCATACAGATCTCATAAACAGAAATAACCAACAATAAATACGTTATTAATATAACAGGTGCCAATGAAACTGAAGCTAATCGCCGATGAGAACGAGCTGATGAAGACATTCAAGCAAGCGTCCTCCAGTCTCGGAGGCAGACACACTATCTTCCGCAGAGCTACTGCCTCCGTTAGGGCCGGTCAGCGACACTCCACCCTTGACGCTTACCTGGTACCGGCGATGAACCGTCAGAACCTTCATGTGCTTCTCAATACTCAAGCTGTATCCGTAAGCATATTATTTACTTACTCCTCAATGTGAAGCCAATGGTGTTAGCAGCTCAACGTTTAAATTCGGGTGACAGACACCCTGTGTGCCTATGTGCCTGGATTGTACTTGCTAAACAGTTGCACCATATTCTGACCTGATTTATTTCGTTTTGAACGTGGTTTAACATAGTTTATTATAAGTAAAATTATTTGTAAAATCATTTATCAGATAGTTTCTGGTAATGTTTCTTTTGTTTTATGACGTTTAAATGGGGCCTGCTACTCAACAAACATGACCATGGCTCCCACCAACAGCATCGCTCTAGTGTAATGAGAAATGGACCAATACATCAGCTCAACGACGGCTCCTGGTGCCAGGGGATACCGGAGACCATGCTGACTGTGACGGTCGTTGACAAGACATCGGAAACAGAGCATCAAAGGACCGACCGATGTGAAAATCTTTGAGGAAGGCCTATGTCCTGAAATGAATGTTTAGCGGCTGATGACATGATGATGATGTTTAAAACCTAATTTATTTTAATTTATTGCAATTATAAAAATGATGGATGACCGTTCTATACAGTCTTCGAATTAGTATTTGGAAGATGGTTTCCGATTCCGACAGCTATCAACTTCCGTACTCCTGAAATAGTAAACTGAAGAAACGTTAGCGAATAAAAGATTTATGTCTTTCCAGATAAGGTTCGACAATATAACTGCATCGTCGCTGTACATCCTTCAGAACCATCGCAGCCTGGACAACATATTCGTCGACAAGGAGATCATTCTGTCGGCTGGCGCGTTAAAAACCCCGCAAGTACTAATCCTATCCGGGATAGGACCAAGGGATGTAATTAAACGGTAAAATCTACGTCAGAGACAAACATGTCTCAGTGTTCATTGATGCCTGCGCGCCTGTAACAAAACTTACATAGGTCCTGGATATATAGACACTAAGGCCTTATAACAAAACATCGACAGATTCTATGATGGTAGTTGATATACATTATATAATATCACAACGAGGTTCTGTTATCCTCTGTCTTTTCTTAACCGACAAAAATCATATAAAGAAAAAATCTCCAAAATTCTAGGAGAGGCACTTTGTGTTTTCAAGCTTTTCTCAGAACTACATGGAATTCCTAGGTCATAAGCCTTAGGTACGTTTTCATCAACAATTCTTAACAGTGTCTTATCAAAGGATCCCTTAGGGTGAGGGGCACGCGAAATCATATCTTAGCTTTTTCATTTTTCCAGTTTTAAGGACTACCTGACACTTCATACTTCAAGGTGACGGGCACTATGTGGTGCTTTATCCGAACTACTCAATAACTATGGACGAGCCATTACTTAGAATTATATGAACATCTTACTGGGAAGTCATAACATAGTAAAATGAACAGCTTCTGGTAGTAAAAATTGCTTTAAATTATCGAAACTGTACTTCAGGTTAAAAATTAATCTGGTCGCCGAAAACGATCAAGTGGGCGCGAACCTGCACGACCACATGAACATGCCAGTCTACGTGAGCATCAGGAAACCGATCAGTGTTACCCTCGCGAAGGTGTTCACCGCTTCTACTCTCTGGGAGTACATTTGGAGGAGGAGTGGTAAGCTTTCTTTTTATTCCAACCCAAAGACGAATAGGTTTTAGATCCCAAAAGACGACCATTTTTTCTAGTTTTCTTTTACTTGAAAAATGGAATTTATATTAACGTTTTTAGCCATAATTCAATCAGCCGTACTCCTTAAAGACATCATATCAAATTCATTGTTTAATATACAAAGTAGAGTTAGCACAAAACAGAGAGGGAAAGAAAGAGAGATATAAGTTAATCAGGACCAAAAGCGGTCTTTATATTTTGTGACTCTGTCTACCGAAAACAATTGTTGTACTTCTGATTCATATCCAGGGTTGCTGTCGTTCCCTCCGGTGAGCGGAGTAGAGTACCAGAACACGTCTGCTGTGATGCTGTTCGCAATGGGCTCCACAAGCGAAAGGTTGCTGCGCGACCTCTCCAACTATAAGCATCAAGTAAAACATCAAATTGTTTAAAAACATAATCAAGCCAGAAACAATGTAGTGTGTTCGCACAGAATACTCTGGATCAATTGGTTTATGCAACCGGAAACAGCGAAGCATTTGTGACGATGGAGTGACCACACGAGGAGGTTTTACATTTACCTAATGATGAAAGTCTAGTTATGCTGCGCATGTCATAAAGTACTCTGGCATGAAAACTAAATATAAATATAGAATAAAAGATTGTAACACGGCAAATGAAGTCTGTGAGGTGATGCATGAAAGAAGAATAACCCAATGTAAGTTGTAGTATAGAAGAGAAGAAGAAAGGAGCTAAAGAAAATGTTAGTAGAAAAAAGAGGAAAACTAAATTAAAGAGAGAAAGTCGAGAAGGAAAATACAGTCTCAGATTCACTATATTGGGGAAAAATCAAGAAAAACTACCCTGGCAACACAGGAGCTACGCGATGGAGTATCGATGTGTTTCACGGAGAAGCACCTGATGTATGTAATGTCTGTTCATATTAAACATTTAGCTGCTGGTGTCTGTGACCCCAGGTGTACCGAGACACGTACCCATTCCACAACGACAGCCGCAGGGAAGGCTTCATGTTCCTGTGCAGCTGCGTGCGCCCGCGCAGCCGCGGCCGCGTCTCCGTGCGCGCCACCAGCACCGCGCAGCCACCGCTCGTCGACACCAATTACTTGCATCATCCTTATGACATCCCTTGCATGCTTAAAGGTGCAAACACAATTTATACAATTTATTTATTCTGCTACTTAGAAACGTTCAATAACCATTTAGTAGACTAACGGATGTATATTTATGAAGAGGGGAAGAGGTGATAGTTGATCTAGCAGGAAGTGATTTTTTTTTAAATATACACCTTTTTTGTCGTGATGAAATCATGCATCAGATTCTCTTCCGCTGCGAGTATAAGAGAAGAGGTTTGTCGGACACTTACTGACTAAAAACCCACGATGTCACTCTCAAAACCTTGGAACGGAACTACGGGAACGCTTGGCTGTACTTCCGTAGTATTCACCGGTATTGGCTTTAAGCAGAGTCACGCCTCAAGGTGGAACTGGTTCTCTGCACTTTACTACGTCGCAAGGGGGGAGTACACGCCATCTTGAGGCTTTTGATTTGCGGCAACTAGTATCAAACCTGCCGCCGTGGCTTAAACTCTGGCGAAGTAAACTGGACATTGGCCTCCTCCAAAAATCTCCACTCGATCACCATAACACCTATAATTATACAACACTATGATAAAAGGGTTAGCAATACTGTCGTCTCGCTGGGCGCGAAGTAAAAGAATAAAGAATATCAAAGATTGCCCAAAATCTTTGAAGACCACTCAGCTCCTCAATCGGGCCAATAAGTCTTAACAACCAGCAGCACCTGTGCTTTAAAATGAAATCCACAGAACAAAAATGTTCTACTTATTGTAAGCTTGTTGTCTAGACGTACTACATTTGTAACATTATCTACTGCAGCTATGCGTCGAGCCGAGCGCCTGGTGTCTACAAAGGCTTTCCAGGAGATCGGGGCCAGGATACACTGGCCGAGACCGGAGCATTGCCTTTCCTTCTGGAAGTATTCTGCGCAGGACCAGACTGGACTCGTACCGAAGAGGAAAAGGTGGTTTATCCGAAAATAAAGGAGTCTATGTTATCATGTCTTCAAGCTGAGTATCGCATTTTGTGGACGACATTGGGGAAGGCAGTCCAGCAGTGGATAAACAAAGGCTGATAATGATGATGATGATGTTATCATGTCCGATACAAAATATCAGGGAATTTTATTATTTCTTGTCAAGCTCTCCCTTTGCAAATGCGCTTTTAAAATGTAATAGTTTAAATAACACACTTTTTTAACATAACTTTGAAAACAAATAATTAAACAACATAGTGCTATATACTTTTTCCATTTATAGTCTAAAATTTTAATATTTTAATGGTAATATTATCTTTGTATTTGTTTACAAAACTAGTAAATTATATAAACGTTTATATGTCTCTGTAAACCGAAAAGTAATAGGGATAACTTATTATATGTTATTAAGTAAAATTCAAACAATTGTAGATTTATTCACAAACTGATTATTTGTGATCAGCGCCATCTGTTGATAAAACTCTTAACATACTTTGTTTCATGTAAGATTTAAAGTCAAACACGAACACGAGAAAAAATCGCGTGATGGACCACCACCTAAAGCCAAGTCTCCATTGAGAAGTCCTCCGGACGAGTACTTGGAATGTCTGGTGAGGGAGGTGGCGGTGACGGGTCACCATGCTGGTGGTACTTGCGCGGGGGGCGCTGTCGTCGATGATGAACTGAGGTACTTCGTATAGGTCGATTATAATTGTTTCGTTTTTAAGTAATTTTGCTTGCCGACAAATAAATACGCACTGTAAAGTTAAAATATACAAAATTATAAACCAGAAGTTCATACTACTGCTGTGCCTAAATTACTAGTTAGCAAAATCGGAAAAGACCAGAAATTGTTTAGTTTCAACTATCTTATTCATTTTGCGTGGTCAGAAAATGGCGTTATATATGTGAAGTGTTTATCTTCTAAGCATATATCTGAATGTGGCGTAACTTAATTGGCTAAACCTATTTTTGATCGAAATTTATAACAAAAATTCAAAATCTTTTCAAACCTTTGCAGGTATTAAATATTTCACTTTCAGAGCATTTCATTATAACCTCATTTCTCCCGTTCAGGGTGAAAGGAGTTCAAGGATTAAGAATTATGGATGCCAGCGTGATCCCATCATCACTGTCACTGTTCCCCAACTCGGTGCTGGTCGCGATGGCTGAAAAGGCAGCCGATCTCATACTTAACACAACTGATACTTATAATTGAATAAGTCTTTAAGTACAATATGAAGTGGTATATCAACTTAAACATTGGATGGTTGTTAGCGATTGTTGTTACGTACGTAAGAGCGCGTTATATAAGAAAGTCATACATATTTATGTGTACGTTATACATACATATGTGTGACATTACTTTATTGTCCTTTCGTATGAAGCGTTATATATTTCGTATCAGCTAAATGCAATACAAGAATATGTATGTTATTTATCTTTAACACATTTCTAGACTTCTATTTAAATTCAGATTTTCGTAGAAGGTATTATATTACAGATTTATTTTAACGACATCTACATAATGTCCATAGTATTAATAAGCTTTATTGTGGTTTGAAATTGTTTTTAATAAATTACGATAATATTCATAAACTTGGTTTCAATCTATGGATATACTTACTGGTATACCAATACACGAATCAACTTAAACTTTAACATATTCTACCCATTTTCATACTCATGTACAAAGCGATAATTAAATTAAAGTTAAAAAATTGTGGGAATTTTAGTATTAGTTCCTATTACTGTTTTTTGGAATTTTGTTTCTCTCTTTCTCTCGGTACCGGAGTCGACAATTAGCTCCCAGGTGAGCATCACGAATATTTGGAGACCTATGTCGAAATCATGATCCGTTATAGGTACGGGACGAGGAGTAATAGGTTGTTTTAACACTGAGCGTAAAAAGCAAATAGTTTCTCAATAATCTTCCCAGCTTCATCATTCAAAAGAGTCTCAAGAAAAGAAAAAAAATAGGACAGGTCGACGTGATGGTAAGTGATACCATATTAGGGCATGTTGCACTAATAGTCTTAGGATAATATACAATACGTCTTTAATGTTTGTGGGCTACTGTTTGCTGGTGATCAATGGTGCAGTCTGACTGGTTTTTTTTTTTACGTGGGAGAAATGCCTACGCATACCCGTCCTCGCGGGGGCGAAGACGGGTTATGTCGGACTTGCACCGACTAAAACCCCCACGATGTTCCGCCTCATCGCCACATTGGCAGGGTCACGGGTACGCATGCACTCAACCGCGACCCTGCCGGCGCTGGCTGCTTGCGCAGCCCCACCTCGGGAGGGAGAGATGAACCCTCCCTTTCCAGAGCACGCCGGAACAACACAACGGAGCGCGCCCCCTCCTCAACCTCATGCGTGTGCGGGCGACCGGTTCCCCCGAACCTGTCGCCCAGAGGCCATGGGAGCCACTGGAGAAAACCTCTCCCGGCTCCCCGCGGCAGAGAGATGTTAGGCCCGCCGCTACCTGTCAAGGGCCGCGAAGGATAGGGAGAGCGGCGCATCTCAATACCGGCACTCCTCTTACCCCGCGGCCCCACCGCCGCCGCATCGCCGGTGCGACACCGGTTGGCCGCAGAGGGTACTCCCTCCGCGACCCCACCTCGGCTGCAAGGGTCGGTATAAAACCGCCCCTGCAGCCTGACCGCATAGGGCAGCACACAGCCGCCCCTGCGGCCCCCGGCCGCTCCGGTGAGCTCCAGTTACCCCAACCGGTGCTCGAACCTGGAGCGGCCGTTTCGGCCAGCCCTTCGCCGCGGGCCGGCCGGGTGGTTTCCACTTGGCTTCACCGTGTACCGGACCACGGTTACTAAGCCCCTCCGCCACGACAAGGCAAGAACCCGTTGGAGGGGTGCAGTCTGACTGGTGATATGTACTGATACAGCTTCTAGCATAGGAATAGCTGATAACGAAAAATGATCAGAACAATTTAAAAGTATTCTGATTTCACTTCGCGACAGGCTTTATTTATCTAACACATACGATGATACTTGTGGCCACAAATAGGTAGAAGGTCAATTCATGAGGTCAGTCAGCTGATCAATTTCACTTAGATAGCTACGTACAGTTTGAAGTTACGTCCCAATGTTATTCTTCAAATGTTACGAAAACCTCCAGGTCTCCAATAATTGTAAGAAATGTGTTAAATGACAATGAAACAGCGGACGATCCGGCACGCAAGTGCTGAAAACCAGAGTTTTTCACCTTGCCAAATCGAATAACATTTGTATAATGCAACATAGCTTTTGTTTTCTCTCTATCTAAAGAATCTCTCTCTCTTTCTTTTCCTAGTTATTATCCCATATGGTGGTTGGGTCAGCTTTCCTCATTTTTCCTCTTCACTTCGCTCTGTCCTCAACATTATCGTCAGCCACATAACATTCCCGCATGTCTCTTGACACTTCATTTTTCCATCTTGTCTTGGATCTGCCTGTGGGTCTTCAACCAAGGAGGGAGAGCTGCAGTGGTAAGTTGCCGTTGGTGTTTTTACGTGACCATACCATCGCAGCCTGTATATCTAAAGAATATTATAATGTAAGTCAGGGTTTCTGCATTTGACCATGCCATGATTTATTCAAATAAATTATCATAAATTGATAAATAATACACACCGCAAACCATTCAGTGTTCGGAGAGATACAATGCAACATAATATATACCAAAAACCTGATATCTAGTGCGGTTCGGTTTAATGCTTTGTATATGCAAATGTTATTTTAACGTCTCGGCCATTGCGAACGTTAACAGAGCGAAGTTTTTACGTCGCTTATAATACTACCTATATGGTAAATTGTTTCTTATTTATATAGAAATAAGGTTTATAGTTTGCATTTCTCATGAATGACAGAATATTCGCAATGGTTTTTTTTGTTTCATAACGATTATTTAGTGATATTACAATTACTACGTTGTGGTACACCGAACGGTTTCTTGTTAGACAAGAGAGTTTTGTTAGATAACAGTCATAACTCTAACTCCTTCCAGAATGTCATCTGACGATGTCAATGCATAAGGACAAGCATGGGGATCTATAAAACAAAGTTTTAGTATTTACTATATCTAAGCAACTTTTAGCGACAGACTTATCTCCTCACGTATTCAGTCTCCTTATACCAGTTATTTCATAAGTTAAAACGGAACGGAGTACAGTTTGGCGACTGAAAGTGAGACTTGTTGGGTGCGATACCTACTAGTTCCCAGTAACAGAGACCGTTACCGTAAGTGGAAGACCGAACACAAGACTTCCTATTTGCAATATACATTGATCAGATCGCAATAAATGTCATTTAAGAATTCATTATCTACACCGGACTGAGAGGCTGCTTATGCTATATTATATCTAACGACCGAAGTATGTTACTTATGTACATCATAGCCGGAAGTGAACAAACAATACATCAGGTCTTTAGCACCTTATGTGTAGTATGCTTAGAGCGTTTACATTCCACCATATTGAGCTCGTCACACATTTCGCATAAGATTACGATGACATGACATATGATTTACAAGACAGTTCATGTCTTGTGAACTCCAAGACAAGCTTGGCGACTGAAACAGTCGCAGCAGTGGTACTGCCACGGCTAGTGATCACCTGTAACTGTCCAGTTCGTCCGTTGCTTATAACTTTAATCACACACACGTCGCCGTGAGACGGTTTCCTTGTTTGGTGACAACAATGCGTACACACAAGGAGCTGCCGCGGTGATTGTCGTCCGAGAGTTGTTATAATTAAAGTTGCTGGCATTGTGTGGCATATTGAGCAGTTATAGCTCTATGCCTCTACTACAGGTTATTAAAACAATAACTATATAATTACCAACATCTATTAAATAACTACTAATCGCCTTATATCTCAGAATTAGATAAAAAAAGGTATCACGACTTAGTACTTCTATAAAAGCGAAGATCGAATCAACGAGACGATTACAAAAGAAGACTTAAGAATAACAAAAAAGAAAGATAAATTATACAAAGATATTACAAGACAAAATTATCGTCTCTTCACGAATCTTGAAATGGTATAATTCATTAGGTGAAAGTAATTTAATTACGTCCCTTAATGGTCACTGAGGGTGAAATTAGATTTAGCCGGATAATATTTTGCTACATAAAAACAATCAAGTTGAATTGTTTAAGATCATGTAAATATGCTTTAATTGACTAATAGCTTTGGACGTGGGAAAAATATAACAAATAAGCACTAATCTATGTTACTAAAAAGTAAGATGTAATTTATTTAGTGTGTGAAAAATATCTCATGGTCCAGTTAATTATTAATCGTAAAATGTATTTTGTTTCTAAAACATTAGTTAAATATAACTATCGAAAATATAAATAAGTTAAGTTATATTGAACAACGTGAATCTAATTTCGAGTTCGCAAACGACTTGTCGGTGAGTTTAATGCAAGGAGTACGGACAGGACCTTTTTATATCAACACAAAAATAACAACAAGTAATCACAACCTTTATACAGTAGGATTTCCTCTTTTAGTTCAATGTCTGTGTTGACAGCGGATTGTATCCTTTCGGAACCGACTCCAACGGTCAGGAAATGTGCGACACGCAGGGTAGACTCGACGGGAAGGTCGCTATCGTGACAGGAGGCAGCACGGGCATCGGTTACGAAGCGGCAAAAAACTTGGCCAAGCTCGGAGCCAAGGTTGTTATCGCCAGTCGAAACGAGGTAAAGCTTTTGAAGGCGAGGAACCGAATCCAAAATGTAACTGGAAATGGAAATGTAATTTACAGAGTGCTCGACCTCGGATCCTTGAAATCTGTGCGAAATTTTGCGTCAATTACATTAAACACGGAAGATAGACTCGATGTGCTAGTCAACAATGCTGGAGCAATCGGTCTATCGGATCGTTTGACTGAAGACGGGTTAAACCTCACCATGCAAGTGAATTACTTCGGGACATTCCTTTTGACGTATTTATTGTTGCCTTTATTGAAGATTTCAGCACCGAGCAGGATCATTAACGGCGTCGCATCCGCAATGTACATCGGGCACGTCGATTTCGAGCACTGGAACGAGGTAGGCAGCTTCACCTCGGTACAGGTTTTGGCGAACTCCAAACTTGCCGTTGATCTGTTCTCGGCGGAACTGAGTCGACGATTAGAAGACTACGGCGTCACGGCTAACACTTACGATCCGTATGTTGTCAGGGATACAAATATCTTAAAAAATATCGAAGGTTTGGCACGAAATATTTCACAGCTCTTCGTTGAATTAGTGGGGCAACCAAAGGAAGAAGTTGGGAAGCAAATTGCTGTGTTAGCGGCTGATCCAAAAATGGAAAACGTCACCGGCAAGCACTACAAGTTCTGCAGGGAGTGGATAAATCATTGGTTAGCTTATGATGAGGAACTAACTAGTCAAGTTTGGGACGCTTCGAAAAAAGTAGTTAATGTGACTGAGGAAGAAGATTCGGACTTCTGAGGTGTTATTTAATATTGAATCGTATCATTGAATAATAATGTTATTTAAATAAACTACAAAGAATTGTTTATGCTTAATGAATATATAACAGAAGTAAATTTATTACAAATGTTCTTCACTCTGATGTACGTTAAGTCTCACAGTTTAGCCATGTTCATAGAAATGGTTTAATAGACAAAATGTTGCCGTTGTTAATTAGCACATTTATTTGGTTTTCTCAATTTGGCCAATCCAACATTTATGATATTTGCTTTTTTGTAATAATCATATACAAATAGAATTTTCTGCCCATTGATATGAAATTATAAACCAATAAAACATGCGTGATGTCATTGCTTCTTTTGATATTATATCGTAGTAATATTTCAATCAAAACATTGCTACCATTCTCCTTCATCAAGGTTGATGACAACGTTGCTTGTAACATACGTGGTTCTGTAAACACATATGAACGTAATGATTACTTAAGTAAATTCGTAATGTACCAGGTAACTAATTTAACGAAATTTATTTATCTTATCATCAGCACCGAGAATCGGAGCTATTCTTAAAACTGTACAATTACTGTTGACAGTTCTATTGAAAGCATTTGAAAATATACCATATTTACTAAATATTATAATTATTAAACAGTGCTGGAAGACCTTCCAAAAGGTAGACCGAAGCTCTTTTAATAGTCGCGGATTATCGCTGGTTACGAGATCGTACGGAGCATACTTCCTAGAGAGGACGTCTAACAGCTTATAACAGTGGAGATAACTATTATTTGCTGTCCTCAATAATAAAATTAAAATGGAAAAAAAACTCTTTAGACTATAGCGATCTAGGGCAGATAAATTAAATAATATCGTTTATTATACTCGGAGATAGAATGGAAGTTAACGACAAGGTTCTGCTAAATCGGAAGTGTACTTTACGAAAACTGGAACACGTCACTGTATCAGTTCAATGTATAAACAAGTAACAACGACTACATAACCTCATTTATTCTCTATTGACAGTAACAGGAAATATGTTACCGCATCTGTTTCACGAGCTTTGCGATATTGATCGGAGTTATTGTTATGCTATGATTTAACCTTTTGTACAAGCTGAGCTGTGAACTACAGTTGCGTCAATGAAATTCTCACAAATCAAGCTATTGTGGTTCATCTTAATTGATATGCTTTATGGTAAATAAGTCAATATGAATTGATAATACAACGTTCCCACCGTTGATCTTGTAAAATGTAGACCGTAACCTGTTGCCGTTTAAAGGTTGTAACCGCCGTAACGACATTGAAATTTTCCAACTTTCAAACTACGAGGGCCCATATACACCGGACGAAACGTCTCAACATATTTAACTTTATATAACTTAACATCAGGTGCAGGTGAGACCAAAAACATAGTTTAATCTATATACGTGTATATATTTATTAGCTGATCCCCTCCCGCTTCGCTGGCCGTAATATATAAATAGACTTCAAATTTGTCAGAAATATTCCGTAAGAACAACCGCAAATGACTTTCTATAACAACCGTTCCTATAGCAACCGCATAAATAATATGAAATGAAAATGTTTATAAAAGTTAACTAGAATATATAATATAAAATGATGAAGAATCTATGAAATTCCAAAAACAAGTAGCCTATATATATAACCTACAAATCATTTCGCGTCGAATGGTCATGTTCCTGTGTCGATACCTTCACTAATTTTCAAGTGATTGGTGAACAAACAAAATTCATTTTAAATATATGTCCAGAGATTTATTGACTCATCACGATTTCCGATTATATTTTCTCTAAAAACTTTGTAGAGATTTTGGTTCTGCCATTTAGAGGTCAGTTAAGAATAGATTTTACAAAATTCCTACTCCAGTTTCTGGGCTGTTAAAAACAGGAAGGAGCCCGAGATACTGCGGTTCGCCTCCGAGTAAGAATATTTCTGAGAAATTTCTCGTCTAAATTTCAAATCTAATTCTATATTACCGCCACCGTTACAAATCTTCCGCCTAACACCTGAGGTAGTTAAGAGAGGTGGAAAACCAGCGCTGATCCATCGCCCCAGTCGACATTAGGCCTTTGCTATAGTTCATAAATAAGAATTTTTTACAAGAAGTCTTCAAAGAACTCAACAGATGCCTCCACCACAAATAATAGATCGCGCTTTCACGTACCATAACACAAATACATATAACGTTCGTACATTTTGTGTATATTTACAGGCCATTCGGGTTCAGCCCGCTGTACCGATCTGACGCGTTCCTTGCTGCCGTTATCAGTGCGCGCCATGCCGTTAACTGCCGCGTACTTCAACGCGGACGGCATCCACTTTCTAAAGCAAGAAATAAGCTTATTTCTCAGCAACGACGACGTCGACGCCATGCTCATTCAGAAAACATTCCTTAAACCTTTCAATCGCGACCCAAAAATCGCGAATTACCACAATATCCGTCACGATAGGTGGACTGCCCCAAGAGACGACACTCTCATCTATTTTAAACGGTCCCTGCACTGCATACCGCTAGAAGGTCCACCCCTTACCAACATAGAAGTCTCGGCGTGCAAAATCTCCCTCACCGGTCATCAACCGATCGTCATCGCATCCGTCTATTTGTCCCCCTCCAAAGCGGTGCGGGGAACAAAGATGAGAACCCTTCCCGACCTAGGCCAGTGTGTTATCCTCGCTGGCGATCTAAACAGCAGGCATAACATCTGGGACGCAAACAACTCAAACCCAAACGATCAAATCCTGTATAAACTCGCAGGTAAGCTCAAATTTAACATTGTAGCCCCGCCAACCTTGACGAGATTTCCGCCTAACGCATCTCACAACTCATCCACTTTGGATATTGCATTGTTCAAAAACGTCACCATCCCACTACATTCGAACGAGACCATTGACGATCTCAGATCCGACCACCTCCCGGTTCTTTTGAAGCTAGGCCGGCCCGCTGGTGAGATTCCTCTGACCAAAACCATCTTCAACTGGCGCAGCCACGAGGTCAAACCCAAGGCCGCGGAAACCCATCACCTAGACGGAATCCCTAACACGATCGTCTCGCTCGATACTGCAAACCGAGCGATCGACTCATTGACCCATCTCATCGCCACGGTTCCCGAATCGGACTACCTTCTCGGGTCCCTCCCGGCCGACCTTCGACGGCTTATCAGAACCAAAAACGCCGCTTTGAGACTCTAGTCTCGATATAGATCCGAGGAAAGCAAAATAAAACTGCGCTGCCTTCAAAGGCAAGTAAAAGAGGGCATATCCGTACTCGGATCCAACAGATGGGACAATCTGCTTGGCGACTTGGAGCCTTCGAACGCCCCGTTTTGGTGTCTGGCCCGCAGTCTCAAAGTGGCGAACTTGGCCCGTATGCCTCCCCTCGTAATGAGCAATGGTTCCTCCCTAGCGTTGGAGGATACCGAAAAAACCGATTATCTTGCCAACAGCCTGGAAAGTCAGTGCACTCCCTTAACCACACCAGTGGACCCTGCTGACCTCAAATTGGTCGAGGAAGAGGTGCGCCGTAGAGCAATCCCCCCTTAAACCGGTCTCCCCTGGTGAGATCGTTGACATCATCAAGAGGTTAAAAGCCAAATCAGCCTCGGGCTTCGACAACATCCCCAATAGAATGGTAAAAAGTCTCCCGCCCCCGATCATCGGCCTGCTAGTGGCCATCTTTAACGCCCTGCTAGCCGACTGCTCCTTCCCAGACACCTGGAAAGAGGCCGTAGTGATAGGTATTCCGAAGCCTGGAAAGCCGAGGACCTTACCCAACAGCTATCGCCCGATCAGCCTACCAAACACCTTAGGCAAAGTGTACGAGCGCATCATCCTAGAGCGTCTGCGCCATTTCACCACAGAGAACAACCTCCTCCTCGACGAACAGTTCGGGTTCAGGAGTAGCCACTTTTACATCCAACAAGTCCACAGGCTGACGGAACACATCTTGGGCGGCTTCGAGCACAAGCGTCCGATCGACATCTGCGCCGTCCTATTCGACGTCGCGAAGGCGTTCGATAAAGTCTGGCACGAGGGCTTGTTATACAAGCTTTACGCTCACAAAGTGCCAGACCGACTCGTCACCATCATTCGAGCCTACCTCTCGAACCGCTCCTTGCGCTTCCGCGTCGAACGCACTCTGTCCTCGATCCGGCCGGTCAAAGCCGGCGTCCCTCAAGGCTCTTGCCTCTTCCCGCAACTCTTCTCGCTCTAAACGAGCGATATGCCCAAAGACCGATACGTCAGCCTCGCTCTTTTCGCGGATGACACCGCTCTCTACCACTCTGGCAGAGCTCCGGGTGTTATATCGAGTCGCTTGCAAAAGGCGACCACTCGTCTAGGCGAATGGTTCCGGAAGTGGCGAATCGACGTAAACCCGGAAAAAAGTGAAGCCTTTCACTTCACTCATCGAAAGCCCTCAACCCTTCACTGGAAGTCGGTCTTACGAGGCCATAAACCCGGCCAGGTCTCCCTCTTCGGCCAGTCTATCCCATGGAGGGACTCGATCAAATACCTCGGCGTCACGCTCGACGCCAGGCTCAACTTCATCGTTCACATTCGCGAGACGAGAAACAAAGCGGCCCAAGTCCTGGGCAAGCTATACCCCCTATTGTGCATAAAGAACAAGCTCTCTCTCAGGCACAAGCTTCACCTCTACAAGGTATGCGTAAGACCTATAATCTCTTACGCCAGCGTAGTCTTCGCCCATTCGTTCGAAGCACGCCTCAAACCCCTGCAGGTTCTCCAAAACCGATTCCCCCGCATCGCAATCGATGCCGAATGGTACCAGCGCAATGTGGACCTCCATAGCGACCTCAAAATCCCGACCATTGCGGAATACTTCAGAGAGTACTCCGCCAAGGCGTCAACTCACCCCAACCATCTGGTGGCCAATGCGGCCAACTACGAGCCGTCTTCGAATCCCAAGACCAAAAAACTCAAACCATGGCATGTGCTAATTCCTCCATCCCCAAGGGTCCCTTACACCACACACGAATCCACAGTCATCGACAACACCACGTCACCACACACCCTTTGCACACTACCATCACGCTCCGAATTTCGACATCACGCCGCCTCGCTTCAGAACGCGGCGCCACAGCTACACACACACCGCGTACAGGAGCGGTCCTCACCGCCCAGAGATTCCGATACAGGCGGAGGTAGTTCAGTAACCGGTCCTCGCCCGCCCTCGACGACCGAGTAGATTCGCCAGAGAAACTAACAACCAGACACACATTGTAAAATTCCGCCGTCGGATAACTACACTCCAAGTAGTACACTTTTTTGTAAACAGGCCGTGGTTCCGGGTCCACGTGCTCAGTGTCAGTTAAGGTGTAAAAGTCGTATGGCTTGCAGCGCTAACTTCGTCAGGAATCTAGCTGTACATTGGACATGGGTCACTAAGACGTTACGAAATATACAACTATATCCATCAACTGGATCTTCGTGACGCCAGGACTTGGGATCACTAAGTCGTTAAGGAGTAGTATACAATTGCATTCATTGAACTGGATCTTCATAATATTGTCGTACTTAGTAAACTCGTTCTTTGGTTTAAATTGCTATGTCATTATCAATGAAGTGCTGATATTACTGCGCGCGTCGTCAGTCGTCACCAAAGGCCCGGCACCTCACCTCAATTAGACGTGGGTTACAACAGAACAAACATAATATCTGATATTACTGTTACTGTTACGCAATAATAACAGTTACCAATTTCTATTATTAAATAACAACTGTTATTTTTTTACAATTTGTATTTTTCGGGTTATTATACTAGGTGCATCTTGTTTTAGCAAGTTTTTAATTTTGTTTTATTATATTTTAGTTTCTATTGCTAAAAAAGTGAAAATGAGTGGAAGAAAGGTTTGTAACATGTGTTTCTGTTATTTTTAGAGATAATTTCTGAAAAGTTTGTGTTTAATTTAAAAAATACCACATGATAGAAGTTACATCACTATGCAGTTACTTATCTCCTAATGTATGGGAAAAAATATTTTTCTCGTTATTTATTATTATTCTAGAAATCTAAAGAAAAATATTATTATTATTATAGAAAGGTGAGAAGGAAATCAAAGCTTATTTGACTCAGTTGGAAGACGGCTCGCTATCAGAAGATGGCCTTGATGACGAAGACTGATGATGAGACGCACGACACTGATGAACTAAGAAGATACCTAGAGGAAGAAATTGACGAAGGTAATGAAGTTGAGGAAACTGTAGTTGCTGATATGGTAGATAAAACTCTTGACACTGATCCTCCTCTTGTTCAGAAGGAGGTGAATGATCAGCAATCTAAATATTTTCCCAGTTATCCCATCGACCATTATAACGTTGATTATCATAATCCAAACTATAAAGCAATAAACAACAGTGACGATAAAACCATCTAATTTTTGTACCTACTTTTATCTATACCCAGAAAATAATAACTCGGTAAATAAAAAAATTTAATTATATAAAAAAATAAGACCAATTCTAGATTAATTTCTAATGTCATCGTATAGTTTACTGCCTATCAAGTTTATTTTTTTTTATTTATTAAAAAGGCACTACAAACAGCTACATTAATCGATTACATATCTTATTTATAACTTAACACTACTAACAATGTAGCTAACACCGCTGTATACAGGTTTTTTCAGGAAGTAATGTTATGGGACATGTAAATATTGTAATTAATGAAGTGATATTTTAGTTATGGTCTCATATTGGTTTTTTTAGAGGTTTTTTTTATTTTTCAATCAGATTCTTAATTTTTTTTTTGCCTTATCATAAGGCCAAACGGGTTAAATTTTAGGTAAGTTTTTTTTTAATAATTTTGCTGAATGACGCGAGCGTAGTTGCAAAGATATCACATTAATATAGAAATCATTGTAGCGCGGCGCCCCACACCCGCGCGCTCGCCCGCGCTCGTCCGGTGCAGACACGGTGCCGCGCATGCGCGCCGTTGGCGAGGCCCCCGCGGCGTCTGCGCTCTATATGTAAATTTGACAAGTCAGTTGGTTACAATCAAACTTGTTGTGGCAAATATTATGTAAGAGCTTTTGGTCCAAAAACATCTTTCTCATCTCAAGAGTCGGTAATGAATATTTAGTTAACAGTGTGTCATAGGACGATCTAGAACGAAAACAACGATAATGCATTGCTTTTATAAACTTACGTTGCAGTATCTCGATCCTGCTTTGATACACTGCACAGCGTGGACTCCAGACAGCAGAACGTATTCAAGTTGAAAGCGTATCAAACATTTGTAAAGAACCAGATATGATGAGGGTTTCTTAAAGGGCGTGGTTGTTCTCATAACATACCCATACATTTTAAAAGCTTTGTCAATAATGTAATTAATATGGGCATCAAACTGCAATTCGCTATCTATGAACAGTCCTAGGTCCCTTACAACGGACACTTTTTCTCAAGAAGTATCATATAATAAATAATTAAAGTCAAAATTGTTAATTTTTTAATATAAATGTGATGGTTTTACATTTAGGTAAGCTAGGCTATAATTCATTATTATCGCAGTAGTTAGATAATCGATTTAAGTTTTTCTATAATTTTAACCAATCTTCTAAGGAGTTTATTTTAGATGTTCATAGGTTTTAATTTATGCCGAAACAAAACTGAAATGAGTGATTTAATTTTGTTATTGGCCAACAAACTCGTATTGGAGACCTTGTAAAGACCACGGGCTGGTGCGAACGGTTCAGTTGCCTAAACAACATTAACATGAGCAGACACGGCGCAAGTGCATACTTGGACGAATTCTATAAATGCGAAACGAATGCCAGGTTAGATGGCAAAGTGGCACTCGTGACCGGCGCCACGTCCGGCATCGGACTGGAGACGGCCAAGAACTACGCGAAGCGCGGCGCCAGGGTCATTATCGCAAGTCGTAATCCTGCCAAGTTGGCCAAAGCCAAGGACGTCATCGTGCAGTACGGGGGCCATTCGAACGTAGTTGCCAGACGGGTAGACTTCGAATCTTTAAAATCGATCAGAGATTTCGCCCGGGACACTGCTACACTTGAACCGAGACTGGATATTTTGATGAACAACGTCGGAGCGGTTGGCATAAGAGACGGCCTGACTGAGGACAATCTACATACGATGATGCAGGTAAATTATTTTGGCTCATTCCTCTTAACATTCCTACTGTTTCCACTGATGAAGGCATCTGCGCCGAGTCGTATAGTCAATGTGTCGTCAATAGCTGTTCTACTTGGACAAATCGAGTTCGACCACTTAAACGACCCGGGCCGGTACGCGAGCTTCGGTTACTATAGCAACGCAAAGCTCGCACAGCTCTTATCCACCGTAGAAATGAACAAGAGGATCAAAGGAAGCAACGTCAGCATATACACATTCGACCCGGGCATGACCAGCACGGACATAGCGCGGTACTTCGAAAACAAACTATTAGTACTGCTTCTCAAGATATTCGGAAGGCGATTGGAAGCAGTCGTGAAATTACCGGTCTTCCTGGCGGCAGACCCGAGCGTGGTGGACAAGAGCGGCAAGCATTTCAGGGATTGCGAAGAGTTCTTCAGCAGTTGGTTTGTCAATGACACGGCGCTGACATATCGAGTATGGGAGGAATCGAAGAGACTCGTCGGAATCACGGAAGACGAAGATTGGGAAACTGGGAAAACTGCGGGAAAGCAATTACAGAATGTGGAAAAAACTGCGGGAAATAATTGGTCTTTATTGTAAATGTTACCTGATGCAACATCAAGTGTACCAATAGGCAACGGCGCTGCGCTTGCGGCACCAACCTTGCGAAAGAATAGCGCGTAGAATGTTGCCCCCGCCATTTCCATGGAGAATAGAAAAGATATGGAGACGGAGATATTCATTATCATCAGTCACAATAGACACATACATCCGTCAGTAGCACAAATGTTTGTTTTCATGTTTCTAATATCAGGGATTTTTAATTAGAAACCTCCTAATGGGAGGGTGGGAATTGGGTTTTATGAAATGAAAAGGAAAGAAATATAAGTGTATTCAAAGGACTAAGGCTGTGATAATAAGTGTAGAAAATAATATAAAAGGCGTTTTGATATAGATTCTGTATCCTTCATCTCCACTCCATGCTATGGCTCTCAATATGGAGATTTTATTATTTTATATTGAACCGTACAATTTCTATCTTTACTAAATTGATGCTTTGTACTTCAATGTATTTATTTCTCTTTCCTTTTCGACTTATATCATTAAAAAAAATTCTATTAATGGCTCTCTCTCTCTCTCTCTCTGTCTCTTTTTACCACCTCCATAGTTTATTTATTTCATTCTTTTACATATTAACTTTTACAAGATCAGCTTGCGATACGCACACGCACACGCATACGCACGCGCATACGCACACGCACACGCACACGCACACGCACACGCACACGCACACGCACACGCACACGCACACGCACACGCACACGCACACGCACACGCACATACACACGCACACGCACACGCACATGCACACGCACACGCACACGCACATACACACGCACACGCACACGCACCCGCACACGCACATACACACGCACACGCACACGCACACGCACACGCACACGCACATACACACGCACACGCACACGCACATGCACACGCACACGCACACGCACATACACACGCACACGCACACGCACATACACACGCACACGCACACGCACATGCACACGCACACGCATACGCACGCGCACACGCACACGCACGCGCACACGCACGCGCACACGCTAACGAACACGCACACGCACACGCACACGCACACGCACACGCACACGCACACGCACATGCATACGCACACGCACACGCACACGCACATGCACACGTGCACGCGCACGCGCACACGCACCCGCACGTACCAGTTTCTGTGGCGTGTGTAACTTTTACTGAGTGGATGGGTATTTTACCTAGGGGTAGGTTTCTAACGCTGGACACCGTCTAGGTGGGTACCACCGCACCCTCTATTTCTGCCGCCAAACAGTCCTGTGTATAAAATACTATGTTCCGGTTTGAACGGCATTGTAGCCAGTATAATAATTGGGGTATCGAGACTCGACATCTTGTCTCAGATGATGAGCACAATGTGGTGCAGTGTATAACATCCTAACTAGCGTGTTGTTATGGGCGGGCGTATCACTTACCATCAGGTGAACATCCCGCTCGCCTTGTCGCTTAGTTTAATAAAAAAAACTGTTAATAAGTAAATTTTAAGAATTTGTATCCCTGTTGGTACAATTAGTTAATGTTGTATATTCTTAGTTACTCCTATGTGTTAATGCGATAATCGCGATGTGTTCAATGTAAATATCCTAACTCTACTGGTGTCGGGTCGCCGTTGCCTTACACCGTCTGGGTAGTTTGTACTGTGTTCCTTTTGAAGGATGCTGTAGCTAGTAAAGTTACTGAAATAACAAGGCTTACCACCTTGTGTCTTAAGGCGGCGAGCACAATGTGGCGCAGTGTATATCATCCTAACTCATCAGGTGAATATTTCGCAAGTCTCATCGCATCGTTTAATGAAAATCCAACAAAAACATATTACGTATATTATAATGAACTTCTTGTAACTTCCTTGGTCATTGTTTAAGTTTTATAGATTTTTTTAAAAAAAAATAATAAGTTACACTGCAACATGTTAAACATAAAGGCTACTCTGTAACATTCTCCAAGTTGGTTGTTAATTATAGGCTGAATTCAAATAACTTTTTATACACAAAGGCCTTCGAACGTTGGGTAAATGATATAGACGTTTTGCAAATACTATTTAGAGAGTACTAGTCTAGTCTACTGACCTCTAACAAACTTTAAGGTCGAAAAATATGTTTACAACATGTACTAATATGATTATTTGATTACAATTCTCTCAATATCTTTAATTAAACCTAAAATACTTCATTGATGTTTTGTTTTTTATAATGTGCTGTGGACTTAATTCCAATTTTCCACGATGTTCAGAGACATCGAGATTGAAGACGATGCTCTCAAGACAGAAATACTGTTGTGGTAATGTAAAGGTGGTAGCTGACCAACCCTCGAATTGTTTTCCTCGTGCTCATAACGGTAGAGTTCGGTAACCAGAATCTGATCAGCTACGTTAAAACTAAGAGTCAGTTTACTATCTAAGCCAAGCGTCACCAGCCGGTGTAGCAGAAGACTGGCCCGTGGTGACGGAGAGAGCTGGCTACGTAATACTGTAGGGTAATTTATAAAATCTACCAACTTCCCGCCCGGACTATACAAAAAGGCTAACATCTAGGTACGTTTCACTATCGTAGATTGCATTATCACTTAATCATGTCAAATCCTAATCGTCCATAAATCTTTTACAACTAAAAAAAATTAAACTTTATTTACTACAACGCCTGTTATATATAAATAGCAATAATGTGAAAATAATAATTTGATTTGATTTGTTAGGCGGTTCAGCATGATAAATGAATAGGTCAAAACAAAGAGAATACAAGTGGTTTCTTGTTTACTGCTTCGCCTTCCTTCAACTTAATTAGATGTAGTGTAGAATACCGATGCATTCAGTTTGAGATCCCTGCGCCTCTTGTAATGAGTCGAAGATGATGTCCACCCTAGTTGAAAGTTCTTGATAACCAGGAACTTTTCGCTAGAAAAAATACTTTCGAAAATTTTACTGTTACGATGAAAAACATTATCAATCACTAAAGACAAACGAACGCGATGTGGTGCTGTATAAACATACTAACTAGCGCCACGTTATTAAAGGTAATCGTATCACATAGTTTTAATGTTAATAATATATCTAAATTACAGTTTTGCAATATGAACGTTCAATATTATATTTACTTTGTTTAAATTTGTAACATAGCAGTTGATTGGCCATTAGATAAACTGTAGATAAGGGTCCTTAATACAAAAAGTCAATGAAACTCCGCTAGAATGATCTTCAATATTCCTGCATAAATTACTGTTACTAATACTTCAGTGTCAAAATTACTGGGAGTTTACTGAGTAATAGCAATGACTCACGGAGGTGTTACGATCAGTTCCCCTGAGCAAGTGTCGGTACCTAGTTAGCATGTAGACTGTGAAGCCAGGTCTCACGGCGGCTGTGCACGAGGTGGAGTAGGTGACGCCCGTGTCGTTATGTGAGGCGCGCTGATCTCGCTTCCGCATCAATTACGCAAATGCTTGCTGTCTGATCCAACTTATAGAATGGTGGTCTTAAAACTTTATACTTTACCATTCCAATCTTTACAAAATCCCCACGTTTAATTATTAACAGCGAACTAACTTTGAAGATAAATAGCGAATTACAGCAATCAATAACGAGGCTGAAGATGGCTGCAGCGTCCTCGCTGATACTCTGCAGCAGGACATTTTACAAATATGATTTATTGAATTTAAATACACATCACAGCTTTAATGGGTTAAATTAAAATTTTCAATTATGATGGTGATATCTCCAGTGCTGCAACTACAATTTACCTTAGTTACAGTCATCAAGAGTACCAATACTAAATTAGGTGGTGAGTTCCAGCATTCAGATATATTGTAAGATACTTATTCAATAAAAATTCATGATCCATTTCCACAATAGTCAATTGGCGAATTTGGTTATTTGATTACATGTGGGACAGGAACTTGTTTATGTAGAGTAATTATCCAACACAAATAATGTATGTGGTTCCAATTAATATAAAAATAACAGTTTTTTTTACTTATCTTTTATTTAATTAAGGGATGAGATGAGGAAAACGTTCAAATAATGGCAAGTGATACGCCTGCCCATAACAACGTGGCGCGAGTTAGGTTATACACTGCACCACATTCCCTCCGCACCGCAGTCGTCGCCTGCCACATAAGATGTCGAGTCTCGTTACTCCAGTAATTACAGTGGCTACAACGCCTTTCAAACCGGAACAGTTTGTTTGTCAGCTACAATAGACACTGTGGTGGTATCTACCTAGACGGTCTGTAGCAACAGAAACCTACCACCAGTAAATATTCCTATGAACTTTTACATAACAAAGTTATTACGTTTTTTTTTTGTCATCATACTCGGTCTGATATAAAAGTGTACAGATGAGCAGTACATTATCTCCCAAACAATACTTCTTCTAGTACCTCTTCATGTCCCATTATTATCATCAGCCGAAGGCTGTCCACTGTTGCACATGGCTTCTACTAAGGAACGCAATGCCCTAATCATCATCATCATCATCAGCCGATAGATGTCCACTGCAGAACATAGGCCCCATCCAAAGATCTCCACATACAGTCAGCATGGCCTCCGGTACGGCTAGGCACTAGGAGCCGTCGTTTCTAAGAGTTCATAAGGATGTATTTGGGCAACTTCCCACCACGTTGGCTCAATGCGGGTTGGTCGACGCCAGAGCCTCGTCTGTTGATTAGCATGGTCCACCACGAGCGCGTGAAGTTGGTTTGGGTCCTGTGATTTGTTGTGTGGGAACCCTTACACCTGCATGTCCTAATGACGGTCATTAAATCTTCACAAAGCCGGACCGCTTCTGCAGAATGAAAAAGTTTCTCAGCGGATATATTGCCGGTCCACTTCCGTATGTTATGTAAGAACAATTACTTCCGTTTGCCAGGTAAGCTATATTAGTTTAATAAATTTCTAAATCTCTTCCGCTAGTGACTTACAGCCGCAGTGGACGCATAAGACGCGTTAAAAGGATTCTGCGGTGGAACGCGAAAGTTTGTTTTCCCTGGTGCTCGAAACGCAGCGCGCATTTCTAATATTCTCTAACACATTCCGCATATTTGTAGTAGAGTACACAGGCGGCGCGGGCGCAGCACACCTGTAGCCGCTCCGCAGCACCTCCGCTCAACCCTGTTAAAGAACTGACGCAACCCGGATTGACTTTTGCTATTTTTCCCTAAACTTCGCCAATGTTATAGATTATTAAACATTCTCCTAAAAAAAAATAAAGAGAACGAAGTCCGTATTTTGCTAATACGGTGCAGGCGAAAGTAGATACGGTGACAACAAATTGTTGTTAAATATTTTTTTTCATAAACTTCGGCATATCCGTATGAACTAAATTAACTAGTTCTAGTTTATTTCTAATTAACTTTAATAAACACTTTCAGTTCGTATTATTTATGCGGTTGCTATCGTAACGGTTGCTATAGAAAGTTATTAGCGGTTGCTGTTGCTCTCAAGGAATAGGAATAGTTATTTCAAGTCTAATTTTATATCACCGCCAGCAAAACAGCCAGGGAACAACCGATATTTATATATAACTTAACAATTGTCTTCTGCCAGTCCACTCCTTGGAGATCGTACTCCACGGTAGACAGCCAATCAGTGTTCCGAGCTACGCTTTCCTAACGCTACGATTATCTCTTATCGTCAGCAAATACGCCATCCAGCGGAATCCATGGACTTTGACTTCTCCTATGATATTTTTCTCACCTATCTTTTGATTTCTCTATTGCATCAGACAAGGCCAATTACCATGCTCTCTCTAAATCACATCCAAAATCTTTCTTATGATTTTCTCTCTGTTACCAATTTGTTCAGCCATTCTTATTTTTTAGAGATTTTACGGTAAGATAGGAGATGCTGGAGCACTCTTGTGTCAAAGGCTAAAATTGTCTTTGAGTCGTTTTATCAAAGTAGTAAGTGGGTAGGTAACTTAACAATCCCTTTCGCAGGAAACCTTAAAACAAAATTGTTGATTATATTCAATACATTCTATATACATTGATTGATCATTATAACTAGTTTTAATGTTAATAATAATCAGAAATTGTAAATACTTTACCTTTAAAAAAGTATAAATCTAGACTCGGTAACTTTAGTGAGAGTATTAACCTAGAACGGTGGAGTTCTACACAATTGAAGGTTTTTGAAGGAGTCTTATTACCAGTACTGGTCTTACAAGAATCATACTCATACAATTACTTATCGTTGTCACTAATCTATCATGAACAGGAATAAGGTGTTAAGTTAGTTAATTCGTCGATGATTTGTAAGTAAACATAAAACTTAACGATATCTTCTTATTGTTCTGAATAACACACTACGAGAAGAAGTGACATGAAGATACATGACACTGAAAATACATTTGTACTCGTACTTGATGCAATGCATGGCGTAAGAGTATAAAGATTAAAGTTAGATTACATTATCCTTCCAAGTCACTCAAGTATACTACAAATTTTGGATACGCGTGATGTGAATCGGAACTTAACCTTAAGCGATTCCAATGCCCTGAATAAGCAGAGTTTACGTAAAGCTATTAAACTCGATGGGAAATGTAACTGAATACATTAAGCAAACATGAGCGGGCCAAGTAGCGTGCCTTGGGAAAGGTTCCTGCACGACGCTGAACTCGCGGGCTGGTGACTGTGATGTGAACCTTCAAACTGATTAGATGCAACTAATAGTAAACCTTCAAACTTCATATCAATTCTTTAGAAGATTTGATGTCGTAGAATGAAATAATAACTTACAATTAAATGAAGAATATTGTCAATAGCTTCAGTTAGGTTAGGTTACGATATTTTTGAAATAAAAAACAAGTATTATTATTTCATTCCTACCATCCTTACCATTATACATAACCTCGCGACAACCGAAATAGATATAAGTTATGTTATGGCTTGTATCTCGGTCTCCACAATCTGTATTAGCTAAAGCCATATTACTTTGATCTCTCCAACCTGCACTGGGCCAGCGTGCTGGGAAATGGCCCAAATCCGCCCATATAAACTCCTATAAACGACGATCCCCAGTGCCCGGCGGTACCGATCAATGTGATCTTCGGGCCAAGCCTATGTCCAGCAGTGGACGTCTATCGGCCGATGATGCTGATGTTATTACTTCGACGGTTATAAAAAAAATACTGTAAAAATCAAGTGCAATTAATTTAAGGAGAATTTATACATTTTGTGTAGTAAAGCGAAGAGACGAACAAGACCTGCATCTGGTGGTAAGTGATGAACTGTACGATAGCAGCTTATTGTGATTATTGAGTATCGTTATTATTTTATTTTGAAATACAATTAAATGAGTAGATACCAACACAAAACGTGTTAGTTAACACAGACTAAAAAAGTAGGTTCGGTGCAAATAAGTGCGGGTCGCGGGCGGTTGCGCAGTAGCGGTGACGTCACATCCTTTACCCCTCACTTTCGAATGACATAAGTAAGCTAGGGGATTCGAGCACTCGCACGCAGCTCTCTAAGTACAGACGTGCGCAGATCAAGCATCATAATAATTAGAAGCATTACCTTAGCAATACCCGTGAAAAAATGAAATTGACGTAATTTTAGATAAACATTGGATAAAATCATTTGAAATGTGTAAGTTGTAAAGTACTTTTTCGAAGAAAAAGGCCTATCTGTACCTCCCTCCTCCGACGTGCACTAGGTGCAATTTAGTTTAAGATTACATAAATATACTTATCTATATATGTATTTGATAACATCCTCGTCTCTCCTCCCCTTATATCACTATCCACCTCTTTAACCCTTCCTCATCCAATATTGTCTCATCTTTCTCCTTCCTCTTTTATATACAAAATTATTTAAATTTATATGTAGGTATATATAGGGTGGCGCAAAAGTAATCCTCTTATCAGAAAATGCTATAAATCTTGCCTTGATGTAAAAAAATTAAAAGACCAAATAAAAATAATCCACAAGAAGAATCAAATTTTTTACCTTGTATACAAGGTGGCGCAAAAACAACCTTCCGATGTTTTTTGGCTGTAATTTAAAAAAAATATGAAAAACTTTGATCCTTCTTGTGGATTATTTTTATTTGGTCTTTTAATTTTTTTACATCAAGGCAAGATTTATAGCGTTTTCTGATAGGAGGATTACTTTTGCGCCACCCTATATTTAGATTTGTGGATTTAGTTTTTATTTTTGTATTATTGTATTTGTATTGAGATTCATTTTAGTTTCTTTTCTCTTCTTTTTTATTCAGCTCGCGGATTCGAGATATGCGAGTGATGTGCCCGCTGAAGCTGCTACGGTCGTCAAAGCAACTAGCGGCGCAAACTTCATCATTATATAAAATATTTGTACCTCTGACCTGTAAATCTGAAGTGTGTCGACACAAAGTGATTTGTTGACCCCGAGGGCCGATGAGTTAGAAATTTTAATCATTCAAACTGAGTAGCATTACATGAGCAGCAAAAAATACAAATGAAGTCGATGATTTTGCGAAACTCAATATTAGATAGTTCCAGCGAAACATGTCAAGAGATTTACAATAGAGAAGTAAAAAGTTTGGCTCGCTTCTACTCTGGCCCCTGTAGCGACATAAACATAAATTATTATCATTTCTATTGTTTATTGGCTAATAACCTTAATAAGGATATCCTTATATACATTTTTCACGATAACAAATAAATTTTATGTAATAATAATAGTATTTTGTTATATCTATTTTCTAATATTGTGTAAATAACATGTCCTTCGCCTGAAACTAATTCACTGTGGTAGTCCCCACCTAGAGAGTTCCATGAAGAAACCAATTACCAATAATTATAACGTATTGTATATACTTTCTATTTATTTATTATCACAATGGAAACGAATTCGAATTAACCAAATATTTTGAAGCGCGCTCAACGCAAGTTTCTCTTCTTAGTCCGCGTGCGGAAGTGATAATTGCGGTGGAAAAATACAAAAGTGTGCTACAAATGTTAGAAGGGTCCAGTAGAAAATGAATTGAATAACTATACGCAGCAGATTATTAAACGAGAAGCAGAAAATTTTATTTCCTTCTGCTAACATCAAAGCATACTGTGGTTGAATGTTAAGAGAGGAGATGATTGTTTAGGCAAGGATAGGGGAAAAGCCGTAGCGTTTTTTAATCAAAAGCTACAGAATATACAGTAATATATCATACTCGGTATCATATTATCACTTGGGCAAGGTATCACCTGCACACCAAAAACGAATACGATGAGAGCATTCCCTCCCAACTTCATACACACTTCATGCACTTATCACACCTATCTAAACGATATTAGATATATCTCTGTCACAAAATGATATGTAATGCACAATAAATTAGGCAATAAGGCGGTAAGAAGTACAGTAGTCACCACGTATATATTTATTTGCGGAACTCTAAAAATTTAAAAATCACCGTGGGGTCATAATAAATTGCAACGTTGTAACAATACAGGAAAACAAACAGAACGCTTCGGATGAATGTAGGCTGAGATAATGGCGGAGATGTGACGGGCGCGGACACTGGGAGCCGGCTGCGAGAACCGCACGCAGATTAAATAACAATGCAGTTATTGCTGAATGTTTCCTTAGATACGCCTTCTGCTTTGAACGTTTTAAATTATTCTCACACTACTTTTCTAGATCTACTTTATAATATAAGCTACTTTTGTAATTGTTATACTTGAGAGTCGGACCCCGTGTCCCATCATAAGGGCTAACGCCAACGAAACAGATATAACTATTTAATTTATGTTAGAACTTTCTCATCTCAATATTAATGATGTAATTAAATGTAACGTTTATTATTCATTTACATTTAACTTCTTTATTTCGTTTCGTATCCTTACTTTAACATTTCCTTTAGCTGAGAAAGTGGATTGGAAATTAACTACGGATGCGAAAAGCGGAGTTAATGCTAATGTATTCCTAATTTAGTGAGACTGAATAAATAAATAATTAAAAGTGATTCGTCTTAAAGCGTCTCCCCGATACTGAAGGTAGGCCGTTAGATTTGCTAATTTGTGCTCATCATGAGCCCTATGGAACAGTTGCTCACTGGTGATACCGATCCACTCCCTTGTGTTTCGCAGCCAGGATTTTTTCCGGAGTCCTACGTGTCTTTTGCGTAGCTGCTGCTGTATCTGCCATACCTCTAGCGAGCGAGGTCTGACGCAGACAAAACCTATATGTCGTTGTTTCAATATATATTCAAAGTGCATAAATTGATTTATGCTATTATAGCGTCGATATAAAATCGTTAAGTGTTTGTGCATATCGAATGGAAACAAGTAAGATGCCGAACCTTGTCCGCTCCCAGTTTGGCAATAGCACCATTCAGCGCAACGCAACTGATTGTAGTGTAGCCTTCGTCGATATGAAGTAGCATAATTTACAATTACTTGATAATAGATCTTCAGTGATGTTACTTTGAATCGTTACTTTAGCCGTGATCTTTGAAGCTCGGTTCTTTTTCAACCCCGTTACATCTGTGTTATACTACATTTCTTCAACATGAAACTTTCAAATTATTTATTATTTATTAATATTTCAAATTATTAATTTATAATACAAAGTACGTGCTTTTGAATAAGTGTAGTGTTTTCAAGATGATCGTATTTTTTCTGGACTTCTCAGTATCTTGTCCTGGATTGCCAAGATCAGATGACAGTTTTTATTTCTACTGATTTAGTTACTGTATTGAATTATTACTCTACATTAATACTTTGCAACGAAAACCAACTAAGACTATTATCGGCCGAGGAACAAAATAAATATCAATATAAAATAAATATTACTCACAGACAAATAAATACAAAACTTATAGTTTTAACGTACTTCTTTATAGTTAAATACAGAACATAACCTTAACTGTTGCGATCTCTTGGGAGAATACATACTTTGCAGTGTGATTGAAATATTACAAATTAAGAAAATTTGTAATGCGTCCGTTTGTTGTGATTCGCTACAAGATGGTGCTGTAGTATATATTATATACGATTGCACCAATTTTTAAGACTGTTATGTGTATGATAACAAATATACAGAAGCAAGTGGTGGCTCGGGCGCGCGGGGACGTGGCTCCGTGTGCCGCAACACCTCATTGGAATGCAACGCTTTCGGCGGGTCGGTAGTTCGGTGACGTCTGCTATAGGCATTTTATATCTTCGACGTGATCATAGTGTCCGATTGACCCAGCTTTTGAATTTTTTTTTAAAAGAAAAATTAATAAATATGATCCCGCAAACCAATAGATGTAAAACTGGTAAGATAAAGAGATGGCCTCTTATAGTCATTAATTCACAGGGTCAATAATGGTGAACATATTTGGGGGAGACTTAGGTCCAGCAGTGGGCCTCTGGGCGTTTTGTAATGTTGATGAAACTAAAGAAGTGATTACTAGATTATTTGTAAATTTTTACGTTAGAGTAACTATTGTAATTGTTGTGGTCCGAATATGGTCCACTTTTTATCGATTCTGTATGTGTGCATACATTAGAAGAAAATCGATTAAAGAATTAGCCTAAATTTTGAAATGATACTTAATAGCATTTTTTAATTAAAAGCCAGTGAGTTTAATAATCGATACTAGTTGTTATGTAACTACTTCGTTATTACAAACATTAGATTTATGTTTGTAGTGAATATTGATTTTTCATTGACGTATACATATCATCGGTTGTTGATGAATTTTGACCACAGTTACCACACCATGGTCCCAGTGACCACGTGAGGCTTAAGGCGCTCAAATCAAACTGGAAATGCTATGATAACCTAACTCAACGACTCCACATTAACCAGGAGTCATTAACGTATTACAAATGACGCTACCTCCGGCGGTGATTAGCTTCGACTCACGCGGCCTTTCCTTTTGTGAGGATCGCAAGTGAGAGCCCACTTTGTTGGACATCAGAAAAAAATGTTTTGCGTCACATATCCAGGGTTGTCACAATTCGAAAATAATTTAAATTAACAAAAGTATATTCTTCAACGCGTACTACTTACCAACAAGTGAGCGTCCTGCATGTTTGAAAGTTTAAACCTTGACGTGTGGTGAAAGGAAAGTGCAGAGGGAATAATTGCATGGAAAGGGCTGTGATATGAACCTCTGGCCTTTACCAACATACTGCACTCACCAACCGATAAACAAAGAGCGACAAGTATGAAAAATATTCCTTTTTAGTGTAGCCAATATTTAGCAATCTATTCTCTGATGATGTTTAATGCTGTTGATACAGCTCATCGGATACTGGGCTTGTAGACCTGAACCCCGTTGCATAAAGTTCAACAGTTACAATAATAATTATAATTTTATAATACAATAGAGACAGTGGGATCTCTATCTTCTACTTCAGCGTCCGACGTTGCAGCGTGCAACCTCAACGTTGTTCAGAAACTGACACTGCCTCTCCTCAATGAAAGATTTCTCTGCATCTAAATTTCCATCAATAAAGAACCAAATTCACTTCAACTCTGAACTGCCGTCTCGGTGAAAGTGTTAATGAACTTCTCGTGTTAATAATTCAAAGTCTCACTTTCATTTTTATTTACATAGCTGACGACTACTGTCCCGTCGGTTCTTACGTGTTTTTACGTGACGTTCCAAAAATGTGTCAAAGAATCAAAGTAATAGTGTAAATATCCTTTTTGTACTTAGAGTTTGCACATCGCGATAAAAATATGAATGTTCTAAGTCAAGGTACTACGCTGTCACGATGCCATTAGACCTGCTTCGTGTGACCTTATTGGCTGTGAACGCGCTTGGTGAGAGGCTGACGCTACACTCAATACGGAATATTAATATAATTAAATTAGGCTCATAGAAGGGTCATTTGTTTACTACGGTTAACTCCAACACTAACGAGCAGTCCTGTGAGAAAGCCTGAGCTTATTCCTCTCCTAGCAAGACGAGCAGGAACCTAATGCGTTTTCCTAATTGTGATTTTTATGTCATCAGTTGATTTTCTCTGAGATCCCGCTGAAATACGATTAAAGAGACAAAATTGGAGAATGAGCTGCAATGATGATAAATTAAAAGAATATATTCACCACATAACATTGACAACCCGATGCGCCTGGATTCAGAAACGATGAGCAGTATTTAACATTATCAATACATAAAAAATGTTTAACACCGGCAATCCAATGTTTTGATGTTGTATACGATGAGCATTGCGAAACGCGCTCCGGCACTGTGTTTCGACAAAACACAACTCCACTCGCGTCGCCTCCATTCGCCAATTCGGTGAACACAAAATTTGTGTAACATACACTGAATCTAGACAATTGCAGATTGTACACATCGAAATATTCGAACGTAACTTTTTGTCATGCAAGTGTCTACAATAGTTCGATTACTTAATACTAATTGTTACGTATCCATTTAAACGTCACCTTTATACTTATAACTTCCTCCTCTGGAACTGAACTACCTCTGTGGCGTAGCGCCGAATTATCTAGCAACATCGAGAGCTATTTTGGTTCGATTCCGGAGCCACGTAAGTATTTAAGATTGTAGAGTTCTTTAAATACTTAAAGTCGAGTTTCATCCCTTTATATCATTCATATATGGCTTATTTTTGCGATCACGCTTTCTTGCCTTAGGGCTCATTATCAATTACCATCATATGATTAGCGCTTACTTCTGCTTTATGTGTACCACGCTGGCCGAGTTCGAATGTCTGCTACCGGATGTACGAATTAAATAATTAATGCTTAAGTCTCTTTACCTTAGTAATTCCACTAACAGCGACCTTAAAATAGAAACAATAATTGTTGAGCACCTACTTTGATGGAAAGGTAGAATTATTTGTTTTGCGAAATTTTCTAAAGATACCCTAAGACAGAGTACCATAGTATTTATAAGCACAAAAACTCACTTACTGGTGATCCTTAGCCTTGCTACGACTACTTACGACCCCGTAATCTCTTACAGAGCACACCGATGCCTCCCTGCACTGTTCCTAAGCACATCCCGGAGAGTTCCGTAACCTTTCTCAGCACCCTCTCTTTGCTACGATAAGCACTAGACCATCTTGTACTTGTCGTTCAACGCAGGCTCTCTTAGCGGAAATGAGAGTCCCACCTTTAATGCCCACGACCCCGAACAGCCTCTTAGTCGCCTTCTACGTCAGGCAGGGCTTACCTTAGTCACATTCTTAATAGCTGAAGACTATAGGGCAGAAACGGTAAGAGAAACCTACGGCCAAAATATTTCTTTTGTATTCATTTCATTATTTAACAAACATTATTTTTGTGTCGGTAGGTAAAAAATCATGTTATCGTTACGGAGTCGTATCGTCGCGTATGAAACGTCTGATTCGTAAAATATTACAAATTGATAGATACTTAATCAAATACTTATAAACTTGTTTACACGCTGTGGCTTGAACAGATGGATCTTGTTGACAATCCGAAGGTCGGCTGCTGTTCAGACTGCGCAGATGACTTCATCGACATATTTTTATCTCTTGTAGTAGCTATTAATCTGCGTGTAACGTTTAATATAAAACATAAGAATCGTCGTATATTTTATTACATCTTTCTTTACTATTACATAATAAGAACACTGTGTAGTATTACAGTTTAGTTTTTAATACAAAAAGCCTCCAGCATAAAACTCGCCTCGAATGAACATTTCAACCGATGGACGTCCACTGCTGGACATAAGTCTCATGTAATATGTTCCACAAACCACGGTCTTGCGCTGTTTGGATCCAGTGACTCCCACAGCTTTTTTTTGTCATCTTTCCACCTAATAGCAGATCTGCCAACGCTCCGCTGTGAATGACGCTTAATGTGGGTTACATGACAATTTCTACTAGATCAGTATCATTACTAGCTGCAGCGTCCTTCAATGAACTGCTTGGTAGACCGTCGAAGTAGGCAACACCGCAGCACCTACTCCCGCCGCTAAAAAGTGATGTGCGAGCATTACCATGTTCCGGTTTAAAAGGTGTTATAGCTAGTGAAATTACTGGGGTAACGTTACTTTAACATCTTGTTCATCAAGACGATAAGCACATGGTGCAGTGTATATAACTTTAACTAGCGTCACGTCGTTATTGGCAAAGGTAACAAAACTAGCTAAAAGCCTCGCTCGTCTAGCTGCTTAAGGGAACGAAATGAAACCAACTTTAGTCTTCAAACTTTCAGCTCTATGATATAAGCAGCGGCTCCAGGTCTTTCGAATAAACGAAAAATTCTGATCGTTACGTAAAACTTTCTACCGCACTCGCTTGTGAAAATATCAATTATGGCGACAAATGCAACGGAATGTGTTTAGTAAACATTTATGCTTTTCAAATATTAATATTCATTATAATTAATTATATGAATAATACACAGGGATTACAATAAATTGATTAGTGTGGGGCAACTTGTTTACCAATGGCCCAATGAACGTATTTGTCAATAGGACTGGTCTTCACCATCATTTTACTACTGGCCCTATCTCCGTCGCCAAACGCTAGTTTCCAAATGTTACAATGAGCTACTTTGAAAGATACAGTAATTAGATATAGGATTTAGATATATCCAGCATAATGTAGTGTAAGGCCTATGTCCAGCAGTGGACGTCTATCGGCTGATGATAATGAATGTAGTGTAAGTATACTAACATGGTAATCATTATTGTGAATAAGTTAAAGATTTAATACATAAAATTAGTTCCACGCGATGTTGAATAGCAACGACGCTGAAGGTTTAATAACATGACGGTGAACTTAAACCGCATGGTTTTCCATAGTTACCATATTCCCATGGGGTCATTTGACCAACTGGGATAAGCCTTCAAATCGTCTCGCAGTACTAGAATCCCCAGCTAAAGCCATCCTTTAGCTGTAGACTCCAAGGACGCACATAATCAGGGTCCTTTCACTTTCCCCCAGCGGCCATAGAATGCTGCTGAGAATATTCGATGATTTGTTAACTTCAAGAGAAGCTACTCTCTAACAACTTAATCATGGTGATTGTACTTATAATTATTG
This sequence comes from Ornithoptera alexandrae, assembly GCA_029030555.1. Classification (NCBI taxonomy): domain Eukaryota; kingdom Metazoa; phylum Arthropoda; class Insecta; order Lepidoptera; family Papilionidae; genus Ornithoptera; species Ornithoptera alexandrae. The sequence goes on from JARDVY010000104.1 coordinate 504,398, forward strand.
GTAATCAAACTGCGATAGCTGGTAAGGGGGTCGTACACGCTATGCAAAACGCAAAAGGGTGCAGATTCGACCCCCACTGAACTCAGGCTTCCCACAAAGAAGAGTGTGGTAAAGGAACAAACTTGCTCCAAACACAGCAGCTCACATAGACGTGATACCCACAAACCAACACTTGGCCAGCAGTAGTTAAATGAGCCTTGGATCTTATAAGAGGAGGCATCAATTCCCAATAGTAGGAAAATTAATGGGGTGGTTTCTTTTAAACCAGGCATCTTTAATATCTATGTGCTGCCGAGACCAGCTTCAATTTCTTAATCAAAGGAATCCTGCCAAGTTTCTATAATACATTATATTTAATTTACACGAACTAAGTTCAAGTTTTTCAGATAAAGCTATCTATGTATGTCTTCTTGTGGCCCAATTTTATGGTTTCATAGAAATAATACATATAACTAAAAGTTACCCCTCAAAAGTACATATGAAAAAAGAAATAATTCTAAGAATGTGAAAACGGAAGTGGCTGACTATCAACCCTTTAGTTTTGCGCTTGTTTATTTAACTTTGTTGTTTTAAACGATAAAGTTAAATAACACGTTGGGGTTGAACAACAGCGAACATTAATATTGTAAACTTTAATAATAACTTAATCGTTAATGTTATATCTGTTAATCAGTCTTTCTAATCACCTAATACTTTGAATATAACGTCACCGCGCCGGAGACGGTTCCGCAGCAGCCATTCGTCTCATATCGCGTCATCTCTAACGCTTATCAATCTTATCATTAACTTGTCATCTTCCTAAGCATAGGGCTGCCATCGACTTTATATCAAATATAAAAAAGTGTGAACAGCTTAACTTTAAACTGAATGGAGCATTTCTTTTAATGTCTAGATTTTATCAACGCGGCAGTGTTCTAGTATTTTCTATCAGTAACCTATATAGTTCGCAGTATCGCCCTTATATTGAGGGTAGGCCTGTGCCCCAGCAGTGGGCACGTAAATTGGCTGTTATGGTATGGTAACCTATATAGTTTACAATATTTTAAGGGAATTCCTATAACAAACAGTTTCAAATATTTTTCTTGTTTCAGGCTTACGCTTGAACTCCATTTATTTGAAGATACCTAAGGACCTTTATTTAAAGATTATTTTACATGTCTTCTATACCTGAAGCTCCCTGGTTCCTGACCTTGTAATTTAACCTGTATCTCAGGGAACAGTGCTCTTCCCAGTTTCATCAGTGCCTCCTCACAGCTTGACCTCAATTCCATCTAGTTATATTACTGTGAGAACCTTACACGTTACAGGTCAAGCTGCCTAGCCTCTGTGCTTCGGAAACTGCTGCAATTGTAAAACGATAATCAAAGAACCCCGATTAATAATTCAATACTCATCAATCACCATTTTTTGGCCATCCGTCTCCACATTCCTTCATCTTCTTTGTGTTTAACGGCTTATCTTAAAAGGATTCTTCTAATATCGAATCAGTTGTGGAAATAACAAGCAGAAACAACTCTCTTAATTTATTCATCTGATGTCTTCTATCAATGTTACTTCTTCCTCGAAACGGATGTTGCCATATGTACCACCACCACCACCAGTCGATAGACCTCCACTGTTAGACATAGGCCTCCCCCAAAGATTCTCACATCGTTCGGTCCTGTGCCGTGCGCACCACCGGGCACCAGAACCGTCTTTTGTAGGGTCTCATATGGGGGGATTGGACCACTTCCCACCACACTGACTTGATGGTGGGAGGAGAAGGTGCTATATGTAAATTAACTTTAATTTATAAAACAATTTTTCTATTGTTTTTTACCTTCAGGTAGCTGCCAACCCTATCGCTGTTTTATCCTTCCTCGTCCAAAGAAGCACGAGGTCAGTTAATGGATTACCAGCATTCATCCATGTGACTTTAATAGTTAATTTGACAGATTTTTACAGTGGCGACGAGGAAGATGGATTACAAATACATTAAACTTTGACGCAAGATATTGCATTACACATACATATGTCATTTAAATTATATGATGTAATTAATATTGTTATCACGACAATAATCCACCTTCGAAGCTGTTCATCACATAAAGCGTGAGTCGAGGATCTGATTCTAGCAAGAATTTGTGCATTGAGCATTTTTGTCTATACCTAGTTTTCTTACCTCCTACGACATAAACGGTCGATATCACTACCCTTGTTTTACTACCCTGCGAAACAACCTGTAGTCTTATGCCTTGTGATATCCATTTATAGAACATCCTGTACCTTTGCTAAAAGACCATTCCGTTCACATAAATGAGACATTGTTTTCTATGCAACGGAACAATGGTGGCTTAGGGTTCCTGCAATGGGCTCCCTGCGGTACTTCAGTATTCAAGAAGATAAGAGAAATGGTTCTGTGTGAACAACTTAACTGACGCTGCTTGGTTGCTTCTATATCTTAAAAAAATAAACTTTCATATGAATATCCAATCCAAAGGTATGTAAAGGGCCCCGCACGACAACTCACGGAATCCAAGCCAAGCTCACCTGCTTGTGGTGCACCCTGCCAGTGAACAGACGAGGTTCTGGCTCCCACCGACCCATATTGGGCGAGCGTGGTGGGAAATGGCCCAAATCTCCTCCATATGAACCCCTACTGATATGGGAATCTTTGGGGGAGGCCTATGTCCAGCAGTGGACGTCTATCGGCTGATGATGATGATGATAATGATGAATATCCAATACAGTATATATGATAAGTGTTGCCTTGTTATAATGTGGACAGTTGAAACATCCCTTAATTTATGGTAGAATTGTTTCCAAAAAAAAGATTAACAGTTAAATGTAAATCGGTAACTCTCTACGGTTCGTTCGAAGAAACCATTATAAGTGTGCCTCAAGGCGACATTCATTAGAATAATATAATATATATGTATATGTATATGCATATGAATATGAATAACCGGATTTGTATGTGAAATGAAATTCCTATTTGTTTCCATCTCCATAGGAACCGTTCGCGACAATCTGGGACATAGTCGTATACGTTTCCATAGTAATACATTTTCTAATTTTTTTTTCCACATAATTATACTTTAACAGCATACAACGTTCGAGTTTTATAATTAATAGTAAAGTTATGTAAATTTTATGTTAATGCCTTTTTGTTAATGCGTAGACAAAGATTTAAAAATGATAATAGAAGAATCGATGCACAGACATCCAAATGTGATGTAGTTACTGGTGGTAGTGTCTCTGTCGCCGCAGACCGTCTAGGTAGGTACCACCGCAGCGCCTATTGCAGCCGACACACAGTACTGTGCGGACATTACTGTGATCCGGTCTGAAGGACCAATAGCTGTTACTGGTGGTAGTGTCTCTGTCGCCGCAGACCGTCTAGGTAGGTACCACCGCAGCGCCTATTGCAGCCGACACACAGTACTGTGCGGACATTACTGTGATCCGGTCTGAAGGACCAATAGCTGTTACTGGTGGTAGTGTCTCTGTCGTCGCAGACCGTCTAGGTAGGTACCACCGCAGCGCCTATTGCAGCCGACACACAGTACTGTGCGGACATTACTGTGATCCGGTCTGAAGGACCAATAGCTGTTACTGGTGGTAGTGTCTCTGTCGCCGCAGACCGTCTAGGTAGGTACCACCGCAGCGCCTATTGCAGCCGACACACAGTACTGTGCGGACATTACTGTGATCCGGTCTGAAGGACCAATAGCTGTTACTGGTGGTAGTGTCTCTGTCGCCGCAGACCGTCTAGGTAGGTACCACCGCAGCGCCTATTGCAGCCGACACACAGTACTGTGCGGACATTACTGTGATCCGGTCTGAAGGACCAATAGCTGTTACTGGTGGTAGTGTCTCTGTCGCCGCAGACCGTCTAGGTAGGTACCACCGCAGCGCCTATTGCAGCCGACACACAGTACTGTGCGGACATTACTGTGATCCGGTCTGAAGGACCAATAGCTGTTACTGGTGGTAGTGTCTCTGTCGCCGCAGACCGTCTAGGTAGGTACCACCGCAGCGCCTATTGCAGCCGACACACAGTACTGTGCGGACATTACTGTGATCCGGTCTGAAGGACCAATAGCTGTTACTGGTGGTAGTGTCTCTGTCGCCGCAGACCGTCTAGGTAGGTACCACCGCAGCGCCTATTGCAGCCGACACACAGTACTGTGCGGACATTACTGTGATCCGGTCTGAAGGACCAATAGCTGTTACTGGTGGTAGTGTCTCTGTCGCCGCAGACCGTCTAGGTAGGTACCACCGCAGCGCCTATTGCAGCCGACACACAGTACTGTGCGGACATTACTGTGATCCGGTCTGAAGGACCAATAGCTGTTACTGGTGGTAGTGTCTCTGTCGCCGCAGACCGTCTAGGTAGGTACCACCGCAGCGCCTATTGCAGCCGACACACAGTACTGTGCGGACATTACTGTGATCCGGTCTGAAGGACCAATAGCTGTTACTGGTGGTAGTGTCTCTGTCGCCGCAGACCGTCTAGGTAGGTACCACCGCAGCGCCTATTGCAGCCGACACACAGTACTGTGCGGACATTACTGTGATCCGGTCTGAAGGACCAATAGCTGTTACTGGTGGTAGTGTCTCTGTCGCCGCAGACCGTCTAGGTAGGTACCACCGCAGCGCCTATTGCAGCCGACACACAGTACTGTGCGGACATTACTGTGATCCGGTCTGAAGGACCAATAGCTGTTACTGGTGGTAGTGTCTCTGTCGCCGCAGACCGTCTAGGTAGGTACCACCGCAGCGCCTATTGCAGCCGACACACAGTACTGTGCGGACATTACTGTGATCCGGTCTGAAGGACCAATAGCTGTTACTGGTGGTAGTGTCTCTGTCGCCGCAGACCGTCTAGGTAGGTACCACCGCAGCGCCTATTGCAGCCGACACACAGTACTGTGCGGACATTACTGTGATCCGGTCTGAAGGACCAATAGCTGTTACTGGTGGTAGTGTCTCTGTCGCCGCAGACCGTCTAGGTAGGTACCACCGCAGCGCCTATTGCAGCCGACACACAGTACTGTGCGGACATTACTGTGATCCGGTCTGAAGGACCAATAGCTGTTACTGGTGGTAGTGTCTCTGTCGCCGCAGACCGTCTAGGTAGGTACCACCGCAGCGCCTATTGCAGCCGACACACAGTACTGTGCGGACATTACTGTGATCCGGTTTGAAAGGCGCTGTAGTTAGTGTATTTATTGTGGTAACGATTCAACATTTTATACCTTAGATGACGAGCGCAACCACCTTCTCTATATGTATATAAAGAAAATAGGATTTCTTTGTTCGCCTGTCCCGTAAAAATTAGTGAACGTATCGACACGGGAGCTGCACGGCCCATCTTCCCGTCGTGCACCCTGCTAATCAACCAACGAGGCTCTGGCCCCCACTCACCCACATTGGACCGGCGTAGTGGGAAATGTCCCAAATCCTCCCTATATAAACTCCTACTGATATAGAAATCTTTGGGGAGGCCTATGTCCAGCAGCGAACGTCTATCTGCTGATGATTGATTGATTGACTAATCTACACTGGAACATGAGCATTCGACGCGGAATGATTTGTAGATGTTTACGGGCTATTTATTCTTTTACTTCATTATTTATGCGGTTGCTATAGTAACGGTTGGTATAGAAAGACATTTACGGCTGTGGTGGCTTTCAAGGAATCTCTCAGACAAATTTCAAGTATAATCCTATATTACGGCCAGCAAAGCGGGCGGGGAACATCTGGTAGATATATAAATCATGTGTGTATATGATTTTTATGAGGGGACCTTCAAATTGCTCTCACTGACCTTCGCAAGTAGAAGAGGAAATAAATATTTTAGACCTGTGAATGGCTAATAAATTTGTGTGTTTATTCAGATCCCTTTATCCTTTATCTGAGCTATTGTTATAAGTTGATGTTTCGGATTCTCGTTAAGTACGTAACTTGAGCTTTATGAGAGTAATTAAATTTGCATCCACGGCGACGTGATGCAATAAGTAAGAGCTGAATCCGTAAACAAAATACGTTACCTTCTCAAATCCAAGATGACGAGAGCATTGCGGGGCTCTGTGTTTTCTAACTAATGAATATTCATCATCGCTGTATTAATAATTGTACAAGAAAAACAATTCGCATTAAGTGAATCTTTTTGTTGCGAAAAAAAAACACGAATTAACATCCATTGGACTCCACAATAGATTGCACCACATCTTCATGTGATGACGTTAAGTAACAATGGGGCCGATGGTGAAGCGTGCTCGCTTAGAATAATCTAGCCAGGAATCAGTGACAACGGCAGATTAACAACACGGAGACGGTAGAAACATCCTGACTCCATAAATCCTACCACCATACAAAGCACAATTCAGTTGGCACGGGATTCAAACTAGGAACCCCTACAGCGCTACGCATAGCTGATTGTAGACCTACCTAAGGACTCAAATGGCTTGCCATACGATATAGCTAATACATTATTTTCACAGATTACAAAAGCTCAGGGTTGAGGTTCCTGAAGGATAGTTATGATGAAGAGGAATTTTTATAAAGAAAAATTGAGTATACGAATACGGATGAGGATATCTTTTAAGGAAGAGAAATAAATAACAATATAATACAAACACGCTTTTTGGGTAAACTGTATTTATTAAGCATTTACAATTAAGACGAAACCTTTACTATTAGAACTCCCTGGGCTTAGGTCCCGTGACACCTTAAACCCCTTTTACAACACCTCAATGTTAAAATGGCAGTGGGACCATTGTAACCAACTGTTCTTGTCGGTGTTCAAGGGTGTAAGGGGTCTCGCACAAGAACCCACGGGACCCAAGCCAACTTTACCTGCTCGTGGTGCACCCTGCTAATCAACAAACGAGGCTCTGGCTCCCACCAACCCGCATTGGGCCAGCATGGTGGGAAATGGCCCGAGACCCCCCCTTTTGAACCCCTACATACGACAGTCTCTAGTACCCAGTGGTACCGGAGGCCATGCTGACTGTATATGGAGATCTTTGGCGGACGCCTATGTCCAGCAGTGGACGTCTATCGGCTGATGACGATGATGATGTGCTTGTGGGGAAAAAGATGTAAATTTTTATTTTATTTTTATTTGAAGAGCTAACGATACAAGCAGGACGTAACAGCGCCGTAGTAGTTAGGATTATCATCCTGTGTATCCACACAGCATCCGATTGTGCTTATCGCTTTGAGTGGTTTCATTATTGTAGTAATTTCATTAGATACAGCGCCGTTTAAACTGGCATACAGTAATGTTTGCACACTACTGTTTGTCTTTAGATGTGAGAGCGTCGCTGGTACGTACCAGAGAGTAATGTACAAAAATAGATTTATTTAGTTTTATATAAAAATGTTTTATATTGTAATGTATTAAGTAAGTGTTTTCTCTAACTGCTAATTCTGCAACGAGGGATACTGCTTTAATTATACATGCAGTGTCCACAAACATTACGCACGCCTCAGCAGTAAGGTGTGCGTGTTCCGAATAGCAGTGGGCGTATCTAAAGCCGTGGACCTTCAGTGCGAAGGCCGCCGCGTTGCATCTATGCGCATACCGAATGCCTCTAAAAAACCACTCGGTCCCACATAAACGTATTCAGCAGCCGCGTGAGCTGCTGACGCAAGAGCCGCGGGTCAGTCGGTGAGGTTAGAAAAAAAAATTGCCTCCGAATGTTGCCATCCGTAATTAAACGGCCGGGAAATGTGGCACGGATTTCAACGGCCGATACGTTTCATCACCATCATTCCGATACACCTGCATTTAACAAATTCCTCCGATCATCACCACGCCGTCGGAGCACTATTCAACGTACTTTGTTTTTATTCAACAAAGAGAGGAGAACAGCGGGAGGTTCACCTGATGGCAAGTGATACGCCTGCCACCACACTGCAACGTGACGCCACTTAGGATGTTATACTCTACAATACATTGCACTCGTCGGCTTGAGACATAAGATGTTGAGTCTCGTTATTCTAATAACTACACTAGCTGCAGCGCCCTTCAAACCGGAACGCAGTAATGTTTGTGCACTACTGTTGGTCGGCTGTAGTAGGCGCTGCGGTGGTATCTACCTAGATAGTCTCCGGCAACAGAAACCTTCCTCGTCGGTATCACTCTTGACAGAGTGGTCGTGATCATCACTTTAGCGACCTACGACCAACAGAGACCTGCCACCAGCCAAATGAAATTTAACGGTAACATATAAGTAAATTAAAGAAATAAACAAACATTTTGAAGTGACAGTTAATGTAGCCAATGAAAGGTAATGTTCTAAACTTGCTTATCATCAACGACTTTTCAGCGTATTCGTAATCCACTGCTGAACATTGACTTTCCCAAAAACTTAGATAATTTACACCGCATGCAGCACAGTAATCATTATCTGTATATTTATTAAATAACACTAAATCATTCATCACAGCAAAAAGACGTCACAAGGATAAACTTGTTTAGGATCTCTATTCAGCGGTTTTCGCAAATCAATTAATGAGATTTAATTTGATGAATAAACATAAATTTATTTAATGATTAGGCCCGGAACCGTGTTTTATGTATACGCTGACGATTTCCTCGTCCGGCCTCCGAAAATACTTCAAGCCGGCGGCACCAATAACCACATCGAGCTGCGCGCTGGGCGACACTTTCTACTCTCGCTGTACACGTCGCGCGCATGCGCCCGACGGCTCTGACGACGGGGGAGCGTGAGATGTACGGCCTTATCAATCCACTGATAAAGCATATTGAAAGAATATGTAAAAAACTTTATATTATGACCTAATGAAACAATATTTTATAACGTTCTATATACATACGTTTTTTTTATATACTCGTATATAATGATGAAGTTTGCGCAGCAAGTTTTATTGACAACTATTGCAGCTTCACCGGACTCAGGGTTACAGCAAAACATAAATACTAAAAACACATATATATCTAAATAAAGTTCTATGTAAAGGAAAGACGAGAAAATATTGGATGCGGAGGGGTTGAACAGATGGAAAGTGCTATAAGAGGAGAGATACAAGGGGTGTAATCAAATATACATACGTGGTTTTTACATTCTTCATCTTCTTCAAGTGCCTCTCCAATTAATGGTTGGCGATCAGCGTGGTACATTCATTTCTGTTTCTGATTCAGTGGAACAATTCCGACGCTTCTGATGTGCCAGTCCATTCCCTGATATTCCTCAACCATGACTTTTTCTTTCTCCAAACCATTCGTTTTCCAGAAATTTTACCCATTGTAATCAGCTGCAGTAGATCACATCGTTAATGACGGAGTATATGACCGGTTTTTACATTACGATCTGATATATACTCGTAAAGTCATCAGGCAACTTCTAGACTTGTGCGGTACATCATCAGAGGACACGTCTGCGCTTATCATTAAAGAAGAATAGTATTCAAGCATTCGATTTTAAATATAATAAACATCATTGATGAAGGCCTGTGTCTAGCAGCGGAGTCTATGAACTGATAACGATAATGAGATACATAAGAAGTATCCTTAGCTGTTCATCATCATCATTATCAGCCGACAGACGTCCACTGCTGGACACAGGACTCCCCCAAAGCTCATTGAAGGGAATTGGGTCGTAACTCACCACTCTGCCCCAGTACGAGTTTGTGGGTGGTCAGAGCCTCGTCTGTTATTCTGCGGAGTGCACCGCGTGCAGGTGAGGTTGGTTTGGGCTACGTATGATCTAGGGCGGAACCCCGTACATCCCTTTAGCTGTTTTAATTACTTATTTTCATTCGCGGTTCAGACAAACAGGATGTTTTAACCTGATGATAAGTGATACGCCAAGCAATGAAAATATAGCGTTGAACTATATAAAATATTGTATTTTTGTATGTTTTGTAAAACTCTGTTAATAATTGTTAACAGAGAAAGTTTTGCAAACTGTATTTGAGCAATAAAAAAATTACATATCGTCACAAAGTTGTTGTTACAAACTTATTGCAATTAACTAATGACCTCAAACACGGTCCATACAGCATTTTACAGAGAAGATTAGTTGATGAAAATGTAAAATAAGATGGCTTTAAGTTTAAATTATCCTGTAGCGTATTTCATTGAGGGTACCGACTTGACCGAGTTGCAAAACCAGCAACCAAACAAAAATCATAATCAAAACCAAAGTTTCCCAATCTATGGCTTACATTAACCCCTATTGAAACTTTTAAGATGCCATGGATTATACCGTTTGCGATACAGCCAATTGCACGTCGTGACACATTGCATTTCAATGTATACTTAAGTACATATTCCGTAGAATAGGTAAGTTCGCGAGTCTTTAAGACTGGGAAGACCAGGCTCCCAAGGCTGGAGACGACACCCGCGCAACACCTCACCACACTTCAAAGCACCACATAAACATCGTCAGTACATTTGAGGCCGCTGATGAAAAAAAATTGAGAGCCAATTCTATTATAACTGACGTTTCATAATTTGTTAGAAGGCTTCGGCGCGAGTTAGCAGCGGCCTGACTGCAAGATGTTAACAGTGGCCGTTATTTTCTTAATTGAGCTATCACTTGACCTCAACTTTATTGTGCTATCGAGTGACAATGAGACCTTGGATGGTGAAGTGTACTCGCACAGAAAACTCTAGCTTTTATATGATGACATGCGGAACACAGCGACCATTATGGGGCAACAGATTTACAATACGAATATGGTAATTAGCCAAGCAGAAAAGACAGCTTAACTTAACAAATTGGAGCTTACTCTTTACCTTTGACCCTTACATTAAACAAACTGTGTTGTATGAGATAAATAACGGTTAATTAATTATCATCGTTATCAGTCGATAGACCCGTCACAAAGCCCACGTCGGTTAGTTCTGTATTGCTCGCATCAGGCAGTTGCCTTCATCAGATCGTCGGCTACCTTAAGGAGAGCTCTTCAGCACTACAATTACCAGTATACACTTGTACAGGTAATCGTAGTGTGCTTGCTACCTTACTACCCCATCTTATATATACAATACATTTACACGCATAACTTTAACTACCCTCCAACATTATTACCGTAATTTTAAAGTTTTAAAGATAATAAAAAAATATCTGTGGTCATCCTTCAGCTGTGTAGTTATTGTCAAATGCAATTATTTTCAATCTATATTGACACATTACCGATGCAGTTTATACTTAACATCGTACTCGTACTAATGATGTGGAAATTCTCTTGTATCTTCAAATACAAACTCCACAATTTACATTACTCGGATTGTGGAATCTCTGCCTCTTGCTTGAGCTGAAGCTGTGTTGCAGAAGACAGTAACTTTTCTACGACGACCAGATGTAGAGAGATTTAAAAAAATATATAACTTGATATAAATTGTTAATGAAAAAATATCTTAAAGAAATTAGGCGAATTTTTATATGAATCTACGTTTTTTCTTCCTCTCTATTCTACGTTGGTTTCTATTTGAACTTACCCGTATATATACGAAGTAGAGTTTTTGTTTAAACAATTTTTTCTGTCTTCCAGTTCTTAGATCTTCAATCAGGCTATCGGTTATGAGCTAGAATTTTACACTTACAAATGTGTAGACTGTTCTCTATTAGATTAGTTAAGATCGCTCCAGCCTGTAAGTTGTACCGCACAGCGCAACTTGAAGACAACATGATGCTGTTATTTTACACTTTGCGCTTGTGAAACTCGAGTTTGAATGGGCCCCGAATATTTTCTTATGTTATTATACTGCCATAGCCTCCAAACACAGTAAGTTATTTTACAAATATTTTAAGAACCTATAATCTAGCAAAAAGTATTTTTTTATTGTTTGTGAGGGAAAGATATTACCTTCATTAAATACCTGATTTGGCATTGGTGTTAGGTCTCTGTTACCGGAGACCGCCTAAGTAGTTACCACCGCAGATCCTATTGCAGCCGACAAACAGTCCTGTGCAAACATTACTATGTTCCGCATTGAAGGGAGTTGTAGCTAGTGTAATTACTGGAGTAACGAGAGTCGACATCCCATGTCTCCAGGCGACAAGCGCAATGTGGTGATGTTCATTTCATCCTAACTAGCATCACGTTGTTATGGGCGGGCGTATTGCTCACTAGGACTTGAACGTCCTGCGCTTCTTGTCGCTTCATTGAATATAAAAAAAAAACCTGACTGCAGAGAGAAAATTTGTAGAATGTCCCACTAAAACCCCTTCAGTATTAATTCTGTCATAATAATAATTAATAGTCGCATTAATTAGTCTAACATCATCGGCAAGAGGTTTAATCTTAGTTCAAAGATAAAAATTACCATGATCGGTTTCAGAGAAAGTCTGTTGAAAGAGAAATCAAGAAACGAGAAGAGTTTCCTTGAGAAAACGTGTAAAATCGGTACAGGATCGGCTAAATACAGAGGATACGGCTGGACTTGTCGCGTTTTACAGGCTGATGTGAGTGCAGAACGTCGAGTCTCCTTATTTGCATAACTGAACTGAGAAGCGCTGCAAATGGATCTACGGCATAGATCGATTGGCACACCTCACCTCTGAAGCTGATATCGAGAAGTTACTAAAACCCCGTAAATAGACACCGAAGGTCGTCGCATTAAGAAAAAATAGTGAAAAAAAATCGCGTGATTGTAACATTTGTGATATGTATATGTATTTCTAATTAACACTTAAACAATCTAAGCAACACCCGAGGAGCTGGTTTCGAGGTCGCCGAAACCACAAACTGATACGAGTGCTTCGCTTCTCACGAGAGCCGAGGTACACAAGTGCGTCTCGAGGTTACTTTAAGATTTTTCCTAATAAATCTTTTACAAGTATTCTTAAGAAGACAGACAAAGCGTCAGTTTGTCTAAGACCCAATGATCATTAGAAGGTGTCTATGCCGGATAAAAGAATAGTGGAAAGAAATCGGTTTCTGTCGTTGTAATGGTAAGACTCCACCTCTTGCATAAGTTCTATTCCAGCCCCAGCTGTTCCAGTTTGAAATATGTATTCTCCTACACCTCGACATGGTAATCATAATGTGATAATGAACGTAGACTTCTCCAAATGGAGGTAAATACAATACACATTGATTTGTAATAAGCTAATAACGAGCATACGAAAATTTCTATTCTGAAATGACTTCCTCCGTAATCGCTTTTTCTCACAGTAGTTTATCTGTGATGGGACTAGTCTAAACCACAACCCACATGAGGATTCGATGTACCACAATTAATTCAGCAAAAAGCAATATTATCTTCCTTCTGCGCTTTTCCCATTCTATGTGGGGTCGGCACAGTATGTACTTCTCTTCCACGTCCCTCTATCAGCCGCCATATCTAAATTCACACTCTTCTTACACATGTCATCTTTCACACAATCCATCCACATTTTCTTCGGTCTTCCTCTACCCTTATAACCATCCACGTTCATTCTCATTACTCTCTTTGTTATGTCCTTCATCCCTCCGCATAACATGCCCGTACCACGCTTACTTCTTGCTCCTCAATTTCTCTCTTACTGAAGCAACTTTCAGACTACTCATTCATAATTTTATCCATCCTCGTCACTACTCGCACATCCATCTTAACATTCGCATCTCGACCACATGTAATCTCCTTTAGACTATTCTTATCACAGATAAACTACTGTGGTAAAAAGCAATATTATCATTTGTTTTAAAAAAAATCCCACCTCCGCAACTTTTGAGTCATCAAATCGTTTTGTATTCCGTCGTTATCCGGAGCAGGTCGCTTAACTTCGACCGCTGGCATGCAGGGCAGCAGGACGTTGGCACGCTGCCTAGCCTTGGCACCACATTGCCACGATACACTTACGAACTAACCACGTAAACCAATCGGTAAGAAATAGTAATTCGAAAACCTAGTTTAGGACACCCCACTCGATCTATGCACAAGGACTGGTAAACATGTTCAATGGACTCACAGAAGTCTACGTCCAGCAGTGGACAGAACTTGATCAGAGACGATGAAGATAAACAAAATTCGAAGATAATATTTGTATTAGTAAGTTTTACTTTAATTATATCAATAAGTTAATGTCATATCATCGTCAGCCGGCAGACGTCCACTCCTGGACATAGGCGCACCCAAAGATGCCTACAACAGGTAAGGATTCATATAGGGGCATTGGGGTCATTTCCCACTACGCTGGCTCAATGCGGGTTGGTAAGAGCCAGTGACTCGTTTGTTGATTAGCAGCGTACACCCCGAGCAGGTGAGGTTGGCTTGGCTCTCATGAGTTGTTTTGCGGGAACCCTACAACCCCTAATGTCATATGTGATGACGAAATCATCTGGTGATGGTGATGTGGTATGCAGTGGTAAAGCACACTACTAGCTACATTATCCACTCTTTTATTTATCGGCAAGTTATTTAAATTTTTACCACTCATTTTAAGCATGAGGAGCTGAACTTCCTTTTATAGGAACTGTGAGTGTTTACAGTATATGAATGGTAATCTGTGCGTTAAGTCGTAAGATGATAAGAAAGGTACTTCTCCGACCTTGCACTTGACTATGTAACTTGGCAATGTAATTAAACCTGACTAGACGACTTCCTAACTGGTCATTCACAATGATATAATCGTAGTACCCCCTGCGGCGTTACGGTCCTCGGGGTCGCAGGTTGTGAAGGAAGGTAACACACTCATGGTTGTTTCATGTGACATCCCTTACAAAGTTATATTAAACGTGATTTAGTAACAGAAGAGCCTTGGAAATGAAATACAGGACGCAGGTACGACGAGTCAGAAATTAAGTATTTTGCTTATCTGGTTCTTATCCAAAATGTCTACATGGTGTCAAGTATTTGATGTTTAATAATCTTGGGACCTTAGCGTTATGGTTATGGTTGCTACGTGCATATCGCATTTATGAATCCGCCATTTGAAGTCTTAAAGCATTATGGCATGTAAACATGAACTGAAGGTGGTTAAGATGTATACCATTGAGAGTAATCTAGTTTTGTCCAAATTTAACGTTTATTATTTTATTTAAAAAACTTGAGTATAGCTGGAGTAAAGCTGATGGACAAAGTGAGGAACAGTGTGATAAGGGAACGGTGGGGCGTGGTTGAAGAGGTAATAAATAACAAAGATAGAGAAAGGAATGCTTAGATGGTTCGGCCATGTTGAAAGAATGGATGAAAGAAGATTAACGAAAGTGGTATACAAGGTAAGAATGATTGGACAAATCGGTGCAGGTCGAAGATGTCCTAAAGAAAGGCCGGGTCATAGATACTTGCAACCGACAAGCATGTATAAAGACGCTCATGAAAGTGGAGGAAGCGAAAGAGGTGTGTCAGGATCGCAGCAAGTGGAGAGAGGTGATCTCTACCTACCCCACTGGGAACGAGGCGTGATATATATGTATGTATGTAAAAACTTGAGGTGTAAGGGGTCCCGTGCAACAACTAACGGGACCCAAGCCAACCTCTAGCTCTCACCAACCCCTACAAATATGGAGATGTTTGCGGGAGGCCTATATCCAGCAATTGACGTCTATCGGCTGATGAACATAAAAAGCTTGGTCTTACTTTGGTCGAATAAACTATTTCTTTCTGTAATTGGCCAATGTGACCTTCCTCTTTTGTTTACTTTATCTGAAATCAGCTATTCTTGATAAAATACAATGGGACCGTGACCCACTGAATAAAACACCATTTTTTCTCTAATCACACCACAAACTTTTTGACTACCGCAGTGCTGCAGGGTCTAACCGTTTGCCTCGTAACATGTAAGTCCCTATTTTGGTTCCGTAACCGCATCTAGCAGACATGGTGGTAGAGACTTTAAATTGACTGTTATAAAATTGCTATTACCTAGTCGTCAACATATAGGAAACTAAATATATATAATATTGAGCTAACGTACTTTACCATCAGCTTCATTATCACTTAAGAATATTTAAATTGAGACAAACTATGAGTCGTCATATTTTTTTTTATCTGTACAAAATTTTTGCTTGTCGGTTTGAATGCCTTTGTAGCTTATGTTTATATTTGACAATTCTTTATTAATCAATTAGTAGCTGGCTACGACCATGGTGGTAAATGATGATGTGGTATCAGATGATATAATACAAGCTTAGTAATATTCTGTTAAATCTTTACTTGAAGACTTCTACGCCGTATTCAAATGGGAACACTGGTGCCGACAAGTTAATCTACTTCTTTGCTCTTCTTAACAAGGAGCTAAACCTCTTTATTCGCAAATCTCTGTACATCATGATGCTATGGATTCGTCGAAAATGATTTCTAGAAGCTGATATACTACAGAAATAGCGTGCAAACATATTCAAAATCTACATCGGAGACGATAACAGATTATGTCAACTTTTAAATTCACTTTTTCCTCTCAGTTCCGCGTGCTTGTGACGGAAGAAACTTTAAAATGATTGATAGACTAAACAAATATCACCTAATTAGGAGATTGCGATATATAGTTTGTGCATTGTGAGCGAAAGTGTAACTTAACAACTTACTACTCATGTATTTATTGTATTAAAGACAGTATATGTGACTAACAAGATAAAAGTGCTTTCTTATAATGGTTAATCGCTGCATTTTAAATCATTACCTACCAGCAGGTAAAGTATTTAAAGAAAGTGCGTAAGCAAACAGAAAGGCACATACTTAGTCTATAGGCGATTAGGAGAATTACTTCTAAATCTTTCCTTAAATATTTGCCTTACTCCAAATCCTTCGGAGTTGCGGCTGTTTACGAACAACGGCAGTCACTTATCATCACGTAAGCGACACGTTTGCCCATAATATATATAATCCTTTATATTATATTGAAGCAGCTAAAGAGACACAAGCGTAAAGAATTCTAAAACTACCTTTTCCATCATTGGATGTCCAGTTCCGTTATTATAGTTAACATTGCAACAAAAACACTCGTTAATAAACATACTCCGTTTCCCGGCCTGTCTTCTGATTAACCGATAATATAGTTAAAGTACTTGTAAGCGACTGGATGAAGAAAACATCTAACTGATTATTGTGGCAGCATCGTTAAAAGTCTGTCCAGCCGTGGACTAATGTTATTACTACTCTAGCTGTTATTAAACCTGATTTCAAAATATACCAATACCTCTAACCTTCTTAATACAGTTCACTATCAAATCAACCTAAAATAATGAATTTAGCGGCAAGAAAGTTACCAAGTCTATATAGCCCCAGAGACCGAAATAAAGTTTATTATTATTATTATTGTTATTATTATATAGAAGTAGCGTGGTATATAACATTTTCATCACAATTCCAAAATACCTAAAAAATATAGCTTAGTCAAAAAGTCAATATATGAAGTCTACGTGTATCTTAGTCACGAAAGCAACGTTACATACATATTTTTCTCTCCTGAAAGAATAATTTACTTATATAGATACTTTGTTTAAACAATTTGATATATTATAAATTTTCAGTAAATACACATAATTTTAACATAAAGAATAATTTTAAGGCATTCCAACATCCGTCAGAATGTTTTAAAATTGTCATGCCTCTTAAAAGTGGAAAAATTAGGAAAGTAAACCTGCGCACGTTTTCAAAATTATTTAATTAATAGAATAGTTAAAACCGGATAGTGTACATGGCAACCTTCGACCTGCGATCGATGGCAAAAACCGTAAAAACAAAATAATTCGCGTGACGCCCTCAAATTAGATAATTTCCTATGCGATAGCAGCATCTCCCTTGCTTGCACAACCACATCTATCCTTTCTCCGCCCCACCGCGGCCGGCCGCTTTGCTATATAGAGGTACGATACACTCCGGAGAACATCACACTAGTTCGCTTCGAACCCCGGTGACCCATCGCCAAGCAACATGAAAACCTTCGTAGCGGTAAGTTCAGTGCAGTGCCGTGTAGTGTCCGAGACCAGTGACCAGTGCTGTGCCGTTCCGAAATCGTCCAGTGCGAGTGTAGACCGAAACTGACGTATCCCAAATCGACCACAGATACGGAGTGCATGCACTAGATCGATTTCCGAACCGATACAACACTAGTTGCAATAGAAAAAGTTATATACACTTAACCACGTACTCGTATTGCAGTCAAATAAAATCTAACGATTATATGCAAGTGCTCGTGAAACTGGTTAAATGTATACAATTTTATTGCTTAAACTGTTTTTTAACAAATTTGATTCGATACCATGTAAGCCTTAGCTTCAATCTTAGTACAACGGTTACATCAGGTTATTACCAGGATGGTACATCTGCCACCCAATTACAGAAAGCTGCACAAAAGCTCACTAAAACAATAATCACTTATATGAGATAACTATAACGAATTATTACCTTTTAAGTTTTCTAAATTAGATAGTAACAACAATATTCAACATCATTGTCACGCCGTATAGAAATTTACAAGAAATATATACATATATATCAAAACTTCCCGTTAAATAACCACACGACATACTTTTAACTGATTTCAACTCTACAGTTATTTTTTCACTCCCTCCTAGAACGCAGTTATAAAAATAATATAATAATTAGGCCAAAGGGGTATTAGACCTTAGTCAGTGCCTAATACAGTAACAATATAATTTTAGAAACGGCGTTAAATGTGTTAACACGTAATTTGATTCAAAACAAACAGACGAGGAAATCGCTAGGAACAAACAAAAGCGCGGCAAACGGTATCATGAGATCGTAACGCATTTTACAATTACTCGTATTGTGTAACGTTTTAGTTTTCCCTTCGCCGTCTTGTGAAATATTAAGCCCGCCTCCATCGGGCACGGGTCAGGGGTCAAGTTGGTACCAGGTGGATCAGCTGTGGTCGTATACACGAAAAGTTTTCTTTGTTATGATCCCATTACAGAAATATCATATTATTTGAAAACGAATACGGTTAATATTGTTTTCCATATTTTGCTATATTAAAGTAATAAAATAATAATGTTACGAAAATTAAATAAATGAAAAATAAAAGTCAACAAATAAAATAACAATTTACGAATGTCTATCGGCTGATAATGACAATGACAATGATGTATATAATTTTGTAGTAGTATAGTAAATCATCACAAGTTATTTCAAGCATTATATACTCTGGATGTCCCAAGTACAATCTACAAGTCTATAGGTGATTTGAGACAAGTTTTTTTCTAGTTCACCCATTACCTAAATAGTTAAACGGTGAGCCACCGGCGCGGTCTCATCAAACGCTCCCAGCTAATCGCTATTCACACTCGATTGCGTGTAGTAATCGATATCTATGATTCCAATCGATTCTAAGCACGCGGCTTCGTGTGATGAATCGATAAGCAACTGTTGCGAATTGAACGTGTGACAACTGTTGTCGTCACCGGGCGTAGATGATTCTCATTTTCCTCCCTAACGCGAAAGGCAAAGGGCACAAGACCGTACAGCCTGATCTTTAGTAAAAAAAATTATTATTAGTTACAAAGGTATTGCACCTGTAAAAAGCATAGATTTTCAGCTAAATGTGTGGAATGTTGTTTGAACGTCCCTAACTCTGAATAAAAATTTGTTAGCTTATTTAATGCAATATATGAAATAGATGCAGTGAAGAAGCGAACAGTTTATTAAGACTTCATCAAAACTAGTTTATTACTTGAGATATAGTTAGTTATTAGCAATTAGTTTATTTAAAAAGTCCACATAGAAAACGAACAAACAATAGTATCATCCCATTTATTATAATATTTAAGTCATGAAATTATTTACTGTGAAATAAATTTATAATTGTTATTTAAATATGTTTTTAATAAGTAAATAGGTTTAATTTGTTAGTTATAAATAAACATGTAAATGTATAGTGCGAGGGCCGCGTCGGTCGCAGAGCGTGCGTTTGTCGTTGAGGCGCGCGGCTTCTGTGCGCAAACACTGTGCGCTCGTAAAACTTTTAGTACGCGCATATTTACGGACGATAAACATAACCACGGCTTTTATAACCTCTCGGATAGGCTCGTACGTCATCATCATCTCAACCCCTCGCACTTAATGGCTATTATTTATTAAATGAGATAAATTAAACAACCGTTGCTTTCACTAACATTCTGATCCACAAGGCTGTATATAATAATCATAAATGTTATATATATCCACATAATTTTATAAATTTCTTAAATTACCCGATTTTCTTTAGAAGTAAGATTTTTGTTTTTGCTTATTTAATCCTGTATTTATAACCTTCCATAAATGTCCATACGTACGTAAAAGGACTGCTTAATGTCATAACTTACTCTTTTGAATTTTAAACATACTTTCGTTTTCACATTTGATTCATTAAAATTTTATTATAATTTATTTAAAACGTTGCGACTCAATCGCCGAATTTATGATGTTTTATGTAAAAGCGCTACTTTGAGAATAAAAATTTGCAGTATTATTTCCGCCGTTGTGAGGCGGAAGCCATTTTGTGACATAATAGGAGCGCCTTTCCATAGACAGTTCATAGAGTTCACAAGAAGCTTTCATTTCTTATCTATATGAAATATATTACAAATTTCCAGCTTTTATCTAATTTTTATTTTAACTTTAGAAATGAATTAAATAAATCATATTGATGTTTAACTAACACTTTCACATACATACATGAATAAAATCTAATGACAAACCTGACATCTATTTGCCCGTCCATTGGATAAGAGAAGGTAGATCTTTATTCTTTTATAACCTAAATAAATATTGTGAAAGCGAAAGAATCTTGCATTGAGTAAACTTCCTGTATTTAAAAGGTTCATATTATAAAGATTTATTAAAATAATTTAGTACCTACATTATCAACAATGGCTATAAAACTTGTGATCGCGTGATCGCGTCCGCAACGTGTCGACGAGCGGCTGTGCGCCTGCGCGGCTCCTCCGTTGTGTAACACGGAATTAGATTCATCTTTGACCCGCGAAGTTCCACTTTCACATTACAGTAATTTAATAATTAATGATAACATTGTTGTTTGGTATTACATTGACTTTATTCTACTCAAAGAGTTGCATGCGACGCCAATGATATTAAACACAACATTGATTTAAAATTCCAACCTCGTCTGAAAAACATTTATTACAAGTAAATTATCACCAAAACATTATTGCATAGTCTCGGATTTAATCATTTTCTAAAAGAGGTCATGTTAAAACATACCACAATTATACATTAAAAATAACTTTCATATATTTATTTAAAGACAGTAAAAATTCTTAGAGCTGCTTATCAAATGATTGTTAAATAATCTCAACGTTCCCATCACCATGTCGCATGCCATCAACGAAAAGAAAGTGAAGATCGACGATAAATTTTAGAAAACGACAACTTTACATTACCACTTGACCTCGAACGCGACGCCGGGCCCCGCGCGAAAAAAAAACGCATTTCACTTCCAATTAACTTCAAGAGCTAAAACAACATAAGCCACAGAACATAAATTATTAAAATGAACACACTAACATATTTATATTTTTCTTTATTATATATTTTTTTATCCTATCCGAAGAGAATTAGGCATTATATAGGTTATTAGCTGTTCCTCGCACACTTTGCTGACCGTAACACTGCCGCAACCCCCTTGGGACAGGAATTATGTAAAACCATTATTAGCTGACCTTTAACCCGCAGAAGCAATATCTCTACTAAATATTGAGTGTTTACGTGTAATAGGTTCAGAGGTCTCGTGATGATTCAATAAATCCTTGGATATCTCGTACATATTACAAAGACAAAGATTATAAAGTTTTATAATATAAACCATAAATCTTTTTTAATACAAATGTATACGATAATGTTAATAAGTTTTTTCTCGGCATTGATACACTAGAAAGACAGATGTGGGAGATAGCATTCTAATATCTTGATTCATTAAGACTATACTAATGAGCTTCAGTTTTAAAAAAAAAACAACAATGTGAAGATTTATACACGACAGATATTTCCCAGTACATTAAAATAGTAATTCTCACTTATTGCGCAGTGTATACTCTTTATTTATTTCAAAGAAGTAAAATATTGAGACATAATGGAAAGTTAACGAAGTCATGTGAATTTCAGAAATTGCATCAACATCTTTAGTTCGGAGCGGGTGCGGCTCCAAGCAAATATTACGTCAAAGAGTTTGGGTTAGATTCCAATGAGTATCATGCAACTTTCCTCTGCCTTTTTCCCACGTTGCCTCTTAGAAGTTTACTCCAATAGTCGGATGCAGAACGTGCAACTCAAGTTTAATAAATCGCACAATAGATCTTTTAGACAATTACACTGTTTTAGTGCAGACTTTTCTTACAACTCATTGCGGTAATTCTTACTGAAATCAGAAATACATTATATGTATAGAATTAACGCATACAATTATAATGAATACAAGCAGATCCGTAACAACTGTAGCGATCCAGCATCATCTGTACTTCCACAGGACTACGCACAGAGCTCGCTATGTGATGTGAACACGACTAAAATATTTCGCGAATAATTTTAAATTAAATGAACTTATGAGAGTTTAATTGTTCTTTCCTTTGTTGTTAACAGTGCATAGCCCTTGCGCTGGTCTCCTGCGCCCGCGCCGAGCCCCCGTCCGGCTACAGCTACAACCGGCCCTCGGGCGGTATTAGCGGCGGCCTGATCGGCGGCGGCGCCCTGCGCCCCGTCTCCTCCGGTTACCAAACATCCGAAGGCCAGAACGTGGACTCCCAACTCCTGGAGCAAGTGCGTCAAATCCTTCTTAAAGAGGAAGCATCATCCGGCTCCGGATCCGGTTTCGGCGGCGGCCACGGTGGCGGCATCTCCTCATCCTATGGTGCTCCATCGTCCTCTTATGGAGTGCCATCTTCCTCCTACGGTGTGCCCAGCAGCCGCGTAGTAGGCATCAGCCTCGAGGACATCCGCCAGGCCATCCAAGTCGCCCAATACGAGCAGTCCGGTGGCTCCAGCGGATACCCATCATCGTCGTACGGCGCCCCCTCGGGCAGCTACGGCGCTCCCTATTAAGCGAAGCGTCCTCGGCTCGGGCGCACCACCACCTGCCGCTCGGGCTGTTACACACCACACCGACCTGCGCCGCCACCTGCCGCACCCGAGGAGCAGGCGGCGGCGCCCGGCCGCTGCCACCCCGGCCCAACGCTTGCGACTGTGCGCGCTCACGGGTTTGTTGACCAGCGGTGAGCCAGTCGGGTGGGATCGGCCGCACACCCGGCGCGACTCCCTGCGAAGTGGCGCACCGCTGGGCTCGACTCTTTGTTTTGTAAAAAGTTTATCGTTAATGTTAGCTTAATTTATGTTTAAGTTTTTTTTTACAAAAAAAAATAAATACATTTGGACACCGTACCGCCTCGTTTCTGTTCACCGCGGACTCTATTTCCTAAGTAAATTTATTTATATTCAGCTGGAAAAGGTTAGCGCGCAACCTTACCGGCGCTGACGCCAGACCCTTCTCCGGTTGACCAATCGTGAGAACCGATCGGAGTGATCGCACTGGTCTCCATTAATAATCTCGACCAATGTTTAGGAGCGCGTATAACGTTTCCTGTAAGCGCCATTTCATGGGTTTAATTTCGGTATGATGAAAGTCATTATGAACCACCCACAAGTGACTCTAAGATTTCCGTCGTCATCAACATCAAAACTATCTGCATAAAGGTGGAATTCTAGAAATCCAGGCTACTTAAGAATGTCGGCATAAACTTTTCGAAAGCTCTGTTAATGATGTACGATCTTTACTGTTCTGCTGCTGGAGAGAGGCTGTGGGGTTACTGTAGCAGCGTTTCTTACTGATAAATGGTTGTGTGGAAACATTATCGTGTTACTCTTTAAAGGGCGCCGTGGCTAGTGATGTAACAGCACTACCCAGACTTAGTGTCAGGTAAACGACAGGCGTAATGACATGCCGCTTAAGCGTTACTGGAGGACATTGATGAAGACAGGCGTGTCATTGATTACCAAAGCGTACTTTTTGTCTCGCAGCTACAATGCAACAGCTAACCCATCAGCAAGCTCGTTCGGTTCAGGAGTCACTTGAGATAATATTTGTGTGATGGTAACTGCCACCTACGTGCTGTCTATTTACCATCATAAAAGCGTTATTGTATTTGGTTGTCAAAGTAAAATAACCAGAATCTTCAATCACATAATTTTTAACTACATCTCTTGTACTTGTATATCAACCACTGAGCCTTTTTCATCATCATCAGGTTCTTCAAACTGAACATACGTGGTCACGTTGGGAAAACTGGTCTGGTGTTCAGCTTTTTTTTAATTAACGGTATTCCTATATATCGTATCTTCTTATTGAGCCTGTATGTATTCGTATTTATACCTTGAGAGCATATAGATACCCGCTTGTGCACAATTCTCGTTACGTCATTTCCTTAATCATGATCACGTGTACAAATGGAAATGAATAGTTCTTTGATGAAACATTTCGTTCTCATCATTAATAGTGCGGCCGCGAAGTAAGCGTGTCACATATCGCGGGGGAGAGTTACTGCTTCTTCTCTTCAATTATAACCTTTACGAAACGACAAATTTAAAGAGGTAGTGGAGAGATCCTAACGAGTGTTTCACACGATTTATGACTTTACAGATAGTACCTGAATTTTATTTTAAAATTTGCTTTAGACATCAAATATTTTTATTCCAAAAATTAATGTTTTGTGAAACGATTCGGCCATACAATTCATTCCGTATATATAATAGTAAGGAAGGTTGACATGTCCACAGATAACATATTATATGTAATTGAGATGTGTGACGTAGCAATAACAATGAAAATCCTGCCAGTCCACAATGGCAGCTATCTCTGGTAATTTCTACTCCTTTGTAATTTAGGAGATAAATTTTAGTTTGTCTTTATTTTATTTATTAGACACCTAAAATGATGTGACAATACTTAATGCCTATCGACGTTCTCTACCAAACAACCTAAGAAGGGGAAAGATGCTGTGGGAAGTGAGAATACATGATTATAAAAAAAATTGGACATCTTGTATCATTTACGTAAATACAAATTATGTATATTAATATACAATTTACCTGTATTCATGTATTTTTATATTCTTTGTAATAAATTTTCTTAATTTGAGTTATGTTCGAATGCAGTTGCTTCATTTTTGACTGTTTCAATATATTTTTTTTAATAAATAAATAAACGAAGGCGTAGTTAATTAAGCATAATGATTACTAGCTACAGTGTGGTTAAGATTAAACAAAAACTTTACTATATTTGAATTTAGATTTTATTTAGTTAAATCAGAGAACACTCCCACGAGAACGCTGGTTCAGTAGCCACGCGAGCTGACCCCGCCGGACATGATCATTAAGTTGGTGCAACCTTCTAATCGTTATTCATCTAGGGGTGTCCAAATAAACAAGTGCTTCCGAGAACAACTTAAATCAGAAACAAATTATTCAGTCAACCCTAATTACTGGTAATCTGCCCCCCGCCCCACCCGCTTCTGCTGACCGTAACAACCCTGCAACTCCTTTTGGCGAAGGAGTTTTGTAAAATCCATTCCTAGCTGACCTACACTCGGTAATATGTTTAGATATATATGATGAGGGTAATGATGATGTAATGTATCCACCTAGACGTCACCGGCGATCTCACAATCAGCGCTGCTGTTTTTGCTGGAGCAAGGTGCTGAACTGGACCCCATTCCAGTGACATTATCTAACCATATGTTGTGACTTATGTATATCTTATGTTATTACATTACCAAATAAATATTTTACTTTCTATATGTCTTAGTAAGTAAAAGCTTACACCCCGTAAGGGGTCTCGCACATCGACTTGCAGGACCCAAACCAACCTCACATGCTCGTGGTGCACCCTGCTTAATCAACAAACGAGGCTCTGGCTCCCACCCACTCGCATTAGGCCAACGTCGTGGGAAATGACCCAAATCACGCTTGACCCTTTAAAAACAACGGCCTCTATCTAGTGCCCGGCGATGCGGGCAGCGCAGGACCGATCGACGTGGGGATCTCTGGGGGAGGCCTGTGTCCAGCAGTGGACGTCTATCGGCTGATGGTGATGTTTTAGGTCTCGTTTCTTGTATATTTTGGCAACACTGTTATCACACAGCCAGATGGAAACCGCGGTGCCGAACAGGCCTTCGGCCGCTGCCAGCCGTCAGCCGTCAGCCCTGCAGCGTGATCTCGGACGGTGCGTTACATAGTGTTGCGTCAGCGGCAGACAATGGCCCCGCTCTCACCCCAACTGGGGCTGCAGCGTGCGCCGCGTGCGCCGCGTGCGCCGCGCTCTGTCGAAACGTATAATTGTCTATTACACAGTCCGTGCGAAAGTTCCGCTAATTGTTGCGGCGACGGCCACGCGCCACGCGCCACGCGACACGCGCCACGCGACACGCGCCACGCGACACGCGACACGCGACACGCGACACGCGACACGCGACACGCGACAAGCGACACGCGACACGCGACAAGCGACACGCGACACGCTCCTGCTGCTGTGCGCTCAGTGTCTGCTGCAAAACAACACTGTGCGGATATCACTCTTCTATCAACGAGTATATATATATACAAGGCAGCGCAAAAATTACCATCCGATGTATTTTGGCTGTAATTTAAAAAAAAAATATGAAAAACTTTGATTCTTCTTGTGGATTATTTTGATTTGGTCTTTTAATTTTTTTACATCAAAGCAAAATTTATAGCATTTTCTGATAGGAGGATTACTTTTGCGCCACCCTATATATAAATATATATATATATACTTAACAATAATGAGTTTTCTTTGTTCGCCAATCACGTGAAAACTAGTGAACGTATCAACGCGGGATGATTTGCAGATGGTTATAGACTATTTTGTATAATTGTATATTATTTGAATTTCATAAACCCATCATGATTTTATTTCTAATTATATTTTATAAATATATTCATTTCGTATTATCTATGCGGTTGCTATAATAATGGTTGCTATAGTAACGGTTTCCATAGTAACAGTTGCTACAGTAACGGTTGCTATAGAAAGCCATTTCCGGTTGTGGTTGCTCTTAAGAAATATTTCTGACAAATTTCGTGTCCAATTTTATATTACGACCATCAAAGCGGGCGGGAATCAGCTAATATATATATACACATGTATCGCTTTGCTTTTTATTATTCAACGAAGCGTCGAGACTAGCGGGACGTTCACCTGATAGTAAGTGACACGCCTGCTTATAACGACGTGGCGCTAGTAAGCATTTTATACAAACCACCACTTTGCGCTCGTCGCCTTGAGGCAACATGTTAAACCTCATTAGCCCAGTAATTTCACCAGCACAGCGCGCTTCAAAACCGGAACACAGTTATGTTTGACGGCTGCAATGGGTGCTGCGGTGGTACCTACCTAGATAGCATGCGACAACAGAGTATCACCAGTAAATATCTACAATCCGAAATATTTCATTTAGGCGATGAGCACAAACCAATAAACACTTTGTAATCAAATATCAAATACTACTGTATCACTTGCCATCATATTAACACGTTATATTAAGTACAAATTTTATTAAATTATTAATAACAAAACGTTATGTTTATTTGCCAGAAATCGGCAGATAAGACGCAATATGTCTTACCTGAATACGAAACGTATTTCTCTTTAACCCATTAATTTCGTTTTTATTTCTAGCCATCAGTACACAATCTTTAGTTAATTTGGGATCGATGTGCACACACGAGATAACGACTATATTATCAACAATAATTTGATGGTGTAGTATACAAAATATTTTTTATTCGCAGTTATTAAATGCATCAGGAAAATATGGTCAGAACTTATTACTATAATATCAAATATATAAGAGAATGTAATAAAACAAAATGTACTTGAAAATATATATTTAATTGCTTACTTTTTCTTTAAATTTCATCACTTTCTAATCACAAGAACTAGATTTAATTTGCAATATAAAAAAGGAAACAGTTTAAAACAAACACAGGAAATGTCCACTGTTCCTGTATTTTACCTACTTAAGACTAAAATATTGGCACTTAATGAGCACGAAGTAACATGTACAGCGTCAAATTTACAGTTAAAATACTTACTTATAATAATATAAACAATCATATAAGTTCTCAATAGTGGTTTGGTAAGCACCGTAGCAAGTAAACATTTATTTATTTATTTTTGTTTATTCAACGAAGCGACGAGACGAGCAGGACCTTCATCTGATGGTAAGCGATACACCAGCTCACAACAACGTGGCGCTGCAGCACCACATTGCGCTCGTCGCCTTAAGACATAAGATGTTAAGCCCCGTTACCCCAGTAATTGCACTAGCTGCAACCCCCTTAAAACCGGAACAAAGTAATGTTTGCATACTAGTTTAAGTTATATTTATACAACCAGCCAATATAATTGAAACAATTACTGCAATAAATACTTCTAAATTACAAGAGACTATAGTTTATGACTTATGGAAATAAGTTAAGAAAAAGTATAAGTATATGACGATAAACACTTCATTCAACAGAATTTAAAAACTTACAAAAACCCCCATTTCCTCATAGTCATTACTTACAACTTAAAGTTTAAAACAGTTGGTAAACGTTTGAGAAGACGACCTTCACGCATTGGATATATTTATGGAAGACAGCTTTAAATATTGGACAGCAAAGCCTGGAATATCTTTGGTCTATTCCAACTGCTATATTATATATTATATATTATATACTAATATTTACAAAGATATGTGAACAACTCATCGAATTCGTCTTCGTTGCTGTAAATTGAATCGCATGTTATATATTTTTATTGCATCTAAAAAATAATCCAACAATATTCTTCTTTAATGCCAACTCTTTCAAACTGAGTGTTTCAATTGTTACTATATTCTAATGCCATTTTCATTAAGAATAACATTTTACATACTAATTTTTATTATGCTTTTCGAAGCCGTATTACTAAGTTATTGCCAAGTTAAATATCTAGATATATAAATTTAAAACAATTGAACAATATATGTACATATTCATAAAGGAATGACGAGATAATTACAAAACATAAAAACTACACAAAATCGCGTAAACAGACACACAGATAAATTTACAAATAGGTTACCTAGCTCAATATAAAAACTAACTACAATATTCTGTACAGTTTGTTTACATGATGTATGCGAGGTTGCGCAACTTGTTTCAATCTGAATGCCTTATTGTTGTTTATGCTAATGTTATGTCTACGTTTATTGAGCAACTCATAACATATTAAAAAAAAACGAAAACTTTACTCATACTCGACAGCTAACTGCTGAATTACCGTTGTTTCCAGTTAAAATATTCTCATCATCATATAATCTGTTGCACATACTTTCAAAATGATAACTTCTTGACATATAATACTAATACAGGTATTTCTCATAAGTAATTATTGCCTTATCTTCTTACATTTGAGTGAAAATACTTTCAATTTATTTTATCACAACCTTTTGCTCTAAAGTACCGCAACGTTCAATGAGCCGATAGTAGTTATCTATATCCACAAAAAAATTATCTAGGATCACTAAATTAGTACATTTCGATAAAAAAATTTGCAGGAAATGATAAGTTTAAGAGGAAAAGATATAAAATAATGCGGATTGGTAAGAAGAACTTCTGTAAAATCCTTGCTTTCTAAAGCGTGATAAAATTTCATATGATGCTTAGTGATAAAAAGGTCATCGATGGTGAAGTGTACTAACCCAGAATATTGCGGCTCCTAAATATTTTTAGCCAAAACGCAGCAAAACTGAAATGACGACAGATTTACAATATGAATTTGATAGCCAACCAGGTCGCTACGGAAAACCGTACCGACAACCAAACTCCGTACAAGGGTTCCCTAGGGTTGAGATAGGGAGCTCCGTGTAACCAGGCAAACAGTTAACCACAGCGCCGCGGAGGAAGTTAAAACGGATGTATTACAACAATCACTTCGGCAATCGTATCAAAATAAATTATTAAATATTATCAGTGACTGTGATAGTGTTTTTATGTCATGGATCGAAAAGAAGTATTTAACAGTTACATACAATATTAAAGGATTGTCAAAGGAAATCCTGAAACAGGAGAATCCGTTAGGAAATTCCGCACCACATAATTATGTTCTAGTCGACTTGAGTTTAAACATTTATATAAATATACGACTTTATATATTAAGTAGTCTGTGCTGGACTCAGCGCGTTAAACTCCGTATCTGTAAAATGCAATCTGATTACTAGGAACAATTTTTTTTGTTTTATAAATATATGTGTACATTATACAATTATTTATAAATGCATCTAAAAATATATGTTCTTTCCGAACCACATAAAACTTTAAATTCATCTAAATGTGTCAATAATTTAAAAATTATGCAGTTAAACTGTACAGGTTAAAGTAAAGGTTATATAATTCATACACCTACAATATAAACTAATTTAAACATAGGTGTCATTAAAAGGTAACCGAAAGTTTTTTTTTTTATCTACAAAGAACTTAAAAATTTAATGTCAACATATGTTAAGTGATACAGCGGCCGTGGATGATTTTAATTTTTTTTATAATGTCACTAAATGTGGTAATGTATTAGATAAATACTTAACACAAAACCAAAAAAAAAATGATACTTAAAACAAATTTCTTCACGACTAATTACTAAGATTATTTTATATTGGATCTGTTTACATTACACGGATATTATTAATTGTGTGACATTTAACTATATATATATAGTCTGTAGGAAGGAAGACCATGGCAGCCGTTTTGGCGCCATTTTAATTGCTTCGGAAGCGGACGACTAGCTCGATTAAACCCTGTATTAGCTGGCACCCTTTTCTTTTGTTTCTTTCTTACCCGCATCTTCGTCTGCTTTATCTTCTTGATTACTACTTTCCTGCTCCTGCGGCCACAGCACCTCCGGATGGTTGAGCATGTAGTAGGCCATGTGCTTGTCGCTACCGTATGTGGACGCCTTAGTGCCGAGACACATGAGAAACTGGCTCTTTTCCAAGTTCCTATCGCACTCCACCGAGTGGAATTTATGCACTAAACTGTCGTCAGCCGTCCTGTACACTGTTAGGTTAGATTTTATCAGAGTCTCGAACAGTTGCACGTCCTCCATACCCCAGCCCTTGATGTTTAAGTCGAAACCGCCAACCCTCATGAAGTCGCACTTATATATACCCAGAATACCAAACCCGTACTGCCTGAAGTAACCGTTGTCGTCGTTTATCTCCTTACTGTACTTCAAATCAGCCAGCTCCCTCTCCGTCTTCGGCTCCTCGTCCTCTTCCTCTACAAACTTCCCTATGTCATCGTTGGCGACTAGTATTTCGTCCTTAAATTTGTTGTAATCTTCGCCGTTCACCACGTCAGGATTGAACTCGCTGAAGACGATGGGAAAGTACACTTGCGTATACTTTATAGTGTTGATTCTAATTCTTCTAAGCGACAAGTGGTTGAACATCATGTCGACGTCGATGAAAAAGATTAAGTCGTCGTCTTCGCAAACTTTTAACCCCTCGGTAAGTGCTGCACCCCGCGAGAAAGTCGTCGAGCCCATCTGTATGACCCTCATATCTTTCCCGTACATATCACTGTAATACTTAACCAGAGATTGTGTGTTCACGTAATCCAATGGATTCTTGCTGTCCAAATACAACACTATTATCAGAGATACGGCCTGATCACTTTTTAATACGATATCTTCATAGTTCTTCATGAATCTACCGAACGTCTCCTGTCTTCCTGATAGCGCCATTATGAAATTGATTCTCCGGTCGTAAAGTGGATATTCATATTCTTCGTCATTCCACTGCAGGACTTTGGGGAGATTGCTCTGTATCTTCATCAGGCCGCTCTCAAAAGCGCCACGCACGTTCAGTCTGCCAAAATCCAGAAAACTCGCCTGTTGCTGACTGGACTCATCAAAATCCTCGTAATCGTGGGCGGTAGCTTCGATTTTTTCCAAAATTTCCGGGTCCTCTGACGGTGGTGGCTCACCAATTGGTAATTCTCTTATCTCCGTCGCTGTAAGAAAACGGAATGGTAACTATATATTCATTCATGTATTCTAATATATATATTGAATAAGATCTATACAAAATCCACCAGATATTATCATAATTCCTGGAGTACACTGCCAAACATAAGTCCTGTACAAAGAAAAAATACAAATGTAATTGCTGTCAGTCATCTTCCGCCGACTCTGTTCACTGCATCTGGTGAAAGGAGGCACTCTACGTGAAGAATGTTTAAGCGCAATCTCCATATTGTTTGATTCAGAAGTTTACATAAAAAGTATTTTTAAAAAAAAAACATTTTAAGACAAAAGTTGTAGCCAGCTCAACATAAAAGATGGAAACAGTGCTGACATATTGCCACAAAAATTTAACGGGATCTTGAGATACCAGCCTCCGCGGAGGCAGATGTGTCGAGCCGAGGCGGTGCATAGCACAATAGCTAATCGCTTGCCTTATGACACAAAGGTCCTTGATCCGATTTTAGGATAGTTTCTCTGGTGGTAGAACAATTATTTTAAAGTTGCTCTCTCACTGGTAAAGGACTGCTGCAAGTAAGCGTGCCGCCTGACCGCTGCCGTCATCTTGCGCCCGCGGTACCGCTTGTACTTGAGCAGCAGGTCGAGCACGTGGTCGACGCCGTGCAACGGTTGCAGCCTGGTGTACCCGTACAGCAGCTCGTTGAAGTCGATCACGCGCCCGCGCTGCCGGGACGGCGCGTTTATTATCTCCATCACCTGGAACACAGTAACGATTATTATAGACCATGTTTTTTATGAACTTACATACACCCACCACACTTACTGGTAGGAGGCCTTTATGACAGAAATCTACTATGTACCACTGCAGCACCATCCTATGTTAAACCTCAAATCTTTAGGTTCATCAGCTGCACAGATGAGGAGAAATAAATAAATAAACGTGCAGGTTAAATATAATTTAGAGAATATGTATTTTTTTCCATCCACTACTTAACCTAACTTTTACAAAACTTACTTCTCTTATCACATCATCCAAAGCCTCTTTAAGTGGACTTTCAATCCTACGCTTCGGGTTGGAGTGACTGACGGAGTAAATGGATTTGCTGATGAAGTCGAAGGGCACGATGTCTTCCACGTCGTCCGGTTTGTACCTGTTCATACTGATCGGTGCACCTGGAATTAAGTGCGTGTTACGATAACTGATAATAATCACTTATATTACTGTCACTATGCTTATGCTGACCAGAACTTAAAAATAATATTTATAAAGTTTTCTTGGGTACAACATTTAAATACAGTGAGTAAATAAATTGGATATTTCAAAGGGATAACCAATTAAAAGTTATATGACCATTTATAGATTATTATATGCGAATCGTACTCGTATTGTGGGTAGGCCTGTGTGCCCAACGGTGGAGACGTTAATTGGCTGCTAAAAAAAAATTATGTGGATCATTCACTCATCAGTCGATAGACGTCGACTGCTGGACACAGGCCGTCCTCAAACATCTCCACGTCGATCGTTCCTGCGCTCCCGACATCCAGCGGCTTCCTGCTGCTTTACAATCAGCATGGCCTCCGGAACCGCCGAACATAGGGAGCGTCGCTTGCACGGGTTCATATGGACCGATTTAGCTCATTTCCCACCACGCTAGCCCAATGCCAGTTGGTGGGCTTCAGAGTCTCGTTTATTGATTAGCAGGGTGCACCACGAGCCGGTGAGGTTGGCTTCGGTTCCGTGAGTTGTTGTGCAGGACCCCTTACACCCTCTTCCCATATATTCATAACAATAAATGAAAAAAAAGTACTTATAAAAAGTCTGCATGGTTTAGAAGTAAAAAGGTGCAGATAAACTTTATACCTAATATCTTATTGTTGCCTAAGTACCCTTCCTGCCCAATTTTGTCGGGGAACAAAGAAACTCCTCCAGGTAAGACGTAGTCCTCGACCTTATCCGCTTCGACGCCCAGCTCATGTAACGAGGACGCGATATCCCGGTGCAGGTCCAGGGAGCGCTCCCGGAGCTCCTGAATACGCAGGTTCTGGAAATGAAAATTTTTATTTAGGAATATAATTTGTACTATTATTTATTTATACAGCAAGTTCCTAAATTACCAAAAATTATGTAATATATTAGACACAATAAGGAATAGGTAATAGTATATATATATACATGTAAATTAATGTATGAAATTGTAAATCTTAAATTATGTAAGGAAGAATAAGAGGTGATAGGTGACAAAAGATTGGACTGAACGGAAACGTACGAAAGAATATGTAAAAGATAAAAGAAGAAAATAGTATGAAAGAAAATTTGAAGAATAGAAGGAGAAACAGCGAGTAAAATAAATAAAAACAATTAAAATACAGGTCCTTACCTTGTAGCCTGCAGGGAACGATTACAATGTATTGACAGATACGCAGAGATAATATATACGCTGGTCAGTGCCTTCAGGTTATCAGATAGTTTTTAAACAAGCTCGGAATCGAAAAAACAAAGCGCCACGCAGAGCTCCGCGCAGCCGGAATGGGTTATTAACACCCAGCTCGCCGTGATGAGGCGCGGCCGCAAAAACTACTGCTGTAATCAGTTATGCCGCTGGCGAGCCGGTCGCAGCCACATCCTTGCATTATTTATACACTAATAGGTTGATCGGGATTTGTTACACAGGCGGATTGTCCTTATTTTTCTACGACTAATCCTTAATACTTGAACAAGCTGTAGAGATCTTACACCTTTTCTTGTCGAGGAGCAAATCTTCAAAACAGGTACCCTGCTTCTGGGGAAAAGGCAGGGATATATATGTGCAGTTTCTATCCACTAAACCCTCTCGATTGTCATCCTTAGTGCTTTGAAAGAGGCCCCGAGATCTCCATTTTTATTTTATATACAATAAAACTACGAGATGAGCCGGAAGTTTATCTGATGGTAAGTGATACGCTTCCATAACAACATGTAGTTAATAAGGATAATATATACTATACTACATTGCGCTCGTCGCCTGACATGAGTCTCGTTACCCCAGTAATTATGCTACCTACAGCGCCTTTCAAACCGGAACACAGTAATATCTGGACACTACTATTTGGCAGCAGAACAACAGAGATCTGCCGCCAGTAGAATGTTCCTACGGACACATCGGTGCCTCTCTGCACTGCGCCTAAGCAAATTTCAGGGAGTGCCGTAGCCCTCCTCAGAATCATCTGTTTGCTACGACAAACACTAGACCACCTTGTAGTTGTCCTTCACCTCAGATGCGTTTATCGAAAACCCTCTTACTCGCTATTGACGATTTTCCGACAGGCAGAACTTACCCTAGTCCTATTCTGAATAGCCTGACAGTACAGGACCGAAAGTCCTTACACATAGGAACTTAAAATAAACATTCTTCTTCCTCCTGTCCTATTCCCAGCTATGCGGGGCCGGCACAGTATATACTTCTCTTCCACATTCCTCTATCAGCCATCATATCTGCATTCACACTCTTCTTACACATGTCATCTTCCACAAAATCCATCCACACTTTCTTCGGTCTTCCTGTACCCTTATAACCATCCACATTCATAAATTTAAAATAAATATTATTATACTTTATTTGTATTAGGCCTCCAAGTTGAGAAACTTTTATACCCAATTCAAGATATATCTAAGTTAAGATAAGAGACATCTGATTTAAGATTAATGGTAATTTTTATAACTCTCATTATTGTCCGTGTGGTAATAGATATTTACAGCGCTCGTTAATTGTTGTTCAGTTATACCGTTTCCGGGTAAGATAATGTTGAATATAAAACCTGGACATCCTCCGCGAAATACAGTTTATTAGAAAGCTATTTAGAATGTAATATCGACGAGCGGTTGTGATATTGATTTTATTTGTTTTAAATCCGGTTTAACCGTTGGGTTGAGAGATGACAAATAAACGTTTACCTCATAACAGGTCTCGATGGGAGGTGAAGAAACATCGATATAATATATTTTATTTAACGAAGCGACGTGATGAGGGAGACGTTCGCCCGATGGTTAATGGTACGCCTGCCCATAACAACGAGCGCTAGTTAGGATATTTACTCTACACTAGAGTGCGCTTGAGAAATAAGATGTTAAGTCTAGTTACGCCTGTAATTTCACTAGATTAGATACTACGCCAGTCAAACCGGAGATCTATAATGTCTGCAAACTAGTGTTCGCCGGCTGTAATAGGAGCTGCCGTGGTCCGACAACAGGCCTGCCATCAGTACAGTTTTGGGGAAACAAAAGATGGAGGCCCTAATATGTATCTCACGTGGTATGGTGGGGGGCGATGCGCGCGGGGGTCCGGGTCCGCTAATACGTTCATTGCCCCGTGCTATCGGCGGGAACCGAATTATACATGCAAATACACCGCCGCCGTCTGAGCGGGCCCCGGCAACGGTACCCGCGCGCCCGCCGGACAGCGCGCGCGCCCGCCGGACAGCCCGCGCGCCCGCCGGACAGCCCGCGCGCCCGCCGGACAGCCCGCGCGCCCGCCGGACAGCCCGCGCGCGCTCCGGTTCGCACGCGCCGCTATTAAACCTACAACTGTTTCCGTCTGAACCAACCACACGTTCGCCCGATGAAAAGTGATAATACTCACATAACAAGTTAGGGTGATGTACACAGCAGCACATATCACGTTATATTACTTCAGTAATTTCACTAGCTACAATCGCACTTCAAACCGGACACAATACTATTTGGAACTGAAGCAGAATAGTCGGCCTTCAGGTTTGTAAACTTTGTGTTTGCCGTAAGCCATATGGATTTTTTTTAAATAGGAGGTTATGTCCCACACACTGCCGTGTCGACACGAGCGGAATGTGATATAGTGTATAAAGTCCTACCTAATACCACATTGTTATCGGCGGGCGTAGCACTTACCATCAGATGACATCTCATTTGATCAAAAACAAACCAGCAATAAACCAGTACTTTAGATAAGGGTACACAACTGAATCTAGCACACATCTAGCCTATCTATATCATCATCATCAGCCGATAGACGTCCACTGCTGGACATAAGCCTCCCTCCCACAAAGATTCCCACCTCGATTGGGAAAGGATTTATATGGGAGGATTTGGACCATTTCCTACCACGCCGGTCTAATGCGGGTTGGTGGGAGCAAGAGCCTCATGCGGAAACACACCCCTTTATATCTATATATATTATCTGTGTCAATTTTATATATGCCTAGTTTTAAAAGGAAACCCCAGTTACGAGTACAAGTGCGGAGTGGCTGAGTGCTTGCCGTGAAACACGGATGTTACCGATTCATCTCCGACCCACATGAAAGTTTGATTGCAGTTGCTTGTTGCACATTTTCACTTGTCACCACGTTATCTTTATATCACATATTTTTTCAATACTACAAAGCGATGATACGGGCCAGGAGTTTATCTGATGATAAGTAATACACCTGCCAATACCAACGAACGCTAGTTAGGATTTGAACTCGTCGCCTTGAGACATAAGACGTTAAGTCTATTTACTCCTCTAATTTCACTAGCCACAGCGCCCTACAAACCGGTGTACTACAATACTGGCATAGTACTGTTTATCGGGTACCTATCTAGACGGTCTCCGGTAACAGACACCCACCAGCAGTACAGTTGATCCATTGTAGAGAAATGCACAAATAGATGATTGGTGTAATTGTGTTCATAAGAATGCACAAAACAAAAGCCAAAACAGTGGACTGCACAAAGGCAGTGTCTACCAGCGGGCGGTCATAATAGGCATTATGTTTATGAAAACATAAATAACTAATGGCACAGTGACTACTTGCGGCGGAGGGTCCTGAACACTTCCAGACAATAATAAATTGCGAACACCAAGAGTCCCAGGTTCGATGACCTAAACACTTTGATAGCGACGGCCTGAGGAATAGCACCGATCAAATCTTTATATTATTTACTGGTGGTAGTGTCTCTGTTGCCGCAGACCGTCTAGGAAGGTACCACCGCAGCGCCTATTGCAGCCGACACACAGTACTGTGTTCCGGATTGAAGGGCATTGTTGTTAGCGTAATTACTGGGATAACGAAACTTAAAATCTTATGTCTCAGGCGATGAGCACAAAGTGATGCAGTTTATTATCCTAACTAGCGTCACGTCGTTATATGTAGGCGTGTCACTTATCATCAGGTGAACGTCCCGCTCGTCTCGTCGCTTAATTGAATAAAAAATAATAATGCATTAATACTAGAACCAATTTTATATGCATGAAACAAGAAAAAAATCCCGCTTGTTTCAGGTTTACAATTTTCCATTTGATTTGAATGCGGAACCCTAACAGTGCCATGACCCCACCTTTCACTTTCTCAGCATCAAACCGCTGGTTGCGTCGGCACCAGTCGCCAAGCACTAGTAGAGATCTCCGGCGTCCATCACACCGATGACAAAAATTAAACTTATGTAATTATGTTTCTATTTCTTCAACACCATGAAGGAGAATCTGTTTTCCAAGAATATTTCTACGAGGCTGATGGTGAAGATCTTAAAATTGAAAATCACGTAACACCAACATTACTGCTGGAACGTCTCCGTAGCCAAACACCGTCTAGGTAGATACCAATACTCAACATCTTATGTCTCAAGGCGACGAGCGCAACGTGGTGCAGTATATATCATCATAACTAACGCCATGTTACAGGCAGGCGTATCACTTACCACTTATAACCAGGTGACCGTCTCGTCGCTTAATTCCATAAAAAGTTAATTACGAAAAACAGCAATAAAACTCCGAAAGATCTAGGAGAAGAAGCGTTCATACTTTACACGTTAACCTTCGAGAAGTGAACATCTGCCAACATTATTAATAAAGTAATTAACCTGCAACGTTGTGAGGCTGCTTAGAGTGTGTACACAGCAACACAACTGTTTCTAGATTGCGTGTAACATTTCCTCTTTCCTCACAACTTGCTTAAAATAATACACAAACCATATGAAAATATGTTACAAAGCACCGAGTACATTGTCTGCGTGTAAACATCGAGAACCGTTTAACGTTTGTTTTAAATAAATACGTAAAGTTTAGTGAAGTGATAGAGCTATTGAAACTTTGTGGTGGTTTACACAACCTTCAACTCACATTTCAAATATTTACTTATTTCCTATACGAAACAATTTGTTATAATATAAATAAATGATCTAATGTATATATATATATATAACTGTTACGCGTAACAGGAAACTACACTCTACTAAATAACAAATAACGCTTTCACACAAAAATATAACTTAAATAACAGATTATTAACATATAAAAAAAACTATTATCCTCAAGAAAAATAGTCTTTAAGATGAGACCACTTTGCGTCTGATCTCAACTGAGCACCCCTTTGACGTAAGTATTAAATAGATATCTTTAAACTAATAATATTGTTAAGTTAATCACCTTGAAGTAAGTGTGCAGCCTGTACATCTGACGGTGGTCCTTGACGGGGTGGAGAGTGATGGCCCGGTGCACCTCGCGTCGCTTCAGGGTGCTGGTGTACGCGGCCGAACCGCTGCCGTTGTGGTGGAGGATCGTCTGCATCTGATGATCCAGAAATGTTCGAATTTAATTATCTGTACATACAAATGTATGCGCTTGCTACACCCGGATATCTTTTTACTCATCACTATATTGACTAACCGTTCTGAGGT
This sequence comes from Ornithoptera alexandrae, assembly GCA_029030555.1. Lineage (NCBI taxonomy): Eukaryota > Metazoa > Arthropoda > Insecta > Lepidoptera > Papilionidae > Ornithoptera > Ornithoptera alexandrae. Next base: position 543,983 of record JARDVY010000104.1, read on the forward strand.
TTCCAATTCAAACACAAGGTAACTTTAAACTTTAACTTTAAAGCACTTTTAACTTTAAAATACTTTTAACTGAAAAGATTCAGATTCCAACTCCTGAACAGCTCATCGATTACAACATAGTTGTTTATAAAAGAACCCGTGACTATCACACCGTCATTTCTACTGCCAATCAGTTATTTTCAGAAATTGCCGAGTTATCGACACTTAACACATCACGTCTCAAGCCGATCGAGACGTGGTGCAGTGTAAACATTTTAACAAGCGCCACGTGTTTATTCTCCAAGGGTAAAAACAACTAAGATTAACCTATCCTAATCTAATATCTGTTGATGTATATCTTCTTCTTAAAGTGCCTCTCCAACTAGTGAAGATTGGTGATCGGCGCGGTGCAGTCCTTTCTGGCGAGTGTCGTCGCCGATCTATCTGAGCTCATCTGATACTGATCTATCGAACCCTGGCTATGGCGTAATATTAACAAGAGTTCTAATCAACTACAACCATTCGTCTTTTAAACAAATATGGGCCATGGCCATTATTTCATAAATAACAACGGTCTACCTCGATCTTATAATGCCCTTGCATCACCATAACTCACTCGCCTCTCAATTACCCAGGAACAGGCAGCGTGATGTTCAATTAGAAACATCTGTTTCGAGATTCGAAGCCGTGACTGAACGCGGCACCGACCGCGCAACCAGCGCGCGGTTTACGCGGACATCGTTTACGTTAATCTAAATATACATAGATTTATCCAGAGATTCATTCACTCATCACACGATCTCCGAAACTATTACACGTAAACACTTAAAATTTAGTAAAGATATTGCTTCTGCCGGTTAGAGGTCAGCTAATAAAAGATTTTACAAAATTCCTACCCCAAAACGAGTTGCGGGAGTGTTACCACCAGCAAAGCAGGCGAGGAACAGCTGTTATATATAATTTAAGTAAATTACAAGTTTTCTCTCCGAAAAGCTCTTAGAAACCTATAATTTAATTATTATACGATTAAGGGTATGTTAGGCTTTATAAATATATAAAAAGAGGAGTGAACAATCTGTAAATAGAATGGTTCACCTCATCACCACTTAAAGTCAGTGCTTGTATTCAGACAAATCATAACAATATGTTGTCTTAACCTTAATTAAACCTAAAGGTTAAAAGTCAGACCTATTAGTTATATAGAAAAGCATAAACACGTTGCAAGTTAACTTGTTTTCCTTAACACGATCAAAGTCAATAAGAGCAACTGACAAAGCTAAATCATGTGATAAGCAGAAATTAATTAAACTCGCTAATAAACAGTTATCGGATTTAACTATTACGTTAGCGATAACCGCACTGCATAATGTAGTAGTAATACTGGTAGCATGTCTTCATTACTGAAGATCGAAGGTAGTTTTAAAAATAGGCTTAAACTTCATAATCTCGCAACAGGTACCGAAAACTAAGTACATGTTCTGTTTAGTTTTGTTTTCTCTCGTCAAATATGTATTACTTATGAAAACAAAGCTCTTTAAACCTAAACCTAAGATAATCTAAGTAAGAAGTATCCAGATTATTAGTTCTAGAAAGCTCGGAAACCAAAGAAGCAACCATTTATGCACAAAAGACGCAATGAGGTATAAGTGTCGGTAGAATAAAACTTTTCATGTCTGAAGGGAGTAATGTTAATTAGCGCCTTTCAAAACGTCTTCAGTAGCATTTAACACCTGTGTAATGAATAACCAAATTAGTGACGTCATCATGCCTTTAAATGTGTAGCCGTGTATCGGTGTGTAGAAAGAGAAAGGAGTAGCGGGATGCAGCACGAGCTCGCTCTCCGCCGACACGGAGCTGATCAGTTTTTGTGCGGGCGCGTCGCGCATGGCTATTGATTGCAAATGTCTAACCCGCACAGAGTAACCGAGCGACAGACGTTATACAATATTAAATTATAATACAAAAAATATCATCAGCCAAATTTTTTTTATTCGACGAACAACGTGACGAGCGACGGGACTTTCACCTGATGATAAGTGATAAGACTGCCGATAACGTGGCAGTAGTTATGATGATGTAGACAGTCCCATGTGCTCGTCGCTTTAAGATATAAGATGTTAGGTAACGTTACGTCACTAGCTGCAGCAGTACTTGCCCAGACAATAATCAGTATCTTAAACCTACCACTAGCACCATAAATGGTAACACTAAATATATTTCTAACCATAAAATAAATATAAAAAAAAATTGTCTAGTTATGACTTAAAAAAGTTTATTTTAGAGCTAAGAGATCATAATTTTCCGATGCCAATGCGAATCCTTTGAATTTAGGCTAAGAACACTCAGACTCAAATTCAAAACAGATTAAAACGGTTCAGCCGTTTAACAGGTATGATAGAAGAGACAGCCAGCGTTTACGTCAGCTCAAACTTACTATCTCTTTATGAGCTGGAGTTATTGAAACATGCAAAGTAAAGTAACTTAGTACTCGTAAAATACTAAAAGGGGTCGTTGTTTGTTTTTCGTACCCAAAAAGAAATCAAAGCAAATTTTCTTGAATTTATAATGAATGATAACCCTGTGACTCACGGTAGCAAGACACCGGACATGTAGTCCGGTTCGAATACCGCAAAGGCCAGCGACCGGAGTACACACGACCAATTCTGGTTATTGAAATGATATTCAAATCATTAAATATTCATCTTATCTTCATCTCCGTACGTTTAACATTATTATAGCAGCACTCTCTAATATCAACTGTCTAGTCAATCGGCGCACCTACGCACCTACGCAGTTACCGCCCACAGCACGCGAATATTCGTCGAAAGTTACCACAATAACACCTAAATCAGCCTGATGTGTACACTTGGTTATGTACACATGGAAACCAAGATGCTCTTAAGTATGAGCCGAAAGGTATATTTAACGGAAATAATTTATACACAGCCTAAAGTCAACGAAAATCTTTTGGTTTTAGCCAATCCTTTAAGCAAACATCAGCATTGTATAAAAGTAACAGTATATCTTCTTCGTCATGTCTTGTTACTTCACGTCTGAGGGTTGACGGTAAACTCCGAAAATAGTCCAACTTCCAGCGCGAAGACAAAAAGTTGTTCGGACGTGGAGATGTCGGACCACTCCCATATATCTTTATCATAAATATGAGATTTCCACCTATGTAGTGACTCTCACGATATCTCAGGAACCATTAGGCCTGGAGATTTAGAATTTGATAGGAATATTTCTTTTTCCAAGTATAAGTCTGCTATGAATGGATTTTACAAAATGTTACCCCCAAAATGAGTTGCGACGGTATTAATAATGGGAAGAGAAGGCTCAGGGGTTGCTGCATGGTGAAAAAGTTGTGATAAATTTTGTAATTAAATTCTATATTACGGCTGGGGCGGCAATGCGGGTGGGTAACAGCAAGTACACATAATAAACACAACACCAACAACTTATTATACTTATTTTTCTAAGGAGTAGGAAACTGTAAAGCAAAAAAAGCTGTTAAATTGCTCATCATCAAGCCTCTCCGAAGCAAGTTAAATGAAAGGCATTGCTATGTAATTATGAAACCCTTTTGAATTTGATAATGTTGCAGAAGAATACTAAGTTCGAATTCAGTACCGTCGACCCAGATACAGCACGGTGAGTAGTGACTAGAGCTTTCTCTCGCATTCACTGCGGTGGGACTGGTCCGGGTGGTCTTCGCAACTGCTTGTTACATCTAGGGCCAGTTCTTAACAGTCACTTAATCATAACCTACCCAGCGTTTAAGTGCAGCCGACTTAAATGCAAATGTTGCTAGGTCATGAGGTCGGCTGCTTGTTGTTGCGACGTTGTCATACTCGTACCACGTTACTTCAAACGTTATTGTTATAAACAAATACTAAACTCGTGTATATAGCCGTCGTAAACTTCTCAAGCCATTGCTTAAATGACTTAAAAGAAGAAAATATAAAAAGCAGAAACCGTCCCTTGAAAGAAGGTAATGATTACCAGATTCAGATTTTTCGTCTTTTTAATTTAATCACTTACCTACCTGCAGCTTTGTATCAAATTCCAGGGACTATCTAAATAGGTGTCACCGCAGCGTCTATTTTTGCCGATAAAGAGTAGTGTGTAAACATTACTGTTCCGGTTTAAAGGGTGCTGTAGCTAAAGAAATTAAGGGTTGTCACCACACCTGTCTTCTCATCTGTCGTAGCGATGAGCGGTATATTGTGGTATATAAATATCCTTACAGGCAAATCTTTTTCTGAAATTACTTAAGCAATGATTTCATCATCAGCCGACAGACTTCTACTGCTGCAGGCTTCTACGCCCACATCGTTCGGGTAGGGTATTTGAGCCATTTCCCACCACGCTGGCCCAATGTGGATTGGTGTGAGCCAGAACCCCGTTTCTTAATTAGCAGGGTGCACCACGAGCAGGTGAGGTTGGCTTGGGACCCGTGAGTTTTTGTGCGGAGCCCCTTACACCCCTCTTTAGGTAATGAGTTAACGGTTTATGTATTATAAAGCATTTGTAAAGTTTATACGTATATGTGTCTGTGCCTGTGTCTCTCTCTGTGTGTGTCTGTGTGTGTGTCTGTGTGTGCGTGTGCGTGTGCGTGTGCGTGTGCGTGTGCGTGTGCGTGTGCGTGTGCGGGTGCGTGTGCGTGTGCGTGTGCGTGTGCGTGTGCGGGTGCGGGTGCGTGTGCGTGTGCGTGTGCGTGCGTGTGCGTGTGCGTGTGCGTGTGCGTGTGCGTGTGCGTGTGCGTGTGTCCTTCATGTGCTTTATCATATTCTTTAAAAAACGTTCACGGCCGCGAGTGCTCCTAGTTTTAATGAATATAAGCTCTTTCCTACATTCAGGTATTTCATATTTATTATAGCAAATTTAGATATTTTTTGATCAAACTGTTGAGATCATGTTGACCCAACTCATATTTCCGAAATTTTCCTTTCTTTCAACGTGATGATATCTTCTAAAAATTATTTTGTCAGCAATTAAACTGTAACGGGAACTGATTACCAAAAAATATTGCCTTAACTCCCGCCACGGTATTAAAGCAGACGTGTCACCTACAATCAGGTGAACGTCTCGCTCGTCTCGTTTAGTTAAATTTATCCCACAGTTTGCCAGGAGTGATCAGGTGGGAGACGCTTTGCATCTGAACGGGCGCACGAACGTATAACATAAACATAAACTGCGGATGCAGGACGTTTAATGTCCGCCTGGATCACTTACTCCTTGATCTTTATAGATGCCGTAAGGAAGCTATTAAAAAACTTATGGCTCAGCTCGTGCTGTCGCGTGGAGATAACATGTTTATAAAGTTTTATAAACCATCTAAAGGTGCGACCCAACTAGACACATCTTGATCTCTATCAGCACTAGACGGATGTCCGTTCCTGGACATACCGTCATCCTTCTTCAAAAATATTTTCACCGAACCTTCGATTTCTGCACCAACCTATACAGTCCCCAAGGTCCAAAAGTTTAATAACCAGTTTTCCAAAATAACAGCGCCAAAGAGACAACCTGTTGCTTCTAGACAATGAGCGCTATACGGTGCTGTACCATTTAACGGCAAAGTTATAATTTAGTATACAACTGAATGTTTAAACGAACAAGACTTTCATCTGATTGATACACCTGTCTAAAGCACAGTGGCGCTAGTTCGGATGTTTACACCGCACCACATTGTGTGAGGGTACTTCTCCTCCCCTCTGAAGGTGGATAGACGACATTAATAATCGCTGGGAGCTTTTGGACTAAAACAGCAGAAAACCGTGTTTTGTGGAGTAAACTACAATCGATTTGTGTTCAGTAGTAGACGTCCATCGGTTGAGATGATAATGATGACGTTGCGATGATGTCCGCTCTTCGGTTGCAGCGTTTTAGAGTCGGTGACCTATTTTATAGCTTTGCGTTGTAAAAAGCAATACAAATGACTTGATACGACGTGTAGCCGCCGTACTTTCGTTCTCCAACAGCCGTTACCCAGTTTCTTCTTATCGCAGCTGCTGCTGATTTCAACCTCAGATAAGC